>OZ005741.1:183831955-184189455 GCA_963930735.1 Dioctria linearis | reverse complement strand
ATCATGTTTGCAGTGGAAATAGAATCCTATGCTGTGAACTTCATGTTCCTGGATTCGCTGTGTGTTTTGATCGTTTCCCTGAATCGGCTACAATATTGACTCAAGATCAGCATATGCACAAAACGGGACTGGATTCTTATGGTTATGATTCTTATATTCCAACCATTTCTTTTCCTCTGATGGAAACATAATTCTGCAATCATTTTGTTTCTCGCATTCGGGAGTGTGTGAGGCTAATTTTTCTTCAGAATTAAAGTAGAGCAAACATCTGTCACATATATACTTTCTACCATCATGTTTTGAAGTTTGCTTCGATATGAGTCGAGAAAGATCTTTGATCCAGCAGAAATGATATCTGCCGTCATCATCATCATCATCATCGTCATCCATATGATCTTCATCCTTTGTATTATCATAGTCATCTTGTATCATAAGGAGATTTACATGCCGCTCCATCCTGTGTTTCGTAAGTCTAACTAGAACTGTTGTGAGGAAACGCTCTTTTTCTAGGATGAATACGTTAACTGATAAATTGTTCTGTCCTTCAAATTGTTTAATCTGGTTAAGCGTAATGGGAAATGTTACTCCAGTTAAATTTAGTACTGTAGAGTAATGCGGATACGATGAGGTCCTATCGGAGCGAACATTTGCTGCTGCAGGATATACCGCTGATGTTACTGCCCATGCGAAACATGCTTCATCATTATTTTTCACATTAATGCATGCTTTCTTCGATACAATTTCCTTTGGCAAGGGTATATACGAAGATCCTCGGAGTTGTTCAAACTTGTTGATGTGTACTGCTAGATGTATTATAGAGTGCAGTGCCCAGCCACTATCTTTTTCCTGGAATTCTTCCAGCTGAGTGTGTATTGGATCCAAAATGTTTGATTTAAACCACTCCTTTAAGTTATCATTTGCACTAATTGGAGCAGTTCCCGCTTGGAAATATTTAATGTCTTTTATAATTTCATTGTCACCAGTTTCTTTAACAAATTCACCGCAAAACGTTGTAGAAACTTTAATATTAAAATAATGTTTTAAGGTATTTTTAACACGACGCGTAAATAATTTGGCAGCGTCTTGCATAAATATCTTCGGCTCGATATGTTTTAAATTTGCAATAACACCTTGTCGAATTCTGTCCGCGAACGCTGTCTTTACTTCCTCCCACTTTACAAAATCACTTCTTCTTACGCGAGTAATTCCTCCACCTCGACGGGGAGTTCTCAATAGTGCTCTCAATGCTTTAATTTGCTCGAGACAGCTCTCGAAATGTCGTTTCCTAGCACTCTTATTGCACTTCCGAAATGCAACTTGAAATTTATGCATGTTTCTATTGCACTTTTGAACAATATAGTCTTTATTCACTGAATTTTTTAAATACTCCATCACATCTTTTCGCAAATTTTCAATTATTGAAAAACTTTTATTTACTAACACCGAAGACATTTTTATTTTTTATGTACTATCACGGAGACTCACTAAAACTGACTGATGGCTCTTAAGAGTTTGCTTGGGTTTTTATAGCAACAGTTTGTAGACATGAATGATCCAGCTGCTGTACCTTTTGCCCAGTTAACATAAGATCACTGCAAATATTTTAGAATGTTAGGACTCCGCTGGGGGCTCCCATGTAGTAGTGAGGCAGTCTGTTTCATGGCTGGTGAAGTATTTTTGAGGGTTTTGCTCATACCAATCATGAAAGTGTTATGGCCCAATATACAGAAGATTCTTCCAGCAGCCAAGGGCGCATTTTAGTGAAATAATTAGCAATTGCTAAACAGTACCGTCGCATGGTACTGTTCTGCAACTGTCGGTTATTTTGCTGATTAGCTCATCAGCTGGCTGCGATGAGT
Organism: Dioctria linearis; assembly: GCA_963930735.1. Lineage (NCBI taxonomy): Eukaryota > Metazoa > Arthropoda > Insecta > Diptera > Asilidae > Dioctria > Dioctria linearis. Next base: position 184,187,596 of record OZ005741.1, on the reverse strand, counting down.
GCTTAGTGGAGCAATCGACGATTACCATAATAATTAACTTAGCATGGTAATTATTATGTAAAGCGATTGTTTACTACTGAGCGACTCAGGTGCTGCAACCGGTAGAACAAACGGCAAGGTTTTTGTCGTTTGTTTACATCCGCGTTGTTAAGTAAAGTCTACTTCCGAATATTGGTGCATAAAAGACCAATGACTGGACTGGCGAGTGCCGTAAACTGTACAGTCTTATCGTGGTTAGAGTCGGTTCAGGTTACCTAAGCGCCAGGTAGCTTAGTTATATTGTCATTAAGTTAGGTCAGTTCTCGGATCAATAAAGTATTGTTTTAAATGCAATTCGTGTGTTTTCTTTGATTTAAAGATTTATTCTTTTATTGTTTGATTGATTCGTGAGTTTGATTATTGGGACACGACAAAAGCTTTTATTTTAATTTTCAATATTCTTATTAATACACCTCAGCTGCACACATACATATCCAACCAAAGATCTACACCCATGATCAGTAAACTGACCCGACCCCGCCGCTAAAGATCTCAGCCAACAAGTTATATAGCCCCGTTCAACAACAAGCCTGATAATTCCAGGCAACCATACTATACTCATAGTATATAAAGCAGACAAGCAAGCTCCAAGCTGGCATGTATATGATCAAGTCCACCTCAAACATGTGTGCTATAGAGGGAAAGCTGTTTTGAGAAAGCGAGATGGTTTCAAAGTACGGTATTCACTAAAGCTTCCTAATGTGTTAGAGCGAGACATATTACAGCACTCCACTACTCATCCAAAACTAAATTAATATAATCATACCATCTTCTTTCACCAAAACTTTTAATTTAATCCACCTCAACCAACCTAATGCTTTCATGGTAAGATTTAAAAATAAATAAATAACACTAACCACTCTCAACCATCGCCACGGTCTTCACCAAAGCTTCTACATCCTACTAGAATTATGTGATGCTAAATACCATCCACCAAAGAAAGCTTTTAACTTATAGTACCACGGTCTTCACTATTGCACTATTGACACAACACCATTTCGGATGATGATACTTTAGAGGATATAAATATGAAGCGGCATTGCTGGTAAGATTTTTACTGAGAAGACTTTCCAATAGACACAAAAAAATCGCTCAACTTGTTTACTTTTCTCGGCTGTGGGAGTTTGTTTGATATAAAATTACCAGTCATGCCATTACACTTGAAGACTAAAAATTTTCTAACAAGGCTGCACCTATAAGATTTTCATTAATCATCTAAGTCGCCACATCATCCTACATAAATATTATAGCTCATCAAAGATTTTATTTTAACCAATGCTCAACTTAATGCTTACAAAAATAGCCTAGACTTGAATTATTAGTAATATGAATTACATCAGAAAAGGTATGATCGCAAATATCACGAAAACCATAGCCCGTAGAGTATTTCTGATAAGACTTTTCAGTACACGCACATCCCTACACCGAAAATTTTCTAGACTTTAATTTCCATTCTTACCATCCCAAGCAGCCGTGATCTCTTTTTAGATATCGAATATCATGATCACTCTTGTTTATAAAAGATACAGAAAGCTAAAGAAATTGGGAATCGTTCAATTTGTTTACTTTACTCGGGTCTGTGCGAACTTTGTTTACATTATTCGACTGCGAGTTTGTTTACATTATTCAGCTGTACGAATTGTTTATGGAATGAATCAAATTAGAAGCATTGCACCTGAAGATCAAAAATTAGGCCATTTCTTATCTAACCCAACATATCTACCTACGTTAGTTTTTGTTGTTGCTAATTTAATAACATGGTGCAATACGGAATATCGCCTGGTAGAAAACCTTTAAGTATGACATTGTGTGTGTGTGTGTGTGTGTGTGTGTGTGTGTGTGTGTGTGTGTGTGTGTGTGTGTGTGTGTGTGTGTGTGTGTGTGTGTGTGTGTGTGTGTGTGTGTGTGTGTGTGTGTGTGTGTGTGTGTGTGTGTGTGTGTGTGTGTGTGTGTGTGTGTGTGTGTGTGTGTGTGTGTGTGTGTGTGTGTGTGTGTGTGTGTGTGTGTGTGTGTGTGTGTGTGTGTGTGTGTGTGTGTGTGTGTGTGTGTGTGTGTGTGTGTGTGTGTGTGTGTGTGTGTGTGTGTGTGTGTGTGTGTGTGTGTGTGTGTGTGTGTGTGTGTGTGTGTGTGTGTGTGTGTGTGTGTGTGTGTGTGTGTGTGTGTGTGTGTGTGTGTGTGTGTGTGTGTGTGTGTGTGTGTGTGTGTGTGTGTGTGTGTGTGTGTGTGTGTGTGTGTGTGTGTGTGTGTGTGTGTGTGTGTGTGTGTGTGTGTGTGTGTGTGTGTGTGTGTGTGTGTGTGTGTGTGTGTGTGTGTGTGTGTGTGCGTGCGTGCGTGAGTGTGTGTGTCTGACTAGCCTCGCAAAAGTGTCCAGATGCCTCTGTCCCACAACTCTAAGCGTATATAGCAAGTTTAAAGAACATTCACACAACACCTCCTTGGTCTGATGGTAGGGCGCCTCGGATTTTACAAAATCAAGCGTTCTCGGTTCGATTCCAGCAAAGGCCAGCATTATTTTATTAAAAATCAGCTAAGACAGAGCTTGATCAGCTGACGGGATCAGCCAACCAGATGACGTCATCCCCTGATCAGCCAGACGGTAGGAAAGGAATTTCCCCAGGCATACCACTAGACGGAATCCCCTCAGTGGCCCAGAGCCCGGTCCATAACCATCAAAATAGTTGGAATCTACCTCGCACTTTTTGTATGGAAAAAGTGTGCCAGAACTTATATCGCCAATAGAAATACAGTCTGTGAAAATTTCAACTGTCTACCTATTACGGTTTATGTGATACAACCTGGTGGCGGACAGCGAAGTCTTACTAAACGGCTCCCGTTGCCACCCTTTCGGTACGGAACCCTAAAAAAATCGAACTAAAATCATTTTGAGAACAGCTTTGCTTACCTGTGAAACGGAATGAACACAGGTAAACGCAACCCCTCTCACCAAACAGATGGGCCGCATGCCTATTGCGATGGTGACGCTGCTAGCTCTCGTACTATATGTTAAGGCACTTTCCCATCAAAACCGAAAAACTCAATTTATGGCACTTTAAAACAAGATTTTTGCTCCAATGAGTATTAAAATCATGGGAAATAGGATAAACTAATAATTTTACTAATAAAATAGGATATTTATCTCCGATTTTAAGAAAAACACAACTTTTATCCTTTTTCGGCCGAAAAACGAAATTTCGGTTGCATCTGTCAATTTCTTTTCGGTTTCCACATGTGGAACGTTTCGGGGCGAAATTTTTTTTCGGTCGTACTGAACCTCACTTTTGTGTTTACATTGAAAATTATATTATTTTATTTTATTATTTATTATATTATAATAATATGGATTGGGACTTCGAAGTAAAATTAAAATATGTTTTTTGTATGAACTCTCATCATACAAGTTTTATGATAATTAAATGTTATTTCTATTTAACCGAAAAAAAGTTTTTGGTTTTTGATGTGAAAGCAAAAGCGAATTTCCGGTGTAGAACTTATCAGTTTTCGGTTTCGATGTGAAAGTGCCTTAAGAATTTTTAATGATCTGCAACTGGCTGCTGCGAAACGAAGCTGTTGACGAGTTAGCATTCGGACATTGCAAAATTGACGCGAATTTGAAATTAGAATAAACCAGTCCTAATTTGAAAATTATTTATTTATTTACCTAAGGTACCTATACTATATATAAGTTACTGAAATAATGTGTCAAATTAAATATGTATTAAATTACATATGCATTAATTTAAATAATAATTTTATAAATTTATAAATTTATAATTTAATCAACTCAACTTTAATTATCGCTAACACTGTACTTTCAATTATCGCAATCCAATTACAGCACTTTCGCCCGTTTATTACTTTCGCTTGTTAACACTGCGACGTCTAAGAAAAGACCCTTTTTCTGGCGGTGACATATGTTATATTTATACCCTAGAAAATCTCCATATTATTCTGGAGTGTTCTATTCCAGAAGCTTCTTGACTATTCTATTCATTCTATTCCTGAACCTTCCCGAAGATTCCATCATCGAACCTGAAGTTGTTTAGTCTCCATTGCCAGTAGATGTCACCAGTTGTCTCTTTCTGTTGCAGGTAACACTGCCCTCTTCTTAAATTTCTTCGCCCCGAACAACAGGTGGTCCACGGTCTTGATGCTTGTAGTATTGACACAAGCGATCCAGATGGACGATTTTTCGTTTGCCTCCTGTACCACGTTGAATCCTGTATACTACGTCATTTATTCTAGTTACTACTGAATACGGTCCCTCCCACTGTTGTCGTGATTTCGGAGAGCATCCCTTAAGTCGGTTCGGGTTGTATAGCCAAACAAGATCACCTTCATTGAATCCTGCTGAATTCGCACGTAAGTCATAGCGGGTCCTCATCCGATTGGTACCTACTGCTAATTTTGCCCCCGTGGCCCCCTGTACATCAGCTATCCGTTTCAATGGGTCTCTGACATTACACTTATACATTTCCTTTCTGCTGCTACGTGGCCGCCTGTAACTGTCTAAATTTACAGACTGTGTCCGTCAATATACCTACTTTGGCATATCGTTGAGCACCAATCTGTCACTGTCCAACAGAAGCAATTATGGCCGGCTGTCAATTTGCTTACTCAAGCACCATGTTCAGCGTTACATTTGCAACTGTCGGCCCGACTCCAAATAAATTACTGTTATCTAGCAAGAAATCAACTGACAAACTCCATCATCCAATTGTGCTGCCATCTAAATAATTGATAATATACTCTTAGAATATAGAGAGTACAGGAAGTGTTATAAGTCAAATTTTGTGTAGTCAAATTCTGCTTGTGTTAGTATCTGTTGCCCCTGTAGTGAACGCTCAGTACAGGCGTGTAGTAGAATCAATATAGAGAGCGGGGCAACAAGATATATGGTTGAAAATATTACGTTTGCTCCCATGGAAAATGTTCTTATTCACTGTCACTACGCCATCATACTCAGGGAATTTCGCAGCTGTCACAAACGTAAACAAATGTCGGTGGAGGAAGGATTTTTTCGATATTTCGACAGCTAAACATAGAGTTGTCTCTTTCTTGAATATAATGCTGAGCTACTTCATGATACTCTGAAAAATCCACGCTCATGCACACGAATTTTACAGGTATCAACACTTCCTGTTGTCTCTATATTCTAAGAATATACTGAAGGTTAAAAAAAAAGAAGTTTGAACTTTCAAGTGTGTTAAGGGGTTTGCCTGTCTGGTGGTTGCATTAGCTAGCTCGTCGCAACGTGGGTACGTGACACAGTCACCATTCTGGTTGACAGTTACTTTTTTTTCATTTTAAAATTTAATTACAGGCTCCATTGTTACATGGAAAGAAAATAAACGACACCTTCTGTTAGATACGGACGAACAAAAGAAAATCGCCACATCTACAACTCGGACATTTCAAGAGGTAAGAAGAAGAAAGGATCCCCAAGCACAACACTACTACATCACGCCTTCGCTGACCGAAATCTACCTAATCACTGAACCGAACGAATACATAGTGAGCTTCTCAACGTTCATACGTTTTCTAATTTAAATTCATCCCACTGTCACTCGATAAAGGAAGTAAAAAAAATTCAATGTTTCAAAAAAAAAAAATATATAAATCTTTAAACAATGTTTTCGCTTTGCTTCAATTTATGGTAGTAGATTATTCATTATTTCAATTACCGCTTCTTGCGAGTATAAATAAAAACTTTATAAAATAATGCTATTTCTCTTTCTAATTCTAATTTTCCTTAAATAATATTAATTTTTCTTAGTTTCTTTTCAGAATATACTTTACGTGATTAATATTTTTTGTAATATAATCCATTTCCCAAAATAAAATTCAGTTGGAAACCAATCAGATTCTTTTCTTATACATATATATATATATTTTTATTAATCAGAATTAACCTTCCTTCTTTCCTTTCAAAAATCGTATACTCTAATGTGCAATACTTTATCCTTATATAATTTCTGGGTACATAGTTAAATTTTTAGTGATTATTATTTCGGTTCATGTTTTTTTTCTTTTTTTTTTAAACAAAACAACTTCAACATTTATACGGTATTTTACTATTCACACAAACTAATTTTCTTTTTAACTCATCTATTTAATGTTATGTTCCAAATCCGATTATCTTTAGATGAACATATCTTTTTTTTCAGAATACTTTCAATTTGCACCAATTATTTTTCTTCTACGTAAATTCTCCTTACAGCCTTTACTTACAGTTTTTCCAATTTATTTTACATTTTCGAGGTAATTTACCACAGAATTTTCGTCCATAACAATTCTAAGAATTGTTTTTAATAAATCCGACTTTTTCATCTAACTTTCAATCAGCATTGTTTTTATTTTGCTTTTAACAATTTACATTATGATAATTGATCCCATTACAGCACAATCAAAAACCATCAATTTATCAATTTGCAGTTAATTTTTGAATTATCTTTTTAGACACTAATAACTCAATATATTTATTGTACAAGAATTATTTTTCAGCCTTTACTTTCTGCACTACACAGCCTTCTTCTGTGCCGTCTTAACAACAACTTATTTTCTCAATCATTTCACAAGACATGATTACATCATCTTTTCTATTCTTTTTCACTTGTCCTGTTTTTTCCTGACAACTTAAACAAGTTTAAGCAAGAAGCACAGTCAACATCTTCCAAACTCAGCCGACAGCCGTAGCCATTCAGAACATTCTACATCCATCAATCGAAGATCTCGTTTATAAGACAGGTGCTTGGTCACAATACAAGACCAGGTTTACATGAATGATGTTTTGTTACACGCCCTTTGTAAGAAGCACACACAGTGCAGATTTTCACTCATCCTCGACATTCTTCTCTCCCTTTCTTTTCTGTTGATTCCTTTCGAAGGCGTTTCCTGCAGTCGCTTTGAAGGTGTCCCAATTTATTACAATCCCAACATCGAAGAACACTACGTGAAGGGGTGCTCAGTGATAACTGTAATCTATTGCAAGTCTGCTGCTCTGCTCGATATCTTTGCAATTCCACTTTCCTCTCTTCATCTAGAGATTCCACTCGTCAGCATTTTCTGCAGTCTCTTTGTAGGTGTCCCGGTCTATTACAATTCCAGCATCGAAGGAGACCACGCAAAGGTGAGCTCTGGGATGACTGCATTCTTTTGCAAGTACATTCGTCCACCGATATGTCTCTTACTCGTACCGCACTCCGTGAAGCTTATCTGGCGGATTCATACGCTAATGCATAGGCTAGTGCTTCTGCTGTTGATTTCTTTCCTGCTAGCCTTAACGCTTGTTGTAAATTTTGATCTGCAATAGCGTTCACAAATGCCTCCGTCTCCACTTCATTAAGGAAATCCGCATTTACGCTCGAGTATGAAAGATGCGCTAATCTTTCCACTTCAGCCCGCAATTGTGTAGTGATTCGCCATGCTTTTGAATCCTGTTGCGCAACTGTAGGCGATATACTTGCTGCATGTGTTCATCTCCGTAACGTAATTCTATCGCCTGTAGGTACTAATGAAGAGTAATCACGTTGATTTTCAATCGGTACAGTTTGTAAGAGCTCTTACGCAGGACTGTAGCGTACTACATACTTACATGTATGTGTGTATACATATGTTTGCAAGTGAAAATAACAATAAAAAAAAATCAAGTTAAAATAATAGAAAATTTTGGAAAAGCTTTGAATATAAAATTTAGAAACGACATAAAGAATAACTGTAGACAAATACAAACAAAAATTAATCAAGTGTACATATACTTTGTAAAAAATAAATTTGTATAGAAAACACAAAGCCATCAAAAAAAAACTTAGTATACATAGAAGTGTATAGATACAAAAATGTCAATAGAAATAATTAGTAGTATTCAGAACTTCATCACAAATACACATCTGAATAATTTGATGTACTTTCATACTAAAAAGTTTTTAAAAAAGATAGTACCAAAATAAATAAAAATAAATAAATAAAAATATTATTTAAAATAAAAAATTAATAAAAGACTTATTATTTTCTACGCTCTTATATACATATTATATATATATGTATAATTATTATCATTTTTCAAAGCGTAACAAACTAATTAAAACAAATCTTTTCTTTCTGCCATATATACGAGAGAAAATCAAGAAAGAATAGAAATTAAAAATAAATCGATGTAAAGAAAAAGAAAATCAAGAATTCAACTAAAGATTTTAAAACAGCAAACCTCACAACATCGATATTGGTGACCCCGACGTGATGAACAAAACTACATATACATCATTTTCAATATTGATCCTTGGTTTCCCCCACCAGCGGTAAGGAACCAATCAGATCAATCCTTGAAAATAGAAGATCTTAAGAAAGAAGAAAGAAATAAGAAGAAAGAAAAAAAAGGGAGACTACAATTTTCAAGATAAGAAAAACAAAGAGAGAAAAACAAAAATAAAAGAAAAAAAAACAGGTTCTAAATAAAATTTTATATTCAAATTTTTGTTTTTTTTTAAAAAAATACGAATCAAAATATTCTTTTTCTTCTTTAAATATTATCAAATATTAAATATTATTTACTCATTACAAATAATATATATATACACATAATTATCAATTATCATAAGTTACTTTAAGTACGTTTCTTCTCTCAATAACGCGTCAACTCACGGATTATAAAGAAAAGTTTAAGTCAAAATACCGCGAAAGTAATTTACCCGTGTTTTAAGTGTGATTTTTCGGTGATGTCTTCAAAAATGCAGAACGAAAATATCGGAGACATGCCGGTTACAGGAAATAGTCCAGTGCTAAATGCCATTGCAGTGAAGTTGCCAATGTTTTGGACACCATGCCCGCAAGCATGGTTCATCCAGGCAGAAACACAATTTGCCTCAAAAGGTATTAGCCAGGACCTAACAAAATATGAATACATAGTGCAAGCGTTACCAGTGGATGTGATCATGAAAGTGCTAGACATACTACAAACACCTCTACAGGTTGATAAATACAACACGCTGAAGAACGCACTAATTCATCGATTTGCCGAGACTGAAGAGAAGAAACTGGAACTCGTCCTTTCGGATACTGAGATTGGTGACAGAAGACCATCAGAGTTTTTCAGAGCAATGAAAATTCTAGCAGGTTCAGATTCAGAATTATCTGGCAACTTTATAAGAAAACTCTGGATGCGAAAACTCCCAACAAACATAAACATAGCATTAACAACATAGCATTAACAGGAGACAGAGACATAAACGAACTTCTACAGTTAGCAGACAGAATCCACGAGATAGCAAAAACGCAACATATCTCAGCCTTCAGCACAAATAATTTTAACAACGATTTTGGTTTAATAAACAGAATTTGTAATTTAGAAAATAAAATTAACACTCTTGAACAATCAATTAAAAATTTAACTTTGCAAAATAAAATAAATTTTTCAGACTTCAGACATCATTCCAGAAGTCGTTCTTCAAGTGGTACTAGATTTTCGACAATCTGTTGGGACCACAAGAAATTTGGGGAAAAAGCAACAAAATGTATAACCCCATGTACTTTCAAGAACAATCAAAATTCAAAAAACTAAATAACCCCTCGACGTGTTCAACCAATTCTTTTAATGTTAATTCAAAACGTTTATTTATGTTTGATAAAGAAAACAAATTTAAATTCTTAATAGACACTGGAGCAGACCTTTCAGTCGTTCCTACCACTTTTTGCAACAGATACAAGAGAGACGATTCTCTTACTCTTATCGCAGCGAACGGTTCTACAATACACACGTTTGGCACAAGATTAGTCAAAACCAATTTTGGTTTAAGAAGGGACTTCACGTTCCCATTTATTATCGCTGATGTAAACCGCCCAATAATAGGAGCCGATTTTTTAACAAAATTCAATCTTTTAGTAGATTTAAAAACAAACGCTTAATAGATGGCAACACAAACTTGTCAGTAAGTGGTATGACCATAAAGGCAAACACGCCATCTCCAAAGCATTTTACAATCGAAAATGAATACGGAAATATAATACAACAATTTCCATCTTTAACAGAACCTCCTCGTTATAGAGAACCTGTAAAACACAATGTCATACATCACATTACAACAAAAGGACAACTACCCTTTACTAGACCACGCAGATTGGATGGTCAAAAGCTAAAAATTGCAAAAATGGAATTTGACCACATGATACAATTAGGTCTATGCCAACCTTCATCATCTTCAACAGCTTCAGCACTACATCTAGTTGCAAAGAAAAATAGCTCAGATTGGCGTCCTTGTGGTGATTATAGACAGCTAAACGCTATAACCATTCCCGATAGATATCCTATCCCACATATACAAAATTTTTCATTAAATCTTCAAAATTGCAATATCTTCTCTAAAATAGATCTGGTAAGAGCATATCACCATATTCCAGTAGCTCCAGAAGATACACACAAAACAGCGATAACAACACCTTTCGGACTATATGAATTCACACGAATGCCATTTGGTCTACGAAACGCTGCACAAACCTTTCAGAGAATCATGAATAAAGTAACCAAAGGTTTAGACTACGTATTTACATACATTGATGACATTTTGATAGCAAGCCAAAATGAAAGGAACACAAAATACATTTAAAAACTCTTTTCGAACGATTAAGCGCATATGGTATAAATATAAATACATCGAAATGCATATTTGGATCCACTTCCTTAAATTTCTTGAGTCATTACATAAGTAAAGATGGAATACTTCCTTCTCCTAACAGAATTAAAATCAGATTTTCCATCACCTTCATCCATCAAACACATACAACAATTTATAGGAATGGTAAATTATTACCATCGCTTTATACCAAAGTTAGCGGAATTACTAAGTCCTATATATGATAATTTAACTCTCTTATTGAAAAAGCCAAAAATTGCTAAAAACTTTGTATGGCCAAATTCATGTGAACACAACTTTAAACTCATAAAAGAAGCTCTCGCTTCAGCAACATTACTAGTACACCCTATTGAAGACACTACCTTCAATTTAACAGTAGATGCTTCAGCCATTGCAATAGGTGCAGTACTACAACAGCTAAACAAGAATAATTGGGAACCTTTAGCGTTCCACTCGAAGAAGTTAACAAAGGCAGAAACAAAGTATTCAGCCTTCGACAGAGAACTTCTGGCAGTTTACTTAGCTATAAAACATTTTCGACATGTACTCGAAGGACGAAAATTTGTAGTTTTCACTGACCACAAACCACTGACGAATGCCATTTGGACAAAAACTGAGAGAAGCCCAAGGCAAGCTAGACACCTAGATTACTTCACACAATTTACGTCAGACATTCAACATATACAAGGAAAAGCAAACGTGGTAGCAGACCACGGTATACATACTAACAAGTATGACTATCCGGCACCATAGATTCGCCATTTTCTCTGTTAGTCGATTCGCATGACGCGTTCCTTAAAAAGTGAAAAATATAAAGTTTAATATTTATGTAAATTTATTCAACTGGATCCATTTAAAATCTTAAGATAAGTACCATTTTACTTTCTAAACAGAAAGATAAATTGAAGGAAGATTATTAGAATTGTATTCCTCATTTTAATTTGCCACTAACCCCACTTTTTACACTTCGTTATGATGCATTGCAAATTTGCCTTACATTTGAGAAAATTAATATTACCACTAACTATTTTCAGTACAGAAATAATAAAAAGATCTTCAATAATCAATTAGGAATGTAAGTCACAAGTATTTCAGTCTTATTTTGCATTTTTTATCGATAAAACTTTCGTGGAACTTTGTTTCGATTCGAGCAGATTTCGCTGAAAGATTTAAACTAACAAATTCATTGTATATTTATGGTAAGAAACGCATTTTATATTTATTGCAACATTTTCAATGGATCCAGTGGAATAAATTTACATAAATATTATCACTTTATTTTTCCAGTTTTAAGAGTCGATTCGTGTGACGTCACACGCACTTGACAGCCCGGACAATCATACCTTGTTACTCTGTATATCGTGGTAGCAGACGCTCTGTCACGCATACCGACTAATCACGAAGAATGTAGCGAAATTAAAAGCAATACCAAAATTGACCTATAAGTGATTAGCTTAGCGCAAGCAGAGGTAAAACACCAACAACAAAATTCAAAATGTAGGTATAAGCTTATAGAAAGAGACATTCCCGAGAGCAATCATAAAATATGGTGCGAAGTTTCAACAGGTAAATCTCGTCCATACATACCAACCAAACTTCGAAGAATGATTTTCAAAACATTACATGAATTGTCACACCCTGGCATACGTTCAACAAGAAAATCAGTCTGTGACAAATACTTCTGGCCAAACATGAACAAGCAAATTAATCAGTGGGCCAAGACATGCTTATCATGTCAACAATCAAAAATACACAGACATACAAAATCACCGTTGGGATCTTTCGAAATGCCTAGTTGTAGATTCGAACATGTACACTTAGATATAGTAGGACCTCTCCCACCATCAAAAACTTATACGCATATTTTAACAATCATAGATAGATATACACGATGGCCAGAAGCCTATCTTATTAAAAATACTTCATCAGAAAATATAGCCAAAGTATTTTACCAACAATACATATGCCGTTTCGGCGTCCCATTAAGGATAACGACCGACCAAGGTTCGCAATTCACTTCAAAATTATTCCAAGAATTATCCAAGTTCCTAGGTTGTAACAAAATTACTATAACACCTTACCATCCGCAATCTAATGGAATGGTCGAGAGATTACATCGCCAAATAAAAGCTGCCATTAGAGCGACCGAAGACACAATAAACTGGTCATATCACCTGCATACAATCCTTTTAGGTGTACGCACCATGGTTAAAGAGGATCTGCAATGTTCTCGAGCAGACTTAGTATACGGTCAAGCCTTAAGAATTCCAGGAGAATTTTTCGTAAAAGGCACTGACAACATAACAGATACTAACAACATGTTACAAATTTTGCAGAAATATTTTCAAAACGTTACGCTGTACATACACAAACCCAACACACAAATACACAATCCCAATGGATGTATGGCGACCGACATTCCTGCGGAGACGACTCCCAGAAAAACAAAAATATTAAATATCAAAAATTAAAAAAAAAGGTCCAAAAATAGTCCCGCGACAAATTTTGTCTTCAACAAAATTTGTCAACGCGGCACACTTTAAAAAAATAAAGCAAAAGACAAATCGTAACTTCAGTACGATTTGTCGTGAAAATTGCAATAGGTATGTACGAACGTACATACATATCACAAAAAAGCTTTCGCGATAAGAAGAGCGCGCCGTGAAAATACATTGTATGTATACGCGCGCGGCATCGTGACGGTGGCTGATGTTTATAAAAGCATAAAATTTCAAGCCTCCGTCCAACGAAAAATATTCTGGACTTGTTTAATCAAGTCCAGAATAAATGAAAATTTTCTCAGGGTGAAAATGCAACTATGCATTTTCTACCCTGAACGAAGGCTCTTGATCGCGACAAAAGTGATCAAGAGCCGAGTTGGATTTTAAATCTTATAAGGGCGGTTGGCGAGTCGAATTTTATCTAAAATTAGAGTTGGTGTTTTTTTTGAAAATTTCTTTGAAAAGAATCGGGTGGATCGGTCTCGGTCGCGTTCATGAAGAAAATTAGAGTAAAATTACAAAAGTTTCTATATAAGGAAAAGTTCTATATAAGGAAAAGTTCTATATAAGGAAAAGTTGTATATAAGGAAAAGTTGTGCAGTTATCAAAAAGTTTCCAATTAATAAAGTGCCTAAAAAAGAAATAAAATAAACAAAGTTTATACAAAAAAAAAAGGTGTTTTGGATAACTCCGCTGCAAAAGACCCGCTAAAGGTAAATATATAACAAATTGGCGCAGCCGGTAGGATAGAGGAAGCCTACTTTAAACAAACAAAAGTATAAGCGCTCGAAAACCCTCTATCCTACGAATCAAAAGGAGTTTAGGACGAGATCGAATACTGGGCAAGACACCCTACCCTTCGCCAGAAGTTGAGTCTGGCTTCAGGAGTATTTCGATCTTGTCGGCTCCCAACGCTCGGGGTCGGATAGCTTTGCCTCTGTTTGAAAAACACGCAGCCACCCCCTCATCAAAGCACTAAGTGCCAACGTGGGACAATAGTGGGCTTCATCCCAGCCCAGGAACATAAGACGTCCATAGCCGAAAATTCCGACGCGAAACTTGAAGGAGGAATCCTCAACCGACAATCTGCGATCCGGAGCTGAAAAGGACTTCGAAGCAGGCAACGCGCCCCCCTTTCAGTTTTTATCCAGGGGAATTTAAGAAGGCTACGGGCCCCCCCGGCAGCAAAAGAACTTCAATCGCAAAAACCAGCGATCCTGAATTGAGAGGGACCTCGAAGCAGGCAATAAGCCCCCCTCTCAATTTGAACCAAGGGAATTAAGACGGCAGAAGCCCCCCTAGCTGCAAATTTTACATACGGTGGTCCATGAGCGAGGGAAGCTCCCACCAGGAGACGCCGCCGGAAATCTCACCAATTCCACCAACTCCACAACAATCTTCCTCACCGGGCGACGCACAGGAAGATCCGTCCCGGTACGAAGGAGGCAACGAGGGAGCAACATCTGCAACAGAGGGTGCTAATCAAACACCCCCAACAAATTCAACAGCACCAGGAGTCACATTAAGGAGCGGGACAACCTGACAGGTCCCCAGCAAGTAAGGTCTAATAATTTAAATTTAGAAAATTATTTAAAATATCTCAGAGGGGAAAGTGCGAGACTCCTCCGAACTTTCTGTTATACAGTGCGATTCTATCGATAAACAGCTCAAAAAGTCCCGTGAACGGCGGCTTGAGCAAATCGCGCAATTCAAAGAAAGTACGGAAAAATTTAAAGAAAGATTAAAGCAGTTTGGGGAACTGTCGCACTCTCTCGAAACAGAAATTACAAATAATAGTGTAGAATTAAGAGACGGTGCCATTGAAGACAGTGTCAGTGATTCCACTGTGAGTGAAATCCTATTGAATTGGCTGGGCGACTCCCTTTTGGAAACCAGCATAGAAGAAACTTGCTCCCCAAAAGTGTCAATATAATATATATACAATATATAATATATAACTGCCCAGCTCGTTCCCCTATTCTCGGGAGAGCAGCACCCAAAATTGAGCCTTGAGCTCCAAACTGTCCTAGGATGCTGCAGGCAGGTAATCCAGTGCATTTCGGTGGAGGAACTATCAGAATTTTTGCAAATCTTCCCCACCAGACTTCGAGGCGAAGCTTACCAGATTTTTGCCTCAAACTTGCCTACTACTTTCAAAGAGGTAGAAGAACGGCTAAATCGTACCTACCTGCCTAGGGAAACTTACCAGGAACTGGTAAATAAATTAATCACTACCAGGCAGTACCCTTTGGAAAATCTCACAGCCTTCACGGCACGAGTAAAACAAATGCTGGCACTCTGTAATGAAGCAGCAGAGTCCAAATATGGCGCTACAGCAGCCCCCGCTGTGAAAACACAGCTAGAAGACTTCGCGAAAAACGCACTAAAAACAGGAGTCAATAACCCGTATATGTGTCAATACCTTCTGACCATGACAGACGGCACGGTGGATGACCTCGTACAAAGAGCACTTGACATGGAGTGTCTCTAGCAAAGTGCTCTATTCCTGCAACCTCCAGGACAATTTCAAACAAATATGATGCAGAATACATTGCCAAATTCTGCCAGTACCAGTGTACCAAATAATGCACCATTAACTCAAAGTAGTACCCTAGTAAAGCAAAGCGTATACAATCCTGGCATCATATCCTACTCACAGGATCCCCGGCAAAACAATATGCCCATTAACCCAAGCAGTCACATACCAACGTCACAGTTCACACAGGCCGGCACAGCATACATCAAACAGGAGCCAAGATCTCCTAATAAAAATTATAATGTACAAAATAAAAATGATTATCTAAATAAAATAAATTGTAGTTTTTGTAATTTAAAAGGCCATACATACGCCAATTGTCTGAAACGTAAAAATACGCCTTATTGTGTGAACTGTAAAATGTATAACCATGACGTGCGTGACTGCAGAAAAAACAATAATAGTTTCCAGAGACCACACAACAATAGTGGACCACCAAACCAACGTCCTAGAGAGCCGCACCACCCGAATAACAACTCAAGAGTCTATAACGTGCGTAAAAAGTGCGAATTTTGTGGTCGTTCTGGACATGCAGTAAATAACTGTCAACAAAAACGTAAATGGGAAGCTCGGAGTCAGGGAAACGACGTACAGTCGACCCAAAACTCCCCGGCTCGACTATAAATCTCCCATCTAATAAAATAGGGTCCCCTCAGCAGCCCGATTCCAGTGTCGCTACAGTAAAACTTCTCTTAGACATAGGCCTGAACGGCCAAACTAAACTAGTAGTAGACACAGGCGCTGAGGTAAGTATAATAAAGAAAAGGTCATTAAAAGATCTCAAGGAAATTAACCACAATGAGGCATGCACACTTCAGACTCCATTTGGTAACGGGAAAGACGCTGGGAAATTGCCAGGGAAACTTCGTTTTCAAAAACAAAATTCCCTGCAAGTTTCAAGTCGTAAAGAACTTGCCCGGCCTTTCCGATGATGGACTTCTAGGAAATGATTTCCTAGCAAAAAACTGTAACGTTGAGGGTCCTAATAAGGCACTAAGGTTTCTTCGCACGGAAACTAATCCAGACGAATTTGCTTTGCCATTAGAGTTTGAAACGGACAAGCTACATTCTGAAAAAGCAGTCGAAGTAAGAACACTTGCAGAAGGGGTAGAGTCTAAACAGGCTGAACTATGCACCTGTAGTGTCTTCAAGGCTTCTCAAACGAGAAAAGCTGGCTGCCAAGCCCCAAAAGTGCCCAAGGAATGTGAAAAAAGCTGTCTGGGCGAACAAGAGACTGATGAAGACAGGCGGCAATTGGTTACCTTTAAGGAACCAATCTGCATACCTGCGCGCTCTCAAATTGTTGCCCCAGTCCCGTTACAAACTCAAGAAGAAATGCTCTGTTTATCACAAGAGATAAGCGATGGAGTCTTCTTGGCAAACAGTTTACTGTCATCTGGAGAAGAATTAGTGCTGGTCAGTATTCTCAACGCTAATAGTCATCAAGTAGTCATACATAGCTTAAAGTTACAGCTATTTCCAATAAACGACTACACACTAGTCCCATTGACACACACAAAAGACCACAACCAAACGCACATTCCCATACCAAACAAAGAGGCAATATCAAACAACACAAGAGACGGAACGGAGTGTCTAAAGCCAGCCAAAAAGATGCATATAACTCTTCTGTCCAAAATCCCGAGGCATAAATCACTCTTAAACAAACAACGGCCATATAAGAACGGTAGCGAGTCGCTAAAGCCTATATTAAAGGTGCATATTAATCCACCGTCACACAACACAAAAAATTCTACATGGTCAAAAAGCAGTAGCATTGACTCGCATGAGTATCCCACACAACCTAAGGCAAAGACCGCACAGGTGTATCAAACTCAGCCGTCGGCAAAGCAGGAAGCAAGTACCCTGTTACATGCTAAATACAACAAAATAGAGCCTCATAAGGAATTAATTAAATTCAATCCAATTTCAGGACACAAATTTACAAGGAATAGTAAGTCAAACCAAGGTTCAGCTGAAAAATCAGCAATTTTACAACATGTACGATATCTATACCCGGATAATGAGACTCCGGACGACCCAAAACAATACCCGCGTTTTTCTAGGCTAGAGCAAGAACTCAGCCTAGACCCTAATTTAACCGCGGTAGAAAAAATTTCGATATCAGAACTCTGCGAAGAGTATAACGATATCTTCTTCCTCAAAGGTGACAAACTCACCTATACAAATGCGATAACGCATAATATTCCATTGGTGCAAGATCAAGCACCAATCAATCAAAAAATGTACCGCTTACCTGAAACTCAGCGGAAAGTAATTAACGACCAGTTAAAAGAAATGCTAGACAGCAGGATAGTCCAGTCTAGTAAAAGCCCTTGGAATTCACCTCTACTAGTTGCCCCAAGAAAGCGGGACCTGACGGTAAAAAAAGGTGGCGCGTCTTTGTCGATTTTCGTAAATTAAACGAAAAGACAATTGGAGATGCATTCCCGCTACCCCGAATCGAGGATATTCTCGACCAACTAGGTCACGCAAGGTATTTCACCACACTCGATTTGGCCAACGGCTATCACCAAGTTCTTGTCGACAAGAAAGATCGACATAAAACTGCTTTCAGCACAAGTTATGGGCACTACGAGTTCAAGCGTATGCCATTCGGGCTCAAAGGAGCCCCCGCCACATTTCAACGCCTAATGAATTTCGTCTTAACAGGCCTACAAGGCCTCGAATGTTTTGTTTACGTAGATGACATCGTCATCTATGATAAAAATTTAAACGACCACAACGAAAAGTTGAGAAAAATCTTCGATAAGTTGAGAGAGAACAACTTGAAACTGCAGCCAGAAAAGTGCCAGTTTCTAAGAAGAGAAGTTGTTTACCTAGGACATAAATGTTCTAGCGAAGGAGCCCTAGCAGACCCAAGTAAGACGGCCTGCGTCCAAACCTTTCCTGTTCCAAAAACAGTAAGGCAAGTTCAGTCATTTTTAGGACTTGCCAATTACTACAGGAAATTCATTCCAGACTTCTCCAAAATTGTACGTCCAATCACAAACTTACTCCGAAAGGATGTAAAATTTACTTGGACAGAGAATTGCCAAGAAGCATAAAAAATGCTTTAATTTCTCCACCACTTTTAATTTACCCCGATTTTTCGAAATCTTTTAATCTTACTACGGACGCAAGTAACGAGGCTGTAGGAGCTGTTCCTTCTCAAGGAGAAGTCGGAAAGGACCACCCCATTGCCTATGCAAGCCGCACATTAAACAAAGCCGAAATAAATTACTCTACTATAGAGAAAGAGTATTGGCTATTGTCTGGGCTACCAAGAATTTCAGGTGCTATCTTCAAGGCCGGAAATTCACGGTCTATACTGACCATAAACCTCTCAAAGGTGTCTTCAATGTGAAAGACCCTACTTCCCGTTTGGTGAGATTTCACCACAAACTATCTGAATTCGATTACAATATCGAATATAAACCAGGGAAGTACAACACTAATGCAGATGCACTAAGTCGCATCCCTCTAGCATTAAAAGAAGACAGTTTAGGCAATACCTTAACGGTAGAAGCCCTAGTCCACCACACGATGGACTCAGATGTGGAGGAAGACGATTCCACAAATAATAAAAAGAAAAAGAAATCCGCTCATTGTTTCGTCGTGACTCGAGCTCAGAAGCAAAAGGCTCAAGAGACATTAACTAGCTCCAGTGTGGAGACAGAAGAGCACACGAAAGCGGACCAAAACGAAGTTCAACTCACGGAGGCGGAAACACTAAACCCAGCATCGCTTGAGCAAAAAGTAAGTTCTGGCAAGACACCCGAAATTATCACGAGCCCTACGGAAATCCGAACAATCTTAAAAGATTATCACGATTCTCCATTTGGTGGCCATCAAGGTGTCATAAAAACTTACAAACGCATAAGACGCAAGTATTGGTGGAGACACATGCTTAGCGACATCAAGAAATACATTAAAAAATGCTCAAAGTGCCAGACGATGAAAGCATCTCCACAATATAAAATGACAATGGTTATCACGGACATCGCAGAGCAACCGTTCAACAAAGTTTACCTCGATATTGTAGGTCCATTAGAAGAGACCACATCAGGTAACAAATATATCTTGATCTTGATAATTTAACAAAATTTGTCGACTGGTATGCAATACCTAATGCAGAAGCCGTCACAGTAGCGCAAGTTTTCTTTGATGAAATCGTTACGCGCTATCGCATACCCAAAATAATACTCACCGATCAGGGAACAAATTTCCTGAGTGAATTATTCAAAAGAGTATGTAAGCTTCTAAAGGTAAAGAAGTTACAGACTTCGGCATACCACCCACAGTCTAACGGAGCACTAGAGCGTGCCCACAGACCGCTGATTGAATACCTGCGAACAATCATAGACGAAAATCCCAAAACATGGGACCAATTCCTACGAACCGCTGCATTCGTGTATAATAATAGTGTACACGAGGGTACTAAACTTACCCCAATGGACTGCCTTTACGGCTTCACAGCGGATGTCCCATCAAATTTAAAACGGGATCCCGAACCAGTTTACAATCACGAGAGCTATTATCATATACTAAAGTATAAGCTCCAAAAATCATACGCCACGGCAAGAAAGAATTTATTAGCCAGTAAACAACGCTCAAAGGGGTACTATGATAAGACAGTACGACCCCTAACTTTTCACATAGGAGATAAGGTCCTCATTAAAAACGAAAGCAGGAAACATAAGCTTTCCCAAATCTGGGTAGGACCTTATCAGGTAACTGCTATACCAAGTGGAGTGAGCACCACAATAAAAATTGGTAAGCGTATTGTAACGGTACATAACAACCGTCTAAAACCATACTTCGAATGAAATAAACATGTTGTCACAGAACCAGGTTGACTCAAATTCCTACTCTGTTTGTTTCAAATTAATCCCATTTTAACGGCTCTCAGGAACACTTGCGGTGGAGCCACTCCACTGCCTGGTCTAATAACGGCACGAAATAAGTAAAGTCATACTTAAAGGATTATTTTCATCCTCCGAATTGTCCACAGAAATGGCGCTATAAATTATTGCAATTGCCATCCTCATCCAGTACGCGACAGGAGAAATCGCCGACAAACCCTATGCTATAACCAAGCTAAATAGCTCGGGCATATTTTTCGAGGATCTAGGAAGCCTCATGGTGTACCATAACACTTGGAATGTTCTCACGGAGATAGACTTGGATGAGTTAGACACGCAGATAAAACTAACGGAACATGCAGAATATCTAGTGCATAAACTCTGCATAAATATCACGGACAAAGAAGACCTGTGCAACGTGCAGCAACTACACATACACGCTATAATAGATAGCGTACAAAAGCGCACGAGAACCATTAAGGAATTAGTTCCAGGAAGGCGTAAGGCCAGATCACTATTCGACGGAATAGGCAATGCTATGCACTATTTATTTGGTACCATGGATAGTAACAACGAGAAGGAGATATACAGCCGCTTAGATGAAATTGAATCGAACACACAAGCCCTAGCTGAGCTAGAGAAACAACAAATAAGTGTTGTTAAAACTACCTTGGAACAGATTCAAAAACCATTGGCTATGTTAATGGATCGTCAGCAAAACATAGCACACCAGATTAACGATCTGCATACTGTGACCGAGGACCTAACCAGAAGGCAGAGATAACTAGAGATAACGCAACCATGTCAGGTGCAAATAGGGGAAAAGGTGCTAAGGTACGAAGGTGAAAATAAACACCCTCTCAAAATTACTCAGCCTAAACAATTTCCTGAGCTGAATCATTCATTACTCAACCTAAATCTAGCCGAAATTTTACCCAAGTCTCAAAACCAAAGTGTATAAACCGAAATCATAACAGGGGACGATATCAATAAATCAATCTATACTGGCACACATTCGCTGGAAGATATCCAGCACAAGTTAGACCAGTATAGTAACAAGGTATCAAGCAGACAATCCCATATCCTGTCCACAACTTCTCTATCATTTACGAGCCTACTAGTTCTGGCCATAATGATAGCTGTGGCAGTAAAATATCTTAACCCTGTTGTCATCAAGATGAGATAACAGAGAAATCCACCACAAGGTAATCCCGAAGTTTTATCAGAGGGAATTCCTTTAGAAGAGCGAACTCCTACTCCCCAACCCAGTTTAAGGCGAGCCAGAAGCCTCTCCAAAACAAAATCAGTTCAAATAATTTAAAAATGCGACACTGGCATTGTCAACATGGCTCACCAAATCAAAGTAGAACTTATAGAAAAGGCAGACCTGGTAAACTCCTCAAGGGAAATCTATATAAACCTATATATATATAGTATAACTTTAACACAAAAAAAAAACTAAATTAAAAACATTAAGATTTTGTTTGACTCAAAAAAAAAAAAAGGGGGGTTAGAATGAAAAAAGTAAATATAAATAGGCAGGAGGTAAAAATGTGAGAATTAAAGAAAAAATGCATATAGAAACAAAAAATGCATAAAAATAACAAATTAACAAAAAAGCTGTTGGGAAATAAACTCTATAACTTTACGTTTTATACTTCTTTATTCCAGAAAGTTTAAAGTGTAACTAAACTAAAAATGCTAATCCACGCACAACATCTTTACAGCTAACATCGCTACAAGTAAATAAAAAGACATACATAATTCATTAGTAGCACTAATACAGATAGTGGTAGTAGAGGCATTGCCATATTTAACACTTCCCCTCAATGTAAACTACTTAGTATCTATATAAGTAGAAAGTCCCAATAAGCTGGTTAATTTAGTATGACTTCCTTTATTTAAATTTTTTGTGAAGATATCAGCAATCATTTCACCAGTCGGAACATACTTTATGTCCATTAACTTCTGTTGATAGATTTCTCGAACGAAATGAACTTTTATGTCGATGTGTTTGCTTCTTGAATGAAACACTGGATTTCGAACTAATTGCTGCGCACTCAAGTTGTCTCCATTTAGCACTGTGGGGCCTTCCACAACTTCTGAAAATCCCAGGTCACTTGTAAGATGACGTAAGTACACTATCTCCTTGGACGCAGCAGAAATAGCCATATACTCCGCCTCTGTACTGCTAAGCGCCACTGATATTTGTTTTTGAGATTGCCAACTTACAGCACTACCTCCAACTATAAAAACGTAGCCGGTATATGATTTTCGATCCTCGAGACTTCCAGCCCAATCGGCATCTGCATATCCCATCAAAGTCATTCCTGTCTTTCTGTAAATAAGTTTTGCATCAATTGTATTTTGTAAGTACATCAGGATATGTTTAGCTGCGTTCAGGTTCTCCAGATGTGGGTTTTTATTAAACTGAGCCAACTTGTTTACTGAATAAGTAATATCAGGCCTTGTTGATATTGAAATATAGGTGAGTGATCCAATTAGCGATTGGTATACCTTGGGGTCAACCTTGTGACAATCCGTACAGTTGTTGCACTTCCTCATCTTTAAGCCAGGATCTAGTGGTGTACTACATTTTCTGCATTCCGCCATTCCATTGTTTTCCAGTAAATCGTTGATGAATTGTTTCTGTGAAATACTAATTTCACCTCTTTCTCCGTTTCTTTCAATTTCCATCCCAAGATAATAATCAATAGGACCCTTATCCACCGTGTCAAATTTCAAATTAATTTCCCGTTTAATCCTATTTAATGTCTCTTCTTTTGAACTTGCGAGGACAATATCATCTACATATACGACAATGATGTTATATTCACTAGATGTGTTCATGGTATAGACACAGTTATCTGTGTTGCATCGAGAAAACCCAATTTGCTTCAAGGCTGTATCTAGCTTGTGATTCCATTCCCGTCCAGCCTGCTTCAAACCATATATAGCGCGTTTTAATTTACAAACTTTATTCGGGTGCATTTCATCAACAAAAAATTCTGGCTGCTCCATATACACTTCTTCCTTCAATTCTCCATTAAGATAGGCCGAAGTAACATCCATTTGGTGAACCAACAGTCCATATTCTGCTGCTAGCGCCAAAACCAGCCGAATAGTAGAATATCTCGCTACAGGTGAAAACGTTTCCTGGTAATCCACTCCAAGTCTTTGACTGCATCCTTTCGCTACCAATCTTGCCTTAAATCGTTCAATATTACCTTCTTTATCTCTTTTTATGTTGAATACCCATTTTGATTTTATTGCTCTTCGTCCTTCAGGGAGCTCCAACAATTCCCACGTATTATTTTGCATAAGTGAATGGTACTCACTTTTCATTGATTCTAACCACCTCTGTGAGTCATCGCTCTGCATTGCTTCTTCTACTGTAAGGGGATTTCTGTAAATACTGCAGCTTGCCATCACATTTATCGAATTCGGTAATTTCCTTGGTCTTCCCGGCTTCCCCGTTCGAAAGATTCGTGGTCTTCCTCCGCGATTAGTTTTCGTGACTGGAGTATATGCAGAATCATCTCTTGATTGATCATACAACTCTGTAGAACTCTCTTCACTTATATGTACACTGACAGTTTTACCTTGCTCGGAAGTTTTATTTATACAGTATTCTACAGCCATTGCTTCTTTATTGACTGTTTCAGCATTGCTTGCAAGATCACTTTGTTCAATTCCATCATTAAAAATGTCTTCTGCCTCCGATTCTGGAACACTTTGTTCAGGTTTTAAACTATTATGTTCCCTGTTTATATTACCAAGCTGAGTACTTTCAACATCTACAATGACACAATTAGATAAATTGCTCTTATGAAATTTATTACCTTGATGCTCTAAAATGATAACATCTCTGCTCTTGTGTATCTTACGAGCTTTCATATCATACACTCGATAAGCCTTCGAGGTATCACAATATCCCACCATAATGCACTCTATGCCTCTTGGTTGAAATTTCCCCTTTCCTGGACGTTTATCTAGCATTATCGCTTTGCTGCCAAAGATCTTCAAGTGCGATACAGATGGCTTCATACCAAACCAAACTTCATGCGGTGTCTTTTCCCTCAAGATTTTTGTTGGTGACCGATTACGTATATAGGCGGCAGTATTTATTGCTTCTGCCCAAAATGACTCTGACAACTCTGATGTCAGCAATAAACACCTTGCCATTTCAACAAGCGTTTTATTGGCGCGTTCTGCGACACCGTTCTGCTGAGGTGTATACGCTACAGTAAGCTCATGCCGAATACCATTTACTTCTAAATAAGAAGAAAAATCATTGCTTATGTATTCTGGACCATTATCGCTTCTTAATGTTTTTATTTTCTTTCCCGTTTTTTCTTTCTACTTTTGCTTGAAAAATTTTAAACACTTGAAAGATTTCACTTCTGTCTTTTAGAAAATAAACAAACATCTTTCGCAAAAAATCGTCTATAAAAGTTGCAAAATATTTGGCACCGCCGTTTGACACTTTTCTCATAGGCCCGCATATGTTAGTATGCACAAGCTCTAAAACTTCTTTACTGTATTTTTCAGAATAACACGGAAAAGGACTTGCACAAATTTTTCCTTTTAGGCATACTTCACATTCAATCGCACCCAAATTATCTTCAATGTTCACACCACGAACCATATTTTTCCTTTTCAGCATTTCTAAACTTTTTATATTTAAATGACCGTAGCGCTCGTGCCATTTTAATACCTCGCCTTGTTTTCCGTTTTTACACAATAACAACGTATTTCTATCACCTTCAGTTTCATAAACAAAAAGATTATTAATTTTGTTCGCACGGAAAATTATTTCACCATTTTTTCTTCTTATGTCAACACCGCCATTACTAAATACTACATCGAAACCGTTTCCCACTACTTTACTCACCGAAATAAAATTTGCCTTTAACTCAGGCACAAAAAGAACATCTTGTAGTGCGATATCCATTGTTTCTGTCTTAACTAACACACTTCCAATGCCAGTAGATTCGATAAACTTTCCAGCAGCCAGCTCAATTTTTTCTTTATGTGTTTTCATTGAGATGAATAAACCTCGACTACAGCACATATGGCAGGTTGATCCGCTATCGACGATCCAAGCAGAGTCGCTTAAGGGTGTATTTGTGGCATTTATCATTGTAAATGATGCGGTCCCGTGGTCATTACCATTACCACTTAATTTTTTGTCTTTTTCTCCAGGTTTTCGTTCTCGGCAGTTTATTGCATAGTGCCCCTTTTTATTACAGATATAACACTTACCACCAAATTTCTTAGAAGCTTGCTTTTGTTTCCCGCTTCTATGTTTAGAGTAAAATGCTCGCTCGTGATCATTCTCGTAGTTGCCTGTTGATGCACTCCCTTCACGTCGCTGCCCTTCTTCCAGCAATTTCGTTTTGAGTGCGCTTGTGTTTGGGAGTATATCTCTAGATTCTATTGCCACTACAAAACTTTCGAATGAATTGGGTAAACTGCAAAGAAGCATAATTGCCAGCAACTCATTTTCCTCCTGTTCTATTGCAATGCCTATTTCACTTAATTTTTCCACTACATCGAAAAAATTCTTAAGATGACTTGTAATCGATTGACCTTCCTCCATCTTTACTTGTAGCAATCGCCGAAACAATGTCACCTTCCTTGCTGGTCCACTGGGTTGATGTATTTTCTCGAGTTTTTCCCACGCTTCGTTTGACGTTTTGCACCTTTTCACATGAATTAACTGGGATGATTTTATGCTTAGTAAAATCGTCGCCAGTGCTTTTCCATCCTTATTTTCCCAGGCTGCTGTCTTCTCCGGTTTTATAGTTGTCCCGTTGACAAACGACCATAACTCACTATGAACAAGCACACTTCGCATATGGATTTTCCAACCATCGAAATTGTTGTCGTCGAGCTTTTCAATCTGGTATAACGAGGATCTCATCTTTGTTTTTAAAAGCCTGGGCCCCTAACCTTTGTTGGGAAATAAACTCTATAACTTTACGTTTTATACTTCTTTATTCCACAAAGTTTAAAGTGTAACTAAACTAAAAATGCTAATCCACGCACAACATCTTTACAGCTAACATCGCTACAAGTAAATAAAAAGACATACATAATTCATTAGTAGCACTAATACAGATAGTGGTAGTAGAGGCATTGCCATATTTAACAAAAGCATTAGAATTAAATATAAACAAAAAAATAGAATATATATAAAAGAAAAGAAAACGGTTGTAAAAAGTAGACCTGGACACATGTACAAAGCATAAAAACATAATAACAAAATAAATTGTAGTAAAAATATAAACAGAAATAAAACAGACCTAAGGTGTCAAAAGGAAAAAATGTATTAAAATTAAGTTAAGTTAGAATGAATATAAATAGGTAGTAGAAATGTTAGAATTAAAGAGAAAAAAAATGCATATAAAAAGAAAAATGTATAAAATTAACAGTTGAAAAAAAAAACAAAACATTAATACCAGGCTACTAGGTAACAACGAAATGGTTATAGGATTAAAATTAAACTAGTAAAATAATAAATAAAACAGTAAGAAATTGTAACAAATACGTACAAGGTAATCAAACAAAAACAAAAATTTGTTAACTGAGGTAGAAAAACAACAAAATAAGAAAAGAGAGGTAAGAACCTTTCAAAAAATTAGAAAATTAAATCACCAAAATGTAAAAGCCTAGCCGAACCGACCGCCGAATCCGAGCCGCCAAAATAGCACCCACAATAACAATAATAAAGAAAGTAGTAGAAATAAAATAATAAATAAAACAGTAAGAAATTGTAACAAAGAAAATAATAATTGTTGTTCCTTTAGAGATAAAAAACGAGATTGCAAAAACTTCCGATAGAGGTTCCCGAGGCATTGAAAGACAACATATACAAGATTATTCTATAGAATATCATTTTTCAAAATATATATATCATTTTTGGTGCAAACACCTGCCCGCGGGTTGAATCGGCGGCTGAAAATTTTATGAAATATCACTTTTTTTCTAATATCTGAATATTGGCAAATAAACGAAGTGATTGACTTTGGTAAATATATATCTCGTATAGACAAAAACGACGTCAGAATTCAATATTTGAGAATTTTGGTTATTTTTATTTTTCAGTTGCCGATTTTGGCTACTGGATGGTGTTTGCGCCAAGAATTACCTATATATTGTTACAAAATTGTTTTTTTTTCTGACTTTCGTAGTACCGACATATGTGTATGTAGATTCCTACCACAGCAAAAATTATATGTGTACCATAAATAAATGAATTCGTGCAAGCAGGCGATCCCAACAAACAGTATACGATTATAAATATATTGAGGAGGAAATGACTCGCTCAATCGCAGTTTGATTTCAATCTCTAAGTTATTCTCCACTCGATTTCGAGCCAAAAACGAAACAAAAAGATCACTAATTCGTACCGAAATGGCGGCTCAATATCGACTTTTCAAAGATTTCTCGTTTATTGTTACTATACCTACATAAAGGTCATATGTATTCGCGATTTCTCCGTGATTTCGAATTAGATAAAAGAATAAACTACGATTTGTGAAAGTACTCCATCTCCAATTGAAACTAAACAAGTAAACTATGAGGAACATTTAACATTTCTCAAATGCAAATTATATTTTCACAGCACTCATTTCAGTTTATAGTTTTTTTCGGCCGAATACTTGAAAAATAATGACACTGACACGCTTCCTTTGTCATGTACAATCTGAAAAAATCATGTATCTACCGGGCTTTAGCCCCTAAGTAAACCTAAAACAGAAAACCAACCTCAAACTCTCGCCACCGTACAACGTAGGTGTAACCAATAGAAGCAACCAAAAGGAAGAACATTATCAAAAGCCAAAAAAAATAAAAAAAAAAACACAAAAACACACATAAAAAAGTAATCGCTTTACGTAGTTTTTATTTAAAAAAAAAAAAACTTTTTTATACAATAAAAAGGAGAAATGGGAGGAAAGGCCGAGTGCCTTTCACCCCACCCCCGGAGTTACACTAGAATGAAATTAAACACAGGAAAAAGAAGAGAGAAAGTATAGTATAAAACTTGGTAAACCGGGAGCCAGATAATGGAGGGCAAACTTCAGTCCTCATATTCATCTTCATCGTCGTCACTCCACATTACCGTGGTGTTCAGATTCCCTGGGGGAGGGGTCGTCGTGTACATCTGCACCACTTCGGCCAAGGGATCCGAGAAAATGGGCCAGCAACAGGCACATAACCCGTGAACGCCACTGAGTACCAAGGTACCACCTGGAAGAACAAAGCAGGTTAGTAATTTGAATAACAATTCAAAAAACTATTAAAAACACTCACCTACGGCAGTCCAGGATTGTCCTTGATGAGGGTATAAATTTAGCCGGACCTGGTAGAAGCGGCCGCTCTCAGCATCCCCGGCCCAAATGGTCAGGGGGCGCTCGCCCCGCCTGCGGAGCACCAAACGTATGGGGCCAACCCAGTGTACAACGTGTACAACACATATCCCATACAGAACGGTACTTCGTCCCTCGGGACTATAAAAAGGTTGGTTGCTCAATTTTTGTGCAAATAACATGATGAACTCCGCCTCAGTTTCAAATATCAACTGAATCAAAATCAAAGCCAAGTAACTCCAGCATCCCAAAGAAAAACCCACTTCATCCTGTAAAATGCTTGACAAGGAAAAAAAAAAGATAAGCCATACAATATAACAACACCATGAGTATTCCTCTTCAAAGAATACTCATATTTTTCGTGTGGGGAAGGAATTGTTACATACACAAACCCAACACACAATCCCAATGGATGTATGGCGACCGACATTCCTGCGGAGACGACTCCCAGAAAAACAAAAATATTAAATATCAAAAATTTAAAAAAAAAGGTCCAAAAAATACTCTCGCGACAAATTTTGTCTTCAACAAAATTTGTCAACGCGGCACACTTTAAAAAAATAAAGCAAAAGACAAATCGTAACTTCAGTACGATTTGTCGTGAAAATTGCAATAGGTATGTACGAACGTACATACATATCACAAAAAAGCTTTCGCGATAAGAAGAGCGCGCCGCGAAAATACATTGTATGTATACGCGCGCGTCATCGTGACGGTGGCTGGCTGATGTTTATAAAAGCATAAAATTTCAAGCCTCCGTCCAACGAAAAATATTCTGGACTTGTTTAATCAAGTCCAAAATAAATGAAAATTTTCTCAGGGTGAAAATGCAACTATGCATTTTCTACCCTGAACGAAGGCTCTTGATCGCGACAAAAGTGATCAAGAGTCGAGTTGGATTTTAAATCTTATAAGGGCGGTTGGCGAGTCGAATTTTATATAAAATTAGAGTTGGTGTTTTTTTTGAAAATTTCTTTGAAAAGAATCGGGTGGATCGGTCTCGGTCGCGTTCATGAAGAAAATTAGAGTAAAACTACAAAAGTTTCTATATAACGAAAAGTTCTATATAAGGAAAAGTTCTATATAGGGAAAAGTTCTATATAAGGAAAAGTTGTATATAAGGAAAAGTTGTGCAGTTATCAAAAAGTTTCCAATTAATAAAGTGCCTAAAAAAGAAATAAAATAAACAAAGTTTATACAAAAAAAAAGGTGTTTTGGATAACTCCGGTGCAAGAGTCCCGCTAAAGGTAAATATATAACAACGCCAACAGATTCGACGAAATCTAGTATCACTCACTATATCCCAAAATCACTAGAAAATTGCGAATACCTTTTCATTCGTACAGACAAAATCAAACAAACTCTCCAACCACCATATCAAGGACCATTCAAGGTAATCGAAAGGGGAGACAAAACTTTCATAATCAGTATAAACGGAAAATCGTCAAGAATATCTATCCATTGTATAAAACCGGCTTTCGTGGATAATGTAAATGAACCACAGAAAAAAATCACCGAGAAATCAACGAAACGAGTCACATTTAATATATAAAAATTTCCAAATATTTTTTTTGTTCATTTAATTGTTTTTGTTTTCCGTTAACGTTGACACTGAGGGGGGAGTAAATGTAGCGTACTACATACTTACATGTATGTGTGTATACATATGTTTGCAAGTGAAAATAACAATAAAAAAAAATCAAGTTAAAATAATAGAAAATTTTGGGAAAGCTTTGAATATAAAATTTAGAAACGACATAAAGAATAACTGTAGACAAATACAAACAAACTTTGTAAAAAATAAATTTGTATAGAAAACACAAAGCCATCAAAAAAAAAACTTAGTATACATAGAAGTGTATAGGTACAAAAATGTCAATAGAAATAATTAGTAGTATTCAGAGCTTCATCACAAATACACATCTGAATAATTTGATGTACTTTCATACTAAAAAGTTTTTAAAAAAGATAGTACCAAAATAAATAAAAATAAATAAATAAAAGTATTATTTAAAATAAAAAATTAATAAAAGACTTATTATTTTCTACGCTCTTATATACATATTATATATATATATCTATAATTATTATCATTTTTCAAAGCGTAACAAAATAATTAAAACAAATCTTTTCTTTATCCCATATATCCGAGAGAAAATCAAGAAAGAATAGAAATTAAAAATAAATCGATGTAAAGAAAAAGAAAATCAAGAATTCAACTAAAGATTTTAAAACAGCAAACTTCCCAACATCGATAAGGACCACGAAGTGCTCACACTAGAGCTATAGTTTTGTCTTCATCATTCCATCCATTTACATCTGAAGCTGCCTCGAATTGTCTCTTGAAGATATACCACGAATTTTGTCCATCAAATATGGGAGATTTCATTCTACCTGCGCCGGATATTTCAGTTGCTACGTTTAAAGGCTGACGATGCTTTATTCTTTCCAGATCTGATTTAAAACTGTCAAGCTGCTCGGTGACTTTTTGTTAAGCTTCCGCCACTTCCTGCTCGATTCCTGCTTTTTCAAATTTTGTTCGTCTAATGAGTTTTTCAGGAAAGTCTACTGTTCCTCCCAACCACTTTCTAGACAATTCTCCAGAGAGATCTTTTGTTCGTCCAAACGGGTTTCCAGAGATTCCTTTTGTTCCTCAAAATCAATCTTTTGTTTATCAAAACGGGCTTCCATAGATTTCTTTTGTTCCTCGAGAGAATTCTTTTGTTCATCGAGAGAATTCTTTTGTTCCTTAAGAGCATTCTTTTGCTCGTCCAAACTAGTTTCCATGGATTTCTTCTGCTCATCTAAACGGGATTCTAGGGAATTATTTTGTTCGTCGAGAGAATTCTTTTGTTCGTCCATAGATTTCTTCTGTTCCTCGAAAGAATTCTTTTGTTCATCAAAACGGGCTTCCATAGATTTCTTTTGTTCCTCGAGAGAATTCTTTTGTTCTGTAAGGGCATTCTTTTGTTCGTCTAAACGGGTTTCCAGAAATCACTTTTGTTTCTCAAGAGAATTGCTTGTTTTCTCAAAAGCATTTTTTACCTGCAGAGCTAATGAAAGCTCCAACTTACTCACTAAAGTGCCCAAAACTTGTTCCATGGTCATCACAGACTTTCCTTCCACTTCAGTTTCTTCCAAGTTATCTTCATAAACAAATGTCTCAGGATTCTGTCCTTCTATCAAAGCTTTTCTCAGTCTAAGACAGGACTCTTTTTCTGACGGTAACATCTGTTATATTTATACCCTCGAAACTCTCCAGATTATTCTAGAGTGTTCTATTCCGGAATCTTCTTGACTATTCTATTCATTCTATTCCTGAACCTTCCCGAAGATTCCATCATCGAACCTGAAGTTGTTTACTCTCCATTGCCAGTAGATGCCACCAGTTGTTTCTTTCTGTTGCACGTAACAATAACTCAATATCCTCTTATTTTACATTTTTTCTAATAGATGGCGCGATCTGTAAACATGATTTCAGCCATTCGCTAAAAATTTCGCCTCTGTTTTCTAATTTGGTACATGTAAGGCCAGCTGTCGAGAAGAGGTAAAAGATTTGGTGGCACATCTCTATGTCTAAAATCAATGGTTCAAGTGCAAATGAAAACAGAAACAAAAATAATTTTTTTATGTCATAAATGTTTTAACATAATAATGATTTTGTAGCAGTAAAATATTTAATTAATACATAATTAATCTTTTTGTGTTTGTTTTTCTTTTTTACTGTATTTAAATTAGTTTTCATGCTATAAAGTAAACTTCAGTACGAATAGTCACAACGTACTGTTGTGAGCGTGGCCTTTCGTTCGTTATTTAAAACACAATATTAGATATTTAATATACAAGTTCTTTATTTCACTCTAATCATATAATCATTCAATTAATCAACTCAACTTTAATTATCGCTAATACTGTACTTTCAATTATCGCTAATACTGTACTTTCAATTATCGCAATCCAATTACAAAACTTTCGCTTCTTTATTACTTTCGCTTGTTAACACTGCAACGTCTAAAGCAGGCCATACACCATCCGTTTTGCCGTGCTTTTACTGTAAAACCACGCAAAACGGATGGTGTATGGCGAACACCACGTTTTGAGGTTCGGATATCTACTAAAATCAGAATTCTGGTCATGCCAGAAATATCTTTCTCAAAACGTGGGTAATACGTGGGCAAGGCCATACACCATCCGTTTTACCCTGGTTTTACTAGGTTTGTTCGATGAAAACACCGGGTAAGCTTCGGGCTACACCGGGCTGTACTATCTTGTTTTTTGAAAATCCTGGGCTTACACGGGGTTACGGAAACTTGTTCGATGAAAGCCCGGTGTTTCTGATTTCGTGCTCCGAACTTGCACTAAAAATTTTTAGGGGTAAACGTTTGACATTTGTCATTTGTGAACTGTCACATGGAATTTGTTCGGTAATTGCGGTTGAGTGCTGTATATAAAAGTGAAAAAATCGTGGAGCTCATACCAAATTCAGATTATATAAGGAAGTTGGATAAGAAATTAGATGACACAATACCCATCGATAATATGCACAAGGAAATTCGAATGAAAATTATAAGGGGATATTTGAGGAGGCGATTAAGGTCGAAGAACATGGATGAAATCTTAAGATCTGCCTTTCTAGTATGAAATTTGATCGTAGAAATGTTTCTTTGCCATTATTAACAAGTATTTTTTATAGACTTCACGTTATCCCTGCAGCTACCAAGCAAATAGATTTGAAGCAAACAACATATAAGAAATTCTCTAAATTTTTAAATGAGATGTCAGGAAAGGGTTTAATAGTGGCTCGAGAAGAAGCCAACGGGATAGAGAAAATCATTTCTGTAGATTTTGATCATCCAAACTATTAATTTTATACCTAGTGACAAAACATCTGATGATAAAATAGTGCAGCAGTTTCTTACAGAAATGATGGAGCTATATGTGGTGACAGATGAACCAATTGTCATTTTTTCAAATTAAAGTTACAGAAAAGGCGATAATATCGATGTAAAAAAGCTAATAAAGGAATATGTAATTAAGAAAAAACTGAGAAATATTTTTTGTGCATTTTAACATTAATTTATTCTTAAATTTTTAATTATTTCACATATTTTATAAATAAATTTTCACAAATCACTGGAAATTAGAAGTTAAATTATGCTCAGGAGAACTGTCAGAGAAATGTCATTATTACATTAGATTTACCCTTTCGTTTTATGATCTAAAGCCTAGTACGGAGTTCAAGTAAAAAGTGACATTTCCATACAAATTTTACCGCTGGTAAAATCCCAAGCAAAAATTTTACTGAGGTCTTTACTAGTCCAGTACGGAGTTCACTGGTAAAAAGTGCCATTTTTTCTATTATAAAATAGATGGCGTTTTGAAAGTGTCCACTCATTTTACTGATCATTTTAATGTGCGGAGCATTAAAATGCTGGTAAAACGTTGACATTTCTTTGATTGTTCACAAAACGAGTTTATTTAATTTTTCCCGTACGTTTCCTTGACGACGATACACATTTAGACCTGCCGCAGCAACAATCTCGTCGTTGCTTTGATGATATATATCGTTTATAAATAATAATCACTTAACATTTTGAAAATATTTCCGATTAATTATGATTTTAACAGCTGACACTACGTTTTCTCCACATAAAACTTACGTCAACTTTTTACCAGCGTTAAAATGCTATTTTTTGGAGACCGCGTTAAATTTTACCAATACCCGAACTCCATACTAGGCTTAAGGATTTACCCGGTGTTTTAAAAACTTGTTCGATGAATGCAGAAAACCCCGGGTAAATTTGGGGAAAATTGTAGGGGAAATTGTGCACGGTGTTTTCATCGAACAAACCTACTGTTTCAAAGTTAACTTAATAATAAGCTAAGAAGTAGGCGAGATTTCTGAGTGCTTTACATTTAAAATGTACATGGCAAGAAAAGGAAGAAAGAAAGAAAAAAATAATAAAAAGAAAATCAAACTCTCTTTAAAATTTTTTTGAATAAAGATAAAAAATGTGAAAGCGAAAATTGCATGCAACGAAACAGAACGGAAAATGTTTCGTTTTCGTAAATAAATGAGAAGTGGCGGAGTTTTCACGTTTTACTCTCATAAAATGTTCCCGCGCTTCTGTGAAAACCGGGTTTCATGAAATAATCACAATGTTTGGTCACATGTTGTTGCTGTAAATGGACACTGCAAGATGACGGCAAGACGTGGTGAAGTTGTTACGTGTGTGGGGCTTTTTCTTGACCACGTTTTAGGTTCTTATCTCGACTAAAACGTGGTTTTTAAGACCACGGCAAAACTGATGGTGTATGGCACCCTTAAGACAAGACTTTTTTTTCTGGCGGAGACAACTGTTATATTTATACCCTAGAAACTCTCCAGATTATTCTGGAGTGTTCTATTCCAGAAGCTTCTTGACTATTCTATTCATTCTATTCCTGAACCTTCCCGAAGATTTAATCATCGATTCTCCGAACCTGAAGTTGTTTACGCTCCATTGCCAGTAGATGTGACCAGTTGTCTCTTTCTATTGCACGTAACACTTCCCTCTTCTTAAATTGGTTCGTCCCGAACAACAGGTGGTCCACGGTCTTGATGCTCGTAGTATTGACACAAGCGGTCCAAATGAACAATTATACGTTTGCCTCTTGTGCCATGCTGAATCCTGTATACCACGTTATTAATTCTAGTTACTACTGAATACGGTCCCTCCCACTGTTGTTGTAGTTTTGGAGAACGTCCATTATGTCATTTCGCGTTGTACAGCCAAACAAGATCACCTCCGTTAAATCCTGCGGAATTAGCACGTAAATCATAGCGAGTCTTCATCCGATCAGTATTTGTTGCTAATTTCGTCCTCGTGGCCTCGTGTACATCAGCTAATTGTTGCTTGGGCTCCGATACGTAGTCTTCTGGTATCTTTTGTTCACCTCTGGGGGTACCGAATATGAGGTCGCTAGGTAAACGCATCTCTCTTCCGAATATGACTTTAGCTGGGGTTTGTCCGGTAGTGCTATGAACGGCTGATCTATAAGCCATTAGGAATATAGGAATATGTCGATCCCAATCGCGTTGATGATAGTCAACTACTTTCTTTAGATGCTCGATCAATGTTCTGTTGAAGCAATCTACCATACCATCAGATTGTGGGTGTAGAGGATTTGTTCTAGTTTTTCTTATTCCCAACAGTTTACACATCTCCTGGAAAGTCCGCGCTTCGAAGTTCCGTCCTATGTCCGAATGAAGTTCGTGAGGCACACCAAACCTACTGACCGAATTCGTTATTATTGGTTCCGAAACTGTGGTTGTCTCTTGATTAGGGATTGCATAAGCTTCAGGCTATTTACTGAAATAGTCAATGACAACTAATATATAACGATTACCGCCATCCGTTTCTGAAAAAGGTCCAGCGATGTCCACAGCTATCCTTTCAAAGGGGGCTCCGACATTATACTTATGGATTTCTCCTCTGCTTCTGTGTTGCGGCCCTTTGCAAGCAGCACAGACAGTGCATCTGCGGCACCACTCCTCCACATCTTCTCGCATATGTAGCCAATAAAACTTTTCTCGTATTTTGGAAATGGTTTTGTTCACTCCCAAATGTCCTCCAGAGGTTCCACCGTGCATTTCTTCTAGAACATCTTTGACGTTTGATGCCGGCACGACTATCTGCATTCGGTGCGGTTGTCTCTCCACCAGATTAATTGAAACTTCTGGTCCTCTGGATCCACTAATATTTGTCTGTGCTGTACATCTTTTCGATGTCGGCTGTGAAGACAAACCGTGGTATGCGGAAACGAAGCAATATTGAAAATAAATCGTTTTGTATGGTAGGGCCAGTTGACAAAATATCGTTCAACGAACTGTTTGATGATGATTTGCAGGAGCCGTCAAACAATACTCTTAATTTCGTTGTTGTGCCGTCTGGTTTTACCACAGCATGGTGTGGCAAGAAATAATATGGCTTAGTGACAATGTTGAAGTCAATCTCTCTCATGTGGTCGAGTTCTATGTATTCCTTCATGAAGTCCATATATTGTGAATGTAATGATGGATTCCTTTCGAATTTTCATTCGATAGCTAGAAATGGGAGCAGAGCTACATCTTTTGATTCGCCTAATTCCTTGGTGTCTCGATTAAAGGGTAGTTTGACAATAAAACGCCCAGTGTTATCACGCTTGATGTTGTTTTGAAAATGCTGTTCACATCTAACTTGTTCTGCGGTGAGTTTAGGAGAAACTGACTGTGCTTCTTCTAATTGCCAAAATTTTCCCACTTGTGTCTCTAGATTGACATCTTCTGTTGTAGAAATGCCACAAGTTAAAAAGTTTGTTGTGATAACTGGGGTGCTGTTTCTGCAGCTACCCAACCAAAAACAGTGTTCTGTAAAATAGGCAAGTCTGTTCCAAGTCTTATTTGACCAACCGAAAGAAGTTGATAATAAAGGTCCACGCCGATGAGCAGATCTATCTTGCCTGGACAGTTGAAACTTGGGTCCGCTAATTCTATGTTGCGAGGAATAGACCAGGACTCCGTATCTATTTCGTAAGTTGGCTGTGCGGAAGTTATTTCCGGAAGAACGAAGGCTTCGATTCGTGCTGTGAAGCTGTTGATCCGTGACATCACTTGTACATTTATTCTATGTTGGGTGCGTTGCTTTATTTCTCCTATGCCTTGTATGAGCATCGTTTCTGATGATTTTCGTAGACCAAGTTTACTTGACAAACGTTCTGCTATGAAGTTTAGTTGCGAACCTGAGTCAAGAATCGCTCTACATCGGATTGTTTCGCCCTTGCCATTTGGTATCATTATTAATACGGTTCCAAGCAGAACATAATTTCTCTTAAGTGTTTTCGTTCTTGCTGCCAAGCTTGCTGATGGCTCTTTGGAACTTGTTGTTGGTTGAACGATGATGCTCTTAACTGCCTGATCGTCAGATCTCTTAGATTGAATTTGTTGATGAAGTAATGTATTGTGCTTCTGATTACATTTTAAGCACCCTCTTGCCGGACAATATGCTACTTGGTGGGAACTCTTCAGGCAATTTGTGCACACCTTTAATTGGTATGCCATCTTGCGACGTTCTATAAGTGAAAGTTTTAAAAACTTAGGGCATGCAAATAATCCATGTTACTTCTGACAAGCCTTGCAAAGGCTAGGACTGGCTCCTGTGACCAGTACTGATGATTTGTTGATGAGTCTACCGTCTGCCTTCTGTGAGCCTAGTGTCTCTAGAGACTGGAACCGAAGTACCAAGAACTTCAGGAACTCTTCTACTGATTGTATATCTCTGGGTGCCTGTAATCCTTGCTCATACAGAACATGGGTTGATTTGTCTACCTTTTTTAAAAGCAAGTGTAGCAATAATGGATCCCATGTGTCTGTCTGGAATTCAAGATTATTCAATGCCAAGATGCATTCCCTTGTAGTGTCATGTAGCCTCTTAATTGATGTAAAAGAGTCTGGTGTCGTTACTTGTTGTCCTAACAATTTTTCCAACAATGTTCTGGTCAGCAACCGTTTGTTGTTCTATCGTTTTGTAAGGGTATCCCAAGCCGTTGAATAGTTTGCATCTGATATTGGCAAATGTCTGATTAGGCGTTCGGCTTCACCAGTTAAATTGGTTTTGAGAAATCACATTTTCTGAGCCGCTCTAATGTCTTGTTCGTCAACCATTTGTGAAAACAAGTCATGAAATTGTTTCCATTTGAGGTAGCCGCCATCAAATTGTGGCAGCGAGATCTTTGGCAATTTCATCTGTGTTGATATTGTTGATCTGGGTTGATCCATATTTGAGTTTAAAATCTCTTCGGACCTTTGCAGTAACTTCGCCAGCATGTTTTGCGTGGCTTCCTCAACTCTATAATATTCTTCTGGGTCATATTCATAGCAGTCATAAATGTCTTCTGCAGCTTCCCAAATGGATTGGTTGATAGTCCTTAGTTGTGTCCAGTACTCATTGATTGTATTGCTTTTAACATTGTAATATGCTCCTGATGATTCTTGTGTATTGACACCTTCCAGTACTCTTTTCAGTGCAGCCATAATTGCCAGCTGTTTGCGGACAAGTCCTCGTAATGCATCTGATGACGAACTCCTGATGTTATCAACATGAATTTTTGATGCAATTGAGTTTTTGGGCATGGCACCCTTTGACAGTTCATCTGTTGCCTGTCGCGTTTGCGGCTCATCTTGATGTTGAACATCTTTATTGAGATTCAAGTCCGTATTATGAGATGGTAAAGATTGCTGAGCCTCCTCTTGAAGTAGTTCATGAATCGTGTTGGAAATTTGTTCTCTTATGGCTTCATAACCATCCTTGAATTCCTCATAATGATGGAAGTAGTCTGGGTTGACTTGATTGTAAAATTTTTCTCGAAGCTCACTATCTGTCTTGTCGTACTTCGCCCATTGCTCATCCAGGCGGCTTAAACTGTTCTTGTAAAATCTCTGATCTCTGTCAGCAATACGCTGCTTTTTTATGATTAGAGATAATTCTTTCTATCTCATCTTCTGTTGCCTTTTGTTGCTTTAGCAGCTGTTCCATGATGATAGATTGTCTTCCAGTTGATTGATGCGATTAATGTGACGTGAAATCACGTCGGGGTCACCAAATTATGTTTGTATTGCGATCAAGCTCTTTTGCTTGCCCGCGACTTCCTTAATGTGGTATATTAAGGCACTCAACCTTAATAGGATTTGTGCCTTAAGGTACTCAACCTTAAAGCGGTGTTTCTAGTGGCGAAGTGTATTGAGGTATTCAACCTCAATAGAAAACAGTTGTAAGTATTGAAGGTACTCAACCTTAATACGTTATGAAATGAAAATTCGCTAAATAAAACTCTCGACTACTGACGAACAACTAATAATTTATTTTCTCAAAAAGTTCCTTTTTTATACAAATTATCTACTGAAAATCCAAAATATCAAAATCAGCAACAATTCTAAATTATTTTCTTCCCATAGTCACATGAAATCAGATACATATATGTATTTTGCTTACCTACCTACAAAATAATTGTCACTGCGCCTTCTGTTATCACAATTCGCATGCAATATGATCTTGTTTACTTGCATAGTGCAGACAATTTCATGAGAATTGTGATGGGCAGCAGTGAGAAATTAATTGTAAGCAGATTTACAATTAATGAAATTTAAGTTTTTGGTATGTAGAGCTAAGGAATGTGCTATAATACTATGCATATAGCTAGGCTTAAACAAACGTCTTTGTTTGATGCTATAGACACCCAGATTCGAGCATTAC
This sequence comes from Dioctria linearis, assembly GCA_963930735.1. Taxonomy (NCBI): domain Eukaryota; kingdom Metazoa; phylum Arthropoda; class Insecta; order Diptera; family Asilidae; genus Dioctria; species Dioctria linearis. The sequence goes on along the minus strand of OZ005741.1, from coordinate 184,147,388 downwards.
CAGACATACACAAAGATCATGCTTACTTCACGAAGGATTATTACAACGCCATCTTAACCGTCTTTAATCAGTATAAGAAAATTTAACCAGTCATATTGAGTCACTCACAAGGCCGTTGCTGAAGAAGTCATAGCCGGTGCAAGTGAAAATTCTCATAACCAATACGTTATAGATCCAAAATCACAAAGGTCTGCTGTTATCAGTGCTAATGAAAGTGGAAAACATCATAGAAGGACAGAAATTCAGTCAAACCCTCCACAACAAATAATTCGAGCAATAAGACGACAAGGAGTAGTCATCAAAGCTCTTCGTCGCATTATTGGAGGAATGAAAAAATAGATGACGAACAGCACAAAACAAATTATTACGACCTGAAAATAAGCAGACTAAATCAACATTGGTTACAGATCGAAAATATCAACCAGAATATCTGGGAATTACCGAAAATCTAATTAAAATTGGTTACAATGTTGACGAGTATGTACAATTAGAAGAAGACGTACAAGAACAACACTGAATAAAATTGTGAGCGCAGGAACCCAAATTTATATACTGTTTAACTTTCTGTTTCATGTGGGCTCAATTGCTTATGTCAAAAAAAGTTCTTACGCCAGCCGGTGCCAACATTGAAAAAAATCATTGGCAGGAAGTTGAAAAAATGAGCGCGCAGCTCGAAAACTGATTATAATAAAACCTTTCGAATTTCTGCTGCATATCTAATGAATAAATTGCCTTTGGTAAAACAATTTTATCAGCAATAAGACGAAATAACAAATTTAAAAATATTTATTTCAACGGAGCCACTTATTTGTTTGTTGCTTACATTTCTCTCAGTTAGTACTTGGTTCTTAGATCGAAAGAGTCAGCAATATAGAAGTGAGCTCACTTTTTGTTGTGCACATCTATGAGCGTAGTCGCAGTCCATATTGTTGCGAGCGTGGCCTTTGGTTCGTTATTTAAAGCACAATATTAAATATTTAATAAAGAAGTTCTTTATTTCACTTCTAATCTTATATAATTCGTAAACCTTCAATTAATCAACTCAACTTTAAATATCGCTAATACTGTACTTTCAATTATCGCAATCCAATTACAACACTTTCGCCCGTTTATTACTTTCGCTTGTTAACACTGCGACGTCTAAGACAAGACTCTTTCTTTGGCGGTGACAACTGTTATATTTATACCCTAGAAACTCTCCAGATTATTCTGGAGTGTTCTATTCCAGAATCTTCTTGACTATTCTATTCATTCTATTCCTGAACCTTCCCGAAGATTCAACCATTGATTCTCCGAACCTGAAGTTGCTTACTTTCCATTGCACGTAACCTTTCTATTGTATCGAACAACTCTTTGGTATCGTTGTATTGTTGTTTACTTAAGGCACTGGCCGAAAGGAGTTTCTCAACCTGTTGGGTAGTAGCTGATAGTAGATATAGGTTTTGTCTTCTTGACATTACTACCATTATCCAAATTGACGATTTGGTAAGTGTACCTCATTTTCGGATATGTTAAGCACTCTGACTGGAATTAATGTTGCACCTTCTTTCTTCACTAAAGTTTTGCCAACAATGATATTCGATGTAACTTTTGTGGGGTTAGGCTCCACCAGATAGAATTGACAGGTCCCGATGTCATCAGTAAGCTTTGTTCATATTAGTGTCTCGAAGCATGGCGAAAGAGGAATATTTTCACAGACCATCGTCCTTACTTTCGCAGATCTGCTCCTTCTTCTAGTCTCATAGAAATTTCTATGTTCCCATATTTGAGAATCCGCTCTCCGACATCCAGATTTACTTTGTATGTGGTCATTAAATCTATTCCAAGAATGCATTCATCCATTATGCCTGAAACCAGGAAAGTATGAGGAAATAGTAATTCGCCTAGTTGAACATCCAAAGTTATTTCTCCAAACACTTGAGCTGCTGCTCCAGTTGCTGTTCTTAGTAGATATTTGGTGGTGTTGTGAAGCCATTTGTTTTTAATAAGATCTGCTCTAATAATTGATCTTGAAGCTCCAGTATCGATAGTGACTGCGCAGTCATTTTTTTCTACATTTTCATATATAACAAGACTGCTATTATTTCTCTGTAACTGGCCTACTTGAATGATGACTTCGGTGCTGTCGATTCCACCAATCAACTTCTGCACCACAAAGTTGGTTTTTACTAGTTTTCCGACTGCTCAACTGGAGAGGTGATGCGACTAGTCGCTGCTTGATATCTAGTGTCTCCACAAATAGCTTGTTCCCTGGCTCGACATCTTTGGCATTCTTCTTTCCCCTCTTCTTCAGGTGATTCCACTCGTCGACGTTTTCTGCAGTCTCCTTGAAGGTGCCCTGTTCTATTACAATTCCAGTATCGAAGGACAGCACGTCCAGGCGGGCTCTGTGATGATTGCGCTCTGTTGCAAGTACATTCTTCCACTGTAATTTCTCTTACTCGTTCTGCACTCCCTGAAGCTAGTCTGTCAGATTCATACGCTAGTGCATAGGGTAGTGCTTCTGCTGTTAATTTGTTTCCTGCTAGCCTTAACGCTTGTTGTAAGTTTTGATCTGCAACAGCGTTCACAAATGCCTCCGTCGCCACTTCATTGAGAAAATCCGCACTCACACTGGAGTATGAAAGATGCGCTAATCTTTCGACATCTGCCTGCAGTTGGTGTAGTGATTCGCCATGTTTTTGAATCCTGTTGGACAACTGTAGGCGATATACTTTCTGCATGTGTTCGTCTCCGTAACGTAATTCTATCGCCTGTACTAATGAAGTGTAATCACGTTGCTTTTCAATCGGTACAGTTTGTAAGAGCTCTGACGCTGGACCCCGAAGTGCTAACACCAGAGCTATAGCTTTGTCTTCATCATTCCATCCATTTATGTCTGAATCTGCCTCGAATTGTCTCTTGAAGATATGCTACGAAGTTTGTCCATCAAATTTTGCTGGTTTCATTCTCCCTGGGCCGGATATTTCAGCTGGTACGTTTAGAGGCTGAATATGCTTTATTCTTTCCAGATCTGCTTTAAAGTTATCAAGCTGTTCCGTGATATTTTGTTGTACTCCCGACACTTGTTGTCGAACTTCCAACACTTCCTGCTGGATTTCTTCAATTTTTACATTTTGTTCGTCTAATGATCCTTTCAGAAAAGTCTTCTGTTCCTCCAAACGAGTTTCTAGACAATTCTCCAGAGAGATCTTTCTTCGTCCAATCGGGTTTTCAGAGATTTCTTTTGTTTCTCAAAAGCATTCTTTTGTTCCTCGTGAGAATTCTTTTGTTCATCAAAACGAGCTTCCATTTTGCTCATAAAAGTACTCCAAAGCTGTTCCACTTTTATCGTAGGCTCTTCTTCAGCTTCGGTTTCTTCCAAGCTCTCTTCGAAAACAAATTTCGCAGGATTCTTGCCTTCCTCTATCAATGCTTGTCTAAGTCACTCGACTAGAACTTTCTTTGCCCTGTCGTTTGTAATAACTGGCTCCCTAACTCCACTTTCAAATCCTGTATTCGAAGCTCCTCCAATTTGCTCCCCATTACTTTAATAATTCACTTACAGTTGAATATAAATTATTTTCCAGAACTATCAAAATTTAACATGGCCTTTGGTTCGTTATTTAAAACACAATAATAATATATTATTTCACTTCTAATCTTATACAATTCGTAAACCTTCAATTAATCAACTCAACTTTAATTATCGCTAATACTGTATTTTCAATTATCGCAATCCAATTACAGCACTTTCGCCCGTTTATTACTTTCGCTTGTTAACACTGCGACGTCTACAGCAGGCCATACACGATCCGTTTTGCCGTGGTTTTACTGTAAAACCACGCAAAACGGATGGTGTATGGCGAACGCCACGTTTTGAGGTTTGGATGTCTACTAAAACCAGAATTCTGGTCATGCCACAAATCTTTCTCAAAACGTGGATAAAACGTGGGCAAAACGTTACGTGTGTGGTGATTGCCGCTAAAACGTGGTTTCGTTCATTCATAATCAAAGTTAACTTAATAATAAGTTAAGAAGCAGGCGAGATTTCCGAGTGTTTTACATTTAAAATGTACGCCGCAAGAAAAGGAAGAAAGGAAGACTATTCCAGAGACGGGATAATTGGACAGGATAAGAGGCCTCCATAACTATTTTGTGAAAACGTGGTATTATCACATTCCGATTGCGTTCCGAAGTTGTGTACTGGAAAAATTCACGCAAATAATACGGTTTGTTTGTACGTAATAAGCTATAAAAGTGAATCAGTCCTCTCTGCTTAAGATAATCTCGTATTGAGCAACCTAGTAATTTTGTGCGGTAAGGTGAAACATGGTCGAACCTACGAAGTCCATAAATGAAGCGGATACAATCGTTAAAGGCAACTTCCATCTTGCGAAGACAGCCGCTATCGAGTCTAGGGTATATCAAACTGACAAAGGTAAAGTATGGCAGAATTAAGGTTTTAACCAGATTTGAGCGGATTTCGAGCGATAATGAGTCAGCAGAGAGCCAGAGCCTACGAAGTACAGCATAAACCTTACCGATAATTAATTTTGTATTGTCGCAGCATTTCATATGTTGGTTCAAAATAATGCCTAGATTTTTAACTTTAGGCACCAAATCCAAGATTGTACCATCCAAGACCACAATAGGTAAAGCGTGCGGGTCAAAAGTGCCATTATGGAAAACAATACACTGGGACTTGTCAGAATTTGGCTTTAGGCCATTAGCTTTGGACCAGATATTGATTCTCTCTACATCGTCATTAATGCGAGCAATACAGTCCTCAAGCAAACTAACAGGTCTGCTTAGGTAAACCTCACCATCATCAGCATACATGTGCACGCTAACGTCCTGAACGGCTTCAGGAAGATCATTTATAAATAAACTAAATAACAAAGGGCCCAGTATTGAGCCCTGAGGAAAGCCAGACAGAAGAGGGAGGGAACAGGAAGTATTAGAATCCACTTTTACCACTTGGCTTCGAACAGTCAGAAAGTCCCGGATAAGAGCGACTGCTGAGGGACTAAAACTAAAGCAGCAATTAAGTTTCCGGAGCAAGATGCCGAGATCAACGCTGCTAAAAGCTTTCCAAAAATCGAGCAGTGCCAAGGTAACCAAGTTGTCTTGGTCTAGGGCAGCTCTGATATTAGTGGATACTCGCAGTACTACGGTTTCGCAGCTGTGGTCACGACGAAAACCAGACTGCCATTTGCTTAGGAGCTCTCTCGAGTCGAGGTGCTCAACTAATTGCCTATTCATTAGCTTTTCCAGAACTTTCGATAAAAAGCATAGAATGCTTATAGGTCTGAAATCAGAAGGAGACTGAGGAAACGATTTTTTGGGTGTTGGCAAGACAGTTGCTGTTTTCCAACCGCTGGGAAAGACGAAGTTATAAGACACGTGTTTACGGTATGGAGGATGTAGGTATCAATGAAAGGGAGCAGCAACTTAACAAACCGCGGACACATGTTATCTGGACCGACAGAACAAGACTTCACAAAAATAATTGCTTCAATTAATTCGCGGCGGTCAATTCCGCGGAAGGAAAAAGATGAATCATTGACCTCTTGTACTATTGGAAGTCGTTAGATTTGAATTATCATGCATTTCATCCATAGGTCCCCGCTGTATGTTAATAGGAGACGTGAAGAAAGCATTGAGCACATCCGGGTCAAACTCATAGCTTTTTTTATCCTTACCAAAAACTCCTGCTTGCCGTAGGTTATGCCAGAGTGTTTTTGCAGGGAGGTGGCAATTAAATTTTGAGCTAAAGTAGCGGCGTTTAACTCTACGTATTGCAGTTGTGGCGATGTTGCGAGCTGCTCGGTATAGAGAACGGTCATGAACAGTTTTTGTACGTATGTAGCGGCAATAAAGAAATTCACGTTCTGCTATAATAGAGTGAACTTCACGTGTATACCAAGGACATCCATTAACTTGCTTGGTCTTAGTTCGTAACGGCACATATTTTTGATATAAGTAGTTGATCAATGAAGTAAAACAGAGTTTTGGTCATCGACAGATGAACAGTCAAATATAGAGTGCCAAGGTAAAAGGACACACTCTTCGGATAAAGCGTTGACGTTGATATTTTTATAGTCACGAAAAGAAAAGCTGTGAGGTGATTCAGGGTTTAGCGGGATGTCATAAGAAAAACATAGCATATCGTGACCCAAATTACTAAATGGGCAGAGCTGATCTTGAAAATTTACTTTGGTAACATCAGAAGTAAGGACCAAATCAAATAGTGATGGATTTGCGGAGTTGAAGTATGTGGGGTATGAATTAATAACATCATTTAAGTGCAAGGTAGTCAGAAAATGTAGAAATTGGTCGGCTGAAGGATCCTGCTGACGAATGTTTGCATTGAAGTCGCCAGTCACTATAACATTAGAATAAGTATGCGATATGTCAGACAATATACCTTCCAATTCCTGCACAGAGTCTGATCTGAAGCCATTAGGCGGACAGTACACACTTAATAAAATACATTTAGAATTCCCCGAAGCTGTTTCAATGCCGACAAATTCGATCACCCCACCCTTCAATGAAAAAACCAACCTCGACTTCAAACTATCCTTTACAAAAATCTCTACACCTCCACCCACACGATCTTTACGGTCATTTTGAAAAAGATTGTAATCGGGAATCATTCAACCACGTTTCACTAACCATTATGACATGCCAAGCAGAGCCTGAAAAAATCTCGCATTGAATACACAAACATTGAGTCCTCGAGAACGATTGCACATAATATTGAACAAAACCCTTACCCTGTCCAAACCAGTAAAGTTATCCCGGCTCGTGATAAATAGTCCCCGCGCCCTCATCAGTGCCAAGATTCGAAAAGCTCACGCTCCCATTCAAGCAATTTCCCAAATTATTCTCACAGCGGAACTCACGGAAGGGATAATTATCAACTGAGAAAAAATAAACAGACATTACATAAATAAGAATTAAATAAAAAGAAATTAATTAATGAAAAAAGATAGGTTAATTAATAACAAAAAGAAAAGTTAAGCTTATCAAGACTGCTATCAAGACTATAAATGAATAACTATTCAGTCGAGCTGAGCCTCCCTAGTTTCCGCATCCAAAACAAGTTTATCGAGATAGCTTATGTCGTTGATCATAATTGGGACGTTATCTCTTTTCAAACGCACATGTACCAGCCCATTACGGGTGAAGGCAGAGTGAACCAATTTGTTTGACTTCATCACCAAAGCCTTACGCAGAATCCGATGGTTATATGTAGTTAGACTTTCAAACGCACTTATTTTACTTGCAGAGACAAAAGCAGGGGAAATTTTGTTTAGTTGTAGGTGACCAAAATTTTTGAAATTCTGCAAAAATATTTTCTGCTCACTGACAGAGGAGAACTTTACGATTATCGGGGAATTTTTGTGTTTGCCGCCACGGTCATGATGTTTTGATTTACTACGGAAAGCAGTCGAATAAGGTGATAGCGTGTGATTTATGATGGATGAGATGCTGCTTAATATTTGTTGAGGATTCTTGTTAACAGTATGAGGTATGCCAGTCAACACATCATCAGTGAGCTTAAACCGCCTACGCTCGTCCTCAAGGCCATGTTGTATAATTACAAGCTCACCTTTAAGTACATCCAATTCTGCACTCAACTCGTTCATCTCCCCACTGATAGATGCAATAATTTTGTCGAATTTATCGGTCATTGACTGCTCAAGTGCAGTAATCCTCTCCAATATGACATTGGTAAACGTTTTCATGATCCGTCGCTCAAATAGCTCGAAAGAGTCAGTAAAGTTAGCCTAGCCTTTTTCGAAATTTTCAAAAATAAAGCTTGTGCTGAATTGTGTTCGAATTGTGCTGCGTTGTGCCGCAAAGAACAACAAATTTTTTCACAAATTAAACTTTTTATGAGGAAAATAAAATTTTCAAAAAAAGTTAGCCCAGCCATTTTCGAAGTTTTGAATTGGATTGTGCTCGACTTGTGCTGCATTGTGCCGCAAAGAAAAATCAAAAAATTCAAAAATTGAATTTTTTATGATGAAAATAAAATTTTTTTAAAAAAGTTAGCCCAGCTTTCGAAATTTTGAAAAATGTGAAGAGTGTGCTGGATTGTGCTCGACTTGTGCTGCATTGTGCCGCAAAGAAAAATCAAAAAATTCAAAAATTAAATTTTTTATGATGAAAATAAAATTTTTTAAAAAAGTTAGCGCAGCTATTTTCGAAATTTTGAAAAATGTGAAGGGTGTGCTGGATTGTGCTTGACTTGTGCAACGTTGTGCAGTAAAGAAAAATATTTTGTTTGCAAAATTACTCTATTTAGTCGAGCGATTTTTTTTTTATTGGAAAAATGAAGGTTGTACCGAGTTGTGTTTAACTTTTACTACGTTCTACCGTAAGGAAAGGGTAAGAATCTCGGAAATAACACTTTATGAACCATTTTTCTTTGTGGCACAATGCAGCACAAGTTGAGTACAACTCAACACAACCTTCACCATGATTGGGCTAATTTAAAAATCTTATATTCTTCATACCAAAATAAATTTTTCAGATTCGTTTGTGATAAAATTTTACAAATGTCGAAAATAGGCGGACTAATTTTTGTGATAATCATATTTTCTTTATAAAGAGTTTAATTATTTTTTTCCCATTGTAGCACAATACGGCAGAAATCACAATCGAGCCAGCACATCCGTTATGTTTTCAAATTTCAAAAAGCAAAACAAATAAATGTTGCGTTACGGTTGTACTGAAAAAAAAACAAATAATAAACTTTTTATGGGTAAAATAGTTAACCCAGCAATTTTAGAACGTTAACAATCTTTTTTTCGGTAATAACATTTGAACGAATAAAATAAGATTTTGAATGAATGTTCACACAGATATTTCCGAAAAAAAGAAAAATAATAATATACTACATTAGGCTGCAGTTGCGTTATGTCGCAAATTTAAATAAAATATTTATTAAGCTTTTTGTTTCAGCAGCGCGATTTGTTATGATAGAATATGTATGTAAAAATTGGTATTGTCGAGTTCTGCTCGACTTCTGCCATGTTTTAAGGTTCTCAGAATACCTGTTTGGTGTATCTCGAATCGGAAATACTATTGACATGGCAGAACAGATGAATCCCGACATCAAAGAGTGCGTGCGTTCGTATGAGTGAGTGAGCGAAAAGGTCCTAATGATTGAGGGAACGAAAAAGCGTGGATGTTACTAAAAAAATTACAAATTTATTCATCTATTACATAAATGCACATATGTGCATGAGCAAATTCGTCTCCCGTAACTATCTTGGACGATCCGTTTTTTGAGCCTCCATCCATGTGCAGCCAATTTTCATGTTTTTTTATATAAACTGTCTAATGGCCGAGCGATCCCTGCCGAAAAGTTCCGTTGTAGCCGATTATTCCAGCAAGCTAATAATTTTTCGAAAGTTTTATACTTATAGGAATATTTTCCAATTTCGTTGCCGTTTGGTCGCCGAGGTCGGTTTCAATAATCAGATGGGCACCATATTTCCTTTTTACCGTTTTTCCCGCCCACAACAAATTTTATTGGTCGCACTACTTTGATCAATAGATTTGGCAAGCTGCTGAAATCCTTCGTTTTTCAGCATGTTAAAATCGACGCTTAATACAATGCAACATCTCTCAGTTTTTTTGGAACATACACCACAGTGAGATGTTGAGATTAAACTGGGCAAATCTTTGAATAATGCCTGAGTAAGGCTACCAACATTGATTTCTGCGTTAACGTTGACGATTTTGGTACACTCTGTTTTCACCTCGTATACGGGTAATTCACTGATAATAAGTGCTCGTTTTAGGTAAAATGATTTGTTTAGACCCTCGTCTATCAAAATCCGCGCTAATTCGTAAATTGGCGTTGCTATTTTCGCGCAAGTCGTATTATACGAGGAACTGTTCTTGAAACTACTAGCTACCACCTGGCAAATACTGTCGAAAGCACACGTGTATATATATACTTCGGTGAAAGGTAGGATTCTTTCCCTAAGACATTTGACAATTCTTTGAAAATATGGGAACTCGGCATGTTTACCCTTCCCTCAGCATCTATTGCATGCTTGAATGCATTTAATTTTAATAATTCTTCTAGTCTTGCTATCTTATCTTGTGCGGTCATGGTGCTAATAAAAATCGATCAAGCCTGAAAAAATAAATTTAACAACCCAATAAATCGAATGTAACAACCCGATAGTCTTTCAACACACATTAATATATTATATTTTTTTAATTTGTCGTAAGTACGGTCTGAATTCTCAGATGATCGTATGTATGGTGTATATGAATTTTTTAAAAATTGAGACTCACGACACCAAGATAAATCGATTCAGATCTTTTAATACTTGAAGCGGCTACGATAATTAAAATAGAAATAGACAGAAAAAATAATATGATTACTTACGTAAATCAATCCAATGAATATTTTGGTAGAATTCTAAACACGTATCAGTGAGTATTGTTTCATTTGAATTGCGTGCTACTGAAGTTGTTTGAAAAAATTCACGTAAAATTTCCTCCAATTTATGAACTAAATAACTGAATAACTGATCGTACTGATGTATTTCTTTTCACTGGCAACCCAGCGAGAAATTTGGGAATGCATGACTTAGATAAGGTTTCCTGTCAACATTACCTGGAATTCATTAGTAATGAGTACATGAACATACCTTACGTTTACCTGGTTTAGGAAGGCAGGCGTGATGTATTGATGCGTCGTATATTTGAGCATGTTACGAACCTTTCAGGGAATACTTAGAGCAGGCAGAGGTAATGAATAAATAATTCATTCGTATTGTTATCGAAAAGAGATAAAAATTTGTGCGGCTATGCTAGCAGAGGCTAGTTCGAGGTAGTGCGTGCAGGTCGAAAATGCATCACATTGTTTCACTTTTTTTTCTAAGAACAATGAAGGAAGGAAAAGTGCGTGCAGATTGAAAATATTCTGATTGGTGCATTATTTTAGAAGAAGGGGATTATTTTCCTTTAAGTACGAGATTCGAATAAGTGAAGACGTGTTTATTTATTTCCTACACCTTTCTAAGAAAGCAGGAGACGTTCTTCCTTTTACCTCTCAGTGAAACTTCTTGCTTAATGGTCCCGTACAGAATGAATGCTTCCAGTGAATTTAAAAGTAATCCACCTTTTCACCTTCCAAATAATTTAAAAGTTTCTTTTCACCATCCAAAGAATTAATAAAGAAGGCTTCCTTTTATCTTAAGTGTCATGTAGAGGTAAGGGGTGCAATTATATATATACCTTCCTGTCGTAGAACATCAATGCATTAAAAGAAATGAACTGGGTATTGGAGCGTATTGCTTCCATACGTTTCACAGAATGTTTTCGGAATGCATCCGAAATGCTTCCGTTTCTTGTTGGGAACAAAAAGTGTTATTAAAGTGTATGTGTAAATATGGATAAATGTTAGTTAGTATCAGTGAACCGAACTTGGCTTAGCGTGTCCATACAGCGACAGTTATGCTTTGTTGCTTCTTTCCCAGCAAACATGATGAAACGCAGAAGATTCACTTTCTTATTACCTGGACGATAAAATATCTCGTGCATGATAATCATATTCGTATTGCATTCTCAATTTCCAACGGGAGAAACTGTTACCCCGAAGGCAAAATATCTTGAAGAAACGAATAAGATAGGTATTCGTCGTATACGTCCCTTTCGGGCGCGTTATTTTCATATCGTGTACATATAAGAAACGCATTCGTTTCTTCAAGATGATTCGCTTTCTTATCGTCAAAACAAATTGTTCAAGAATCGTCCATATAAATCCTTTGGAATATGTAGGTAGTAAGGGAATAAAGAAGACATTTTTTTTATTTTTATTTATTTTTTTAATATGAATTGGTGGAATTAAAATCACTAGTAAACTCACAAAGAAATCACTGTCATGGAGTCTAACGAGGCGTTCTTCCAAATGATAAATGCGTGTATCATAGAAATGAGAAATTAGCAAAACAATTGTCCTCCACATTTCTAATCAGAAAACGAAAATGGTTGTAATTTCATCTTTTTTTCGTCTACGCAAGACAAATAAGACAAAATAAAGGTTTTGCTGGACTGTACTCGACTTGTGCTGCGTACAAACACACATAAAAACAAAAAATTCTAAATTTAAGATTTTCATTAAGAAAATAAAATTTTAGGAAAAAAGTTGGCTAGCCTTTTTTAAAATTCTTATTTTATCATAATATAATATTCAGAGATGTTTTTTTTTCTTTACGGAACAACGTAACGCAAGTTGAGCACAATCCAGCTCACCCTTCAATTTTCTAAATTTCGAAAATGACCTTTTTTTCTAAGTTTTGAAAATGGCTGCTCTAACTTTTGTAAAAAATTTATTTTCATCATCAAAAATTCAATTTTTGAATTTTTTTAATTTTTCTTTGCGGCACAATGCAGCACAAGTCGAACACAATCCAGCACACCAACTTTTTTAAAAAAAATTTATTTTCATCATAAAAAATTTAATTTTTGAATTTTTTGATTTTTGTTTGCGACACAATGCATAACAAGTCGAGCACAATCCAGCACAGCCTTTATTTTTCAAAATTTCGAAAATGGCTCGGCTATCTTTTTTAAAAAAATTTTATTTTCGTCATAAAAAATTTAATTTTTGAATTTTTTGATTTTTCTTTGCGGCACAATGCAGCACAAGTCGAGCACAATCCAGCACACCCTTCTCAGTTCTCAAAATTTCGAAAATGACTGCGTTAACTTTTTTAAAAAATTTTTTATTTTCATCATAAAAAAAATAATTTTTGAATTTTTTGATTTTTGTTTACTGCACAATACAGCACAAGCTTTATTTTTGAAAATTTCAAAAAAGGCTGGGCTAACTTTATAGACATGTAATGACTATGTGTACCACCTGCCAATTGTTGTTGTTTGCTTCTCGTGCTCCTAGCGTTATCTGTGGGTGTGGTGGTGCTGGCACTTTTCAGATTCGATTTGGTACTTTTCATTTTGAAGCTATGAAAAATTTAACGAGATATTCACTCACAGTTTAACTAATTAAAGAAATATCAAAAATCGCCACGATAAACATTTTAACTTTTTGTTAATTAAACTCTGCAATCACTCGGAACTCGGCAAAATTATGCGGAAAAAGACGAAAATTCAGGAGCTACTCAGCTTGCATGCTTGTCACACATATATTTACATATTATACGCTTCTTACGCATATTTATCAAATATCATAATTTAAATTTATTCTATATTTATTTTACATATACATATATATTTATATGTATTATGGTCTTGACAATTTTATATTGCAACTTTCTGCCAATAAGTGTTTTCAGTGTGATACAAAAATTCTATGACCCAAAACTTATATATTGAGTTTTATCCTAACACAACTATTCTTGATAATCGTACATTCTAAGTCTGTGGCAACAAGTGTTCTCTAGTGGGTGTGGATCTCTGACCTAACAACTTATACACATAATCTGATCTTAATATAATTAGTGGGCAATCTTAAGAAATAAGTGTGACAGATTATTGAAAGTTAAAACGAAGTGAACAGTGTTTGTTTTGATAAGAGAGTCGACCACTGACTTTGATCCCCATTTACCAGTTTCAGTTTCACTAAGTTCAAATTTGCGTGTACGTTCTACTAACGGGCAGTACAAAAGTTTATTGTTTTTTCTCTAAGAAAAAGTGATTGTGTTTAATGGCTAATCAACAAAATAAAGTAAATTTATCTGAACGGTGTATTGATTCAGATGCGTCTTCATACGTGTGCAATTATGAATCACTTTTTACAAACTTAAATAAATTTGACAAATATTCAGTTAAATTAGCCGATGGTAGAATTTTGCCAATAAAGGGTACCGGCATAGTGGAATTTAAAACTTAATAGGTTAGAATTAGATTGAATGAAATTCAATTCGTACTGAAATTCAAATGCAATTTACTATCTGTCAGTAAATTAGCTAAAAATGGATGTAATATTATATTTAAAAATGAAAAATGTGACATAAATAAAGATGGAGAAATTATTGTGAAATTACGAAACGACATTTATAAAAAAAACCATCAAGCCTTCAACGTAATTAATCCACAAAGATCGAAATGTATTCATGAATGGCATAAGATACTTGGACACTGAAATTTAAGTGATATGCGAAAAATGACTGAATTGACAGTTGACATGAAAATTGAAAAGTGTGATCATAAAGATATCTGTGAAATATGTATACAATGTAAACAAACCAGAGATCCATTTCCACAAAAATCATTAATCAAATCAGCTGATAAGTTGGTTTAGTACACACCGATGTGTGTGGACCACTACAGGTGATGATTATTCCAGATATAGCTATACATATATTTGCTGAAACAAAAATCGGATGTAAAGGAAAAATTAGTTGAATTTGTAGAAATGATGAACACGCAATACGGTAAGTTGCCCAAAGTGATCAGATCTGACAGAGGTGGAGAATATTTGACAAATGAATAACGTAACTATTGGAAATTAAATGGTATTAAAACAGAACTTACTGTACTGTTATGGCCCAATATAAGGAAAATTCTTCCAGTAGCCAAGGGCGCATTTTAGTGAAATAATTAGCAATTACTAAACAATAAACTCGCATGGTATTGTTCTGCAACTGTCGGTTATTTCGCTGATTAGCTCAACAACTGGCTGCGATGACCGCTTAGTGGAGCAATCGACGATTACGATAACAATTAACCTCGCATGGTAATTGTTATGTAAAACGATTGCTTACTACTAAGCGACTCAGGTGTTGCTACCGGTAGAAAAAACGACAAGGTTGTTGTCGTTTGTTTACATCCGAGTTGTGAGTAAAGAAAGCTTACTTCCGAATATTGGGGCATAAAAGACCAATGACTGGTATGGCGAGTGCCATTAAGTGTTCAGTCTCGCCGTATCTTTTGGTAGAAGGTTTCAAGTTCCGTTCGGTTCGGAACAGTTAAGAAAGGTCAGTTATTCCGGGTAATAAAGTTTTGTATTGTGCTAAAGAAATTCAAGCAATTTTATTTAAAGAAGTTTTGTTATTTCTTCGGGTTGAAATTGATTCAATAGTTTTTCGTTATTTGACTGCTTTTGGGACACGACAGTACCTAAAACGCCATAACAAAATGGTGTGGCAGAACGCAAAAATAGAACCCTAATAGAGATGACACGTTGCATGTTAAGTAGTTCAAACTGTCACAAACAATATTGGGGAGAGGCCGTGAATACAGCAAATCACATAATTAATTGTCTACCAAGTAAAAGTATAAAATTAACCCCATATCAACTCTGGTACAACAAAAGGCCAAATTTAAATTATCTTCATATTCTTGGTACATCAACCTATGTTCACATGCCGAAAGATGAACGTGAAAAGTTGGATAATACAGCGGAAAAATTATATTTCGTTGGGTAAGAAATTGGTACAAAAGGTTATTCTAAACAGCCGTACGAACAAAATCAAAATTAGCCGTGACTTAAAACTTATCGAAGCTGAAAAAGACGAAATACTAAACGAAATTCAAAATGAAATACAACCAAACCATGAAGTTGAAATATTAAATTCAGATCCAGTAGATGAACCAGTTCAACATGAAATAGATTTGAATCCAAAAGCTATAATAGTTGATAATGAACCAGAAGGGGAATGCAATGAAAATCAAAATATAAGATCTTCTACAAGATTAAACAAGGGTATACCACAGAACGATTGATTATGGAAGTAAATAAAGCTACGAGACAAAGTGATCCAGACCCGATGAGGTATGAAGGAGCTATAAATGGACCAAATTCAGTAAATTGGTTAAAAGCTATGTCAGAAGAAAT
The DNA here is from genome assembly GCA_963930735.1 of Dioctria linearis. NCBI lineage: Eukaryota > Metazoa > Arthropoda > Insecta > Diptera > Asilidae > Dioctria > Dioctria linearis. Next base: position 184,131,571 of record OZ005741.1, on the reverse strand, counting down.
AAATTCGCTTCACAATTATGGAACTTGGAAAATTACAAATTTGCCTCCAAATCAAAACGCTATTGGATGTAAGTGGGTTTACAAAACAAAGACTAATCAAGATAGTAATATCGTAAAATTTAAGGCACGTTTAGTCGCTCAAGCTTTTTCACAAAAGTATTGTCGACACTATGACACTCAAAATTTTGCTTACTGTAGCTGCAAGTAAAAACATTTCGACATACAAACTGTATATTTAAATGGTGACTTATCCCACGAAGTTTACATGAAGCAGCCTAAGGGATTTATAGTAGGTAATAGTAATCAGGTATGTAAACTAATAAAACATATAAATTTGATTCAATAATAAAGAAAAATGGTTATATATAAAGTAAAAATGATTTATGTTTGTATAAAAAGAAAATCAATCAATTTATTTATATTTCAAATCATGTTGATGATATTGTAGTAGCATTAACAGATATAAAACTTATTGATGATTTTGAAATACTGATGAATACTGAATTTATAATTAAAAATCTTGGCACTTTACAATTTTATCTTAGAATTCAATTTGAAAGAGATAAGGATAATATATTTCATATGAATCAAGAAAAATATATTTTAAACAAACTATATGAATTTAATTTAGATAATGCAAAGGATTCAACTACACTAATGAATATTGGTTATTTAACACAAACATTGAATCAAAAACCATTTGCATCACATGAGGTTTATCGTATTGCAATTGGATCATTGTTATATCTATCAACAAATACAAGACCAGACATCGCTATTGCAACATTAATATTAGCTAGACGTGTAAGCGATCCAAAGCATAGCGACTGGAACGAAGTGAAAAGAGTTTTCAAATATTTGAGAGCTACAAAATCGTACAAATTAAAATTAGGTAATTATGATAAAGAAGAAAATTTTTATTGCTATGTAGATGCTGATTGGGCTGGAGAGCTAATAGACAGAGAATCAAATACTGGATATTGTGTTATTTTCAATGGAGCACTAATAGGTTGGAAGAGTCGTAAACAAACATCAGTATCGTTATCATCGACTGTAAATTAATGTTTAGTGCAAATCAGCTATGAGGTTACTGACGTTAGTTGTGACTTTGTCTTGCTTCGTCTCTATGTGATAAATTGCTCTTTGTATAGAAGTCCAAACACCTGATGAATCCTCCGGATATTTTTCATTCAACGCGAAAAAGCTTTTAAAACTGTAATCAACAGTATTGATCAAGCGGTTAACACCATAAATAACTTCATCGATGGCAATATATATAGTAGAAATATCTGAAAATCCGTTAAATTTTAGGTTAATTGAATGACTGAAGGTCATAATGCTGCATTACATGTAATATCGCCAACAGCAACGATAACTGATTGCAGCGTCTTCTTCTGTTTTGCCAAATATTTTCGAATTAAATTGAGTTTTTCTGTAAATAGATTTCCATTCTAAAACGACAATTAATTATTCAATTTGAAATACCAGTTTTAACAAGTTAAATAGATCTAAGAGTGTTTTTATATAAATTAATTAGAATAATATTAATATTTACCGTTATTTGTAATATGAAATTTTTGGAAATGTCGTCTCCGGTTAGTTTCACACCTTGCCTTCTTCTTTTCTAGTAATATTACCTTGACTCAGTGTCATACGTTTCCCTTCTCTTTTTGGGTAGCTTGATTTTGCAAAAATATATGGCAGAATGAAAATTCCACTGGGATCATTTTGACTTTCAGTGATTTTTTTTACCTCCTTGTTTTCTGCTAAAGTTTTTCTATTTTCAGCGAGCTTAATAAGACTGTGATTGATTTTTGACCAGTTCATAAAAGGTTATTTGAATGGTTTTGATATAAATGTTCAAAATCTCCTGCTAATAGTAAGTGTCCTTGTAGACCTTTTAATATTTCATATTCTTTCATATAAGATTGTATAAATAAAGATTCAGATCGTATTTGTGACATTCTATATTCAGCCGTTTCTGTCCAATATTTTTCAATTTTTTTAAACGGTTCTAAAGAATTTCGTAGAAACGAAGGCTGGATGTGGTAGCACCTCTTCAGATTTTGAGCTCGACACACACAAACGTTTTTTAATTCTATTATAACAAGTCCATAGCTTACCACTTGCAACGCTATTTGTAAACTTATTATGGTAAGTACCCTCATTCTCAGAAGGAAATGCCTTTTTTATTTCTTTGGTCACTTCGAAAAAACGACTAGTTGTTATTGCATATTTTCCTTTTTTGTTTTCGAACTCTTTCTGGATTATTGCATTTGATGCAAAAATTTCTTTGATAATCCTTTGCGGATTTTAATGATGATTCAAAAATATTTTCTTGAAGAGGAAATAGCAACTAAAACGAAACGAAAATATGAAATAGAAATGAAACACTAACTAAAATGTAAACAGCATACATGTTGGAGCACAAAGTATGTCTCCTAAATTTTGTACATGAAGCTCTGTGCTGCTACAACTTGGTGTTGGATCAGATGTAAATAAGTATAATGTCTGATATCGACGGTGTATCGTTATCAGAAAGTACGGAAATGGTTAAAGTGCACGTACTTGGCGTCCCTGGGCAGTTAAACTAAAAATATATAGAAGTCACGACCAAATACACTGAAATCGTAAAAACAAAATAAAGTAGCAAAGTTATAATAGTTATTATACTATTCACCATAGAGAAGCAAGTAACTAGAGGAAAGAAGCTATTCTTATGCTCTTAATTACTTGAAATATCGAATTAAGCGGCATGAAATGTTTATAGATAAGGAGTATTACAGTAATTTTATATTAAATAAAGCCACAATTACCATAATATGCTTATACTGTCTTCACTTATAGAAAATTTTAAGCAAAATTAACAAATGTTTCAATGGTTAGTAATCGACTAACAATTAAACTTTTGTTGTAAGAGCTTTATGAATCTTATATTTGTTTATAGCACTTTTATTATCCAAATCTTTTACTTTATGGCACTCAAATTATGTTGCTTCTTTATTTTAAATTCACAACAACAAAAATACCTCTGTCTTATACATTGATAAGTATTCTTGCCAAAATTTTTGCCGCGGGCCAGCTTTTGGTAGGTATGAAATCTTTAAGAGTTTCATATGTGAGATTTTCAAATGACGATTCGTCAAATTGTTCCTCTGTCAAGATCAAATAAAACATGAAATAAGTCTTATTAGCATAGAAGATCAAGGTCGGAATGACATGAAGCACGGTAACAAGCTATGTCAAAATCGGTCAAGACTTCACGCAAATTGATGAAATGAAGCGCCTTCATAAATACTTTAGGCACTATTGCATTACGGCGAAATCAGTGAACAAAAATATAAAAAATATATGTCATGAACTGAGCTTCATTATAGTTTTTGCCGCAAGAAAAAAGAAAAACTAACTTCTTTTATTTTTATTTCTTATGGACGTAATCAAAAGGCGAAAGTACTATTAGTTTTACACGTGTATAGTTTTTTTTTAATGGGATGAATTCCATGTAATATTTTTTACTGGCAAGTTTTAAAAAATTCACAATTGTATGTAAATTTATTGTTATTATTTTATATATATTAATATAAAAAAACACGAACAACAACTTTGAAAAAATTTTAGCGAAAAAGTTCATAAAACTTTTCAATCGAACCGATTTCGCTCGTTTTATGGAGAAAATTAATTAAATCAAAGTATTTATTTTTTTGATTTTGCTATACATAAATTTTCCGATTTTAATTAAGCTGTACACTATAGTTAAAAAAATACAATTAGATTCTCTAATAGCAGAGCATAAACACTGCGAAGCCATGCTAAAACACCACTAGGAAATGAAAGTTTCAGAAGAAATTTATTAAAAATAATTACTTACCGATATATTTCTCAATTATTCTCTTTACAAGTTTTGCAACTACAATTACATTTTTATTGCATACTGCTTGATAAATTGTTACGTATTCCTCCGGTACGTACGGACTAGCTCAGAAGAAGGGTGCGGGTTTCAATTACAACGTTGTTCAAACAGGACATATACATACACAAAACACGAAGAGGGCGCCACGTGGGCTTTCACTCAACGAAGGGTACACGACGAAACCTATAGAGACTTAATTAAAAGATGAAAGAAAATACCCGCAGCTCAATATCACTGGTATTCCTTTTATTTAATACTTTTGATACAATGGAGGTAGCATTCTAATGCCCAAGATCAACTAACCTAAAGCGGCTAATCCGCAGTCTCAAGATACTTGGTTAGTACAACTTTACTTAATTATCTAGGACACTGAACTAGTGCTATATCTTCTATTTATTCAACGTACTATGCCAGTGTGATCTAACTTATTACTATAGTATGTCTTACTTTTACTAGGCTATTCCGAAGCCCCACACTAATGTGAAGTTTCCCGTTGCTTTATAAATCAGAAACACCTTTGGATAGGTGATAACATAATAAGTGGGGCCTATTTGTCTCAAAATAGTGTTAAATATTCTCGCGGTCACCAACTAGCCGAAGGCCTCGTATCGAAGCAGTGCCCCGTTCTATGATTCAATGATTTCAGTTCACGACACTGTAAATTATATCGTATATGTATCTATATGTAAAGTCATATAATTATGAGCGAATATTGCCCGTAACCGAGTAAAATAATGCACAAAAAAAAATAATTTGTGATTTTAAATATACTTAGCTTGTAGAACCCGGAACCTTCATCCCAGGGGAATATTTTGTTTATTTTTAACAGCTTTCTGAATTAATCCTGCGCCAGACTCCTTCATTTTACTCCTTCTCCTCGTCACGATCTTTTCTGATTTACTTTCCTTAATGTGGGTTCTTTTTCACGATCTACTTAGATCCCTCCTATTTCGTTTCCACTGGTTTTTATTGTGGTTATATTTTAATCTTTCTGTACACGTTGACTTTTATTATTATCTCAGCTTTTGATTTTTCTGATTTCGCTGTCTCTCTACCTGAACTTTATTCGCAAAGAATCAACCGGAAAAAAGGATCCCTTCTTGTTCTCGGCCTTTCGTACTTGTCCGAAAAAATGCGCTCAGCTGATGCGTGTTTTCCGTTAGTGATACTTTGCCAATTTGGCGTGACTGTTCATTAAGTTAATTCGGGGTGCACACTACCCGTCGTTATATTGATAAATTACCACTTACTTTGTCATGCGGTCGTATTGCAAGTTCTTTGTACACATTACGTTAATTATGTTTACTTATTTATATTTAACACAGTTTATGTTTAACGTATTATCTTGGTTGTTATATATATAAATTTAATAAAAATTTCGGAGGTTTGTGTAGTGTTTATTACAAGTGAGCGTTATTGATTATTTATTGAGGTTTTCAGTATTGTTTGTGTGTATTATTAGTTATTTAATTTCTGATTCGTGATTGTTATTGATTATTCGCTTTATCAATTGCTTTTGTAATTATGTAGTTATTAATATTTAACCCAAGTTTTCTCCTAATTCTTTTTTTTTAAGAGTTTCCTTGCCCTGAGGCTTTACAATGAAAGAGTCTGATGGGCACCTCCCACTACATGTGGGTTTATTCTTTTCTCTTCTAACTGTTCACCAAGGGAAGGAGGGTCACGTGATCTGTTTCGTGTCTGGTGGGCAATAGAAGCAATAGAAGGTGGCTCTTCGATTACACTTCGATTTACTTATCTACTTTGTAACTATTAATTCGGATTCTAATAAAATTTAAGTAAATTTAACTTATCTACTGCTTAATTATCATTTTAATTTAAGTTTAAATATTCTAAAGCCAGATTTTCCTTTTTTTTTATATTTTAACTAAGTACCCGCTTAACAGCTCCTAAGGAGAAGTTCAAAAGTTCTATGTACTGGGTTATTAAAGATATACATAATTGATATGTAAACGCTACCTGACCTGAGGAAATACCAGGATTACCAAATGAATTTGAAGGAGGCAATATGTCAGCGATTCCGGTGGTTACTTGTTGGCGGGGAAAGCCCTTACTGTTGAGTGACTTCAGCCGTCAGTTATTGTGGCCCTTAACCTTGTACATATGTCATTATCGTATTATATTCCCCTTGTGTAGGTTGCCTTTAGCGTTTGTCGAGTCCAAAACCATTTGGGAGTGATTTGAGGCATTTTATGAAGTTTGAGCTCCTACTTAGGGGTTGCAGGTGTCGCCACAGCGTTCATATCTGTTCTGATCTGGTTTCCTTTGCGTAAACATCTTGGCCTGAAATTAGATCAGAACAGCATCAACACTTTTATAGGATAATCCAACCTTATAAATGAAACTATCACCAACAGCTTTCGAGAACGTAACACACTTCCCCTTCCTCCGAGAGATTTCGTAGAAATCTCATGAAGAAAGCCCAGGATTGAGGAAAGAAATATATTACGTTCTCGGCCACTATAGCACATAGGTAAATTTTTTCGTTTTCTTTTTTTTTACGGATTTGCCCATATTTAATGGAAACTTAAAATAAAAGAAAAAAAATTATTATTTAACAATATTCCACATGTTTTTACGAAGTGTATGCATACATATACAGGGTGTCCCGTAAGTCGACGTCAAGCCAGTTACCAGAAAAATATATAAAAAAATCTAAGTCATGTATTTCTCAAATTATAGATATTTCTTTTGTTTTCGAGAAAATGTACACCCTGTAATGGTTTTGTAGCTCCTTTTGCTACAAATCTTTACTTTTCTCAATTAAATTTTTCTTATGTAATCGCGAATAGTGCTTATGTAACCTGTTGCTTTAAATTCTAAGCCAACTGTTCCAGCTTGGAAGAAAATGTCACATTTTGCCGAACCAAGGATAGAAAATTAATATTGAAATGAAAAAAAAAATGTACTATGCCAGTTTGGCAAGTAACTTTAAAAGTTGACGCTTTTAATAAGGATTCTAAAATAGTATAACATTTGCTACAATATTTCTTAGATTACGGGAAAAAAAAATTTTTATTCAAGAAACCCAGTTTTGAAAAATTTCTTTTCACCTACTGAAAATGATTCTAGTGTACCCAAAGCTTGCCGTAAGACCGTAATTTTAAGATTCTAGTTTGAGTGAGACGGAGCGTCATTGCATGAGCAAGATAGTGATGCTAGCTCGTCAAATCATTGCGTTTTTACAAATGTGCATCGTCTACTCTCCACAGAGGGCCGACTTCCAAACCAAGTACATGGTGAAGGAAGAGTTCCTTACCTTACGAGAACGTAGTACTTCAAGCAGTTGAAGAAGACCCAAGTACTTCGGTACGTTCAATCCAGGAAAGCACAAGAGTACCTAAAAGAATAGCTCACAGAATTTTACATAAACTTGAGCTCCAGAATTACGGAAGCAGTTAAATTTGCCAACAATGGAAGATTTGCCCGTCTGATAACTCGATCCTTTTTAAGAAGATGTCGAACTTGTATTGCAGCTGAAGGAAGGCAGTTTGAATATCTTTTGTAAATAATAAATCTTAACACCCAAATAATTGGTGTTTAATTTTAAACTTAAGGAAAATTTGTCCTAAATTCAACAAAAAGGTAGGATCTCTAACTTGAAAGCGTCACTATATCTCTCACTCACATTTCCTGTAATGACTCTCCGTCTCACTCAAATTAGAATCTTAAAGTAACGGTCTTACGGCAAGCTTTGGGTACACTAGAATCATTTTTAGTAGGTGCAAAGAAATTTTTCGAAACTGGGTTTCTTGAAGAAAAAATTTTTTTTCCGTAATTTAAGAAATAATGTGGCAAGTGTTATACCATTTTAGAATCCTTATTAAATGCGTCAACTTTTAAAGTTACTTGCCAAACTGGCGTAGTACATTTTTTTCATTACAGTCAGTTAAATTTGGGTGAAATATTAATTTTCTATTCTTGGTTCGGCAAAATGTGACAATTTCTTCCAAGCTAGAACAGTTGGCTTAGAATTGAGAGCAACAGGTTACATAAGCACTATTCGGGATTACATAATAAATATAAAATTGAAAAAAGTAAAGATTTGTAGCAACAGGAGCTAAAATACCATCACAGGGTGTACATTTTCTCGAAAACAAAAGAAATGTCTATAATTTGAAAAATACATGACTTAGATTTTTTTATATATTTTTCTGGTAGCTGTTATGATGGTCTATCACCCCATTCCGGCTTGACGTCGACTTACGGGACACCCTATGAAGGAGTATGTATGCGCCCAACATTACAATAAAGACAGTTATTATTGATTGAAGGACGATTCCCGCAAACCTGTCTTGTGGTTGCGTACTTCGCGATAACAAATCATAACTTCAGAAATAGAAATAAAAAATTTATTAAAAGAAAATATATATCTACATATATTCCGAACGTGAACATATACTCGAATTCGTGTATCTTGAAACTTTAAATATGTTATTTAATACCTTCATCCACTTAGCCCTCAAATTAAACAAATATTATCTAGAACTGTTAGTTTTCAATGAAAATCAATCTATATTAATAATTCTTATGCAAGATTTTTTTTTGCCATTGATTACTTAGATTCCATTAATCGCCAACGCATTTTTCCACCTTTAATAATTTTTTTTTATATATAATTCTATCTTAATTCGCTAATGGAGTGTGAATTGCATATTGAACTAAAACTTGCTGAACATACGGACCTAAAATTTATTACGACAAAGGTAATAAAAAAAAAACTTAATACTAAGCTTTCTCTCCTTAAAACAATAGATATGCACTTTAGTGACAGGTATAAATTCTTTTCCGGTTTTTTTCCTCTGCCATTATAGCCCAGTGATATTCTTAAAATCAAACAATTTCCTCGCTGCGAGTAAAGTATGATAGCCACTAAAATTAAAGACACAAACCTAGACTTGAATTCACGAGTTAAAGCATTAAATTATATTTTATTTATCAACAATGGAAGAAAACATACATCTGGGAGTCAAAGAAAATATTTAGCCACCGGCGAAATTCTACACTCCATTCATAACATTTGTAACCCTGTGCCCTACCTGAATCAATTCACATAATATGGCATATCAGGATTAAGAACACATTTTCTTTCCTTTAAATTTAGTGAAAATATACACAACACAAAAGAAAACACGCAACACTATTGAAAATCCTGCCAATGAAGAAACAATCAAGGAACTATTGTACTAGAGAATGGTGGTTCATAAATGCTCATGACTTCTTACTACGGTAAGAGCCCAACACCGTGTCCAAAAGAAAGAAAAGGAAAATTGTCTAAGAATAACATCTACAGAGTATCGACCGCAGTAAACTTAAGCGGCACATCGGTACTCGATAATTTCCCAGTGAAGCTGGGTGGATGTCTTATTGGGGCTACCAGGAAATGAAGAGGAAGCTCTTATTCATCGTTATCTCCCCTTGAGCAAAAAGGTTTCAAGTCCTTGGTGTGCCAAATTCCTCGCGATTTACTTTTGTCATCCTCCATCTCATACATCCACAGTGAAACTACCTTGATAACCTTAAATGGGCCTACATATTTAGGAGCTAGCTTAGCGTTATAAAATATTGCGGCATCAGACAGAACATAATTCTTCCGCCAGACCAGATCATGAACTAAATACCTAGCATCCCTCCTACGAAGGTCATAGATGCGTTTATTGAGTACTGCCAGCTTTGCCAACCACTCTCCGACATTTTTTCTAATTTTTGCTAGTTCCCTGGAGCGTTCGTCATTATTATAATCTCCTACTTCCTCCGCTTGTATATGTGATTTCCCGTTAATGATCATCTCCTGAGCAAAATTAATAAAATATGGAGTAAGCTTCGTGGACTCTTGCGTAGACGTACGTATGGCACAAGCTATTTTCGGTAAATACGTATCCCAGTGCCGGTGGTTTTACGATACTAAAGCTCGCAAAATTGTCTTAATAACTTGGTTGGTCCTTTCCGCAGGATTGGCCTGTGGATGATAAAATGCCGTATACCTTAGAGTGACCCCATACTCAGTCCTGACAGAGTTTCTGAAAATCACTTTTGACTTTTGAATTGTGGCCCGTTATCACAGATAAGTGTCTTTGGTACCCCAAAAAGTAGAAAGACTGAATCCTCTAGTAAGAAAGAGATTGATTTTGTAGACGCGGAGCAGAGCGGAAAAAACATCGGAAATTTGCTGAATGAGTCCACGACTGTTAGTATATAAACGTAACCGCGATATAAACGGGGAAGAGGGCCAACAAAGTCCACGCTAATGGTTTCCCAAAGTTTACCCGCAATTCTGCGTGTGACCATTAGCCCTGCCGTTTTCTTCAGCACCGGCTTAATTGCCTGATAGGTCAAACATCTATTTATGTACGATGCGACATCAGCTTTCATCTCCGGCCCATAATATGTATTACAAAGACGATCATACGTCTTCTGTATCCCACAGTACCCTGACGTACGCATGTCGTGTGCTTTATGAATAAATTCTTTTCTCTGAGGTTTGGATACGACTCGTTTCCATTTATCCGAATCAAAGGCTAATGCTGGCTACCTAGGATTGCAATGTTTGAACGGAATATCATTTTCTACCTTCCAATCTTTTGGGATTTTCTCTAACTTTCGCTTTCATTCCTTTATACCATTTGTCTTTGGGTGCGGCAAATTCAACCATACAGTCTATTATGGGAACCGATCTAGAAAGCATATCAGGTAGTAGATGTTCTCTGCCCTTCCTATTGACGATTTTGAAGTCGTGCTGCTGCATACGCATGGCCCTACCTGGAACAGTGAACGCCATAAACTGTTTGGATTTTTCTGACATAGGGACTTGCCAAAAGGCGGACTTAATGTCCAGAGAAGACTATACCGGGCATCCCTCAGTTTGTCTAGTGTAGCTGAGACGTAAGGCAAGGGATACGCGTCTTTGGTTGTTACTTCGTTAAGCTTCCGATAGTCTACACAGAAGCCCTTGCCCATTTTTTGTCCAGCTTCATTGATAATTTCTCTCAACTCTTTTTTCTGCTCGACCGATAAATTAGGTTTGCTTTGCATTGCTGCTACGTGGTTAAAATGCGGTTGAGATACGAACGTCCATGAGTGTCTAGGCAAATCTGCTGATATACCCATTGCCTTCCAGAAATCTGTTCCTAGGATAATGTGATGCGGTATCTCTTTTACTACGAGTACTTCCAATGATGTGATATGACCCTGCAATTCTATTGGAATAACTATTTCGCTAATATATCCACGGTATTCCCATTAGCTAGTCTGACATTTCCTAATTTGGTGTTCTTGGTATAAAGTCTTATTTTGCGCACTAGCTCCCACCCTGGTCCACCAACTATGGTGCGGGATGCTCCCGAGTCTAGTAGTCCTACAAATTCTACGTTATATATGACTACCTTTAAGAAAGGGCGTACATCGTTCTCTACTTCCGTTAAGGCATAATCCAGTAAGTTTTTTAGTGCATTACACTTATGATGTTCAAGAATTCCGAGCGTTCTTTTGTAGGTTGCGGCACTATGTGACCTATCCGAGCTCAGCTTGCCGCCTATCGTTCAGCTCTGAGTTCGTTTCCCGACTCAGGGTTAGATTCCATATTTACACCACTCTCATTACGACTCGTACTTGGTGTACTCCTTTGCCGATTACAGTTGGGACCATTATTCCTTGTATTAGGATCGTCGTACTGCCTCATGATAGAATTATTGTACCGCATTGTTCTACAAAACCTGGCAAAATGGCCTTCACGACCACATTTAAAACACCGAATAGGCCTTCTAGGGTTCTGATTGTTATGCACTAGATGTATTTCAGCTACAGCGGGTTGATTCGTCGATGCATAAGCTAAGTCAGGCTCGAGCAACAGAGCACTACACCTACTAGGTGGTGGAGCAAAAGCTTCGATTGATACACGGACGAATTCTAACCTGCGACCCAAATCTACGAGGTCTTGCGTCGTTTTTACCCGCGTTAGTCCCTACTGCGACTGATAGAATGGACTAACATTACGTTTTAATATCTTTAACTGTTGCATTTCAGACATAGGTGTACTCAACCTCGAAAATAAACTAATCATAACCGCGACATAGGTACCGATACTTTCTTCTTTCCCCTGTGTTCTACGTTTTATTTCTTCTAGCAACCTATCGTCATAGTCAGGTGGTAGAAATTCTTTCTTTAACTCTCTCACCAGATCTGCCCATGATTTAACTTTGCCTTTATTTGCTCTATACCAAATAAAGGCTCTACCCGTGAATAGATCCAAGGAGGATCGGAGCAATTGAGCCTTATTGACCCCTCTGGCTTCACTCACCCTCTCGAGAAACAAATTTAACGACTGAGTATGTTCTCCGGAAAATTGAAGTCTCCATTTATAGATGGACACTTTAGAAGGTGAGGTTTGAAGGACTGATGTCGGTGTTACGGATTGCCCTCCCGATGCTAATGGCGTATCTGCCGATATTGAATGTTCATCTTGTTGGTCAGAATCTTCGCTGTATACTTCTTCCCCTTCGGCTTTGACCTGGAGAGAACCTAGTGCCAGTACTAACCCTTGGTTTAAGCTACTTTTCTCTTTCCGTTGGTCCTCTCCCACCGCTCGGCACCTACCTAACCTAGAAAGAGCCCATTCGATTGTTGTCAGCGCATTCTTATATTCCGCCACGTCGTTGAACTCCTTAACCAAGTTTTTGATTTCTTCCAGTTTTTTCTTGATTGCCTCCACATCCTCTTCGAAATCAAAGGGACATGTGTCAGTTACTAAGGACTGTCCCAGCTTCTCTGCCCTTAATGCGGCGCGGAGACTTACCCTCATATCGTCGACCTTGCCAGTCTGAATACCGCTAATTTTAAGCTCGTAAACGAGTTCTTCCTGGTTCAACCAGTTCACTTCCATTTTGACTTTCGCTTAAATATACAAAAAGTTGATATCCGATAAATGCAGATATTAATCGTTGATATATGCACAGCCCAAAAACTTCAAATGGCTGTATTAGGCAGGTGGCTCAGCCTCTACCTCGACTTGTATTTACACTAACAATACCGACGTCAACCCCAAGTGCCTTCGCTTAATCGTACTACTTATGGCAGTACAACTCAACTATCAAAATACCCTAAGCGGAAAGAAAAAAAGGTCACTGATCGATCACCTTATCACAGAGTGCTGCTCACTTATTAAATATCTTCTCACCCAAAAAAAAAACTTTAATTTCTTTACTGCGAGCAGCTATACCTAAACAGAATACTTAAATTTATCGAGTGGTGTATATAGGTAAACCTATGAAACTATGGGTGCACATCCCAGTACGGAATATCAATAACTGGAACACGTACCAATAATTGGGATAAAAGAAAATTACACTTAATCAAAATAACCGAAAGCCACTCGTTAGCAATAAAAAGAACACAATCGACAATAAATTGTCAGTCTTCCAGGAATAATTTTACGCACTATTACGAGGCGGATAGCGCGACGATCACCAATGTGATTATTTGATACCTAATAAACGTAAGTGCTGCAATAGAAGGAAGGTAAATCCGAATAACGTATGATTAGCACTATATCTTAATATATTAGCAAAGCAAAAAAAAAATGTATAATCCAATAATATTCGTATATCGATAGTATGACATGTCTATATATATGTATATAATCTAAGATAATCATCAATATACTTTAGACAATATAATAATAAAATTTAATGTTCAATATTTCAAAAAAAAGAATATATATACTTCAATATAATCTATTAACAGGCCCAAGCAAAAGTATGGTTGGTCAATGCAAATGTATCTCATCAATCAATATGAACACGATATTTCTCGTTATGAAGAAACTAAAAGACACAGACGTACGCACCTGGGTATTTCCTACTCAACAGAATACCCTCAACTTCACTCATCTATTACCTGGGAACAACCAATCCTCCAACTTATGTAGACCTATTCAGTACGCCGCTACGTTTGTACCTGCTGGACATCTAAGCATCCTACCCCAGCACAACCTCACTGTGATAGTTTCCTGCTAATTGCAGCTTGCTAGGCCACCACACAACTACAGCTGACTGTGCTGACTGTATTACCTCCAGCTGCTTAGAAGTAGTAACAGCACAAAGCCTCATAGCTCTAGATTTCAGCACGAAACTTCACGTTGTGTATTACCACACTATTACCCGTAGACCATTTACAATAACTTTATTATAAGGCCTTTAAAATAGACATCTCCATGATTCTTAACAATTCTGTCCACTTCGGGCCCCACGTTGGGCCCCAGAATTTTGTTACGTACTCCTCCGGTACGTACGGACTAGCTCAGGAGAAGGGTGCGGGTTTCAATTACAACGTTGTTCAAACAGGACATATACATACACAAAACACGAAGAGGGCGCCACGTGGGCTTTCACTCAAAGAAGGGTAGACGACGAAACCTATAGAGGCTTAATTAAAAGATAAAGAAAATACCCGCAGCTCAATATTCTGGTATTCCTTTTATTTAATACTTTTGATACAAAGGAGGTGGCATTCTAATGCCCAAGAACAACTAACTTAAAGCGGCTAATCCGCAGTCTCAAGATACTTGGTTAGTACAACTTTACTTAATTATCTACGACACTGAACTATTATATCAATTTATTCAACGTACTATGCCAGTGTAATCTAACTTATTACTATAGTATGTCTTACTTTTACTAGGCTATTCCGAAGCCCCACACTAATGTGAAATTTCCCGTTGCTTTATAAATCAGAAACACCTTTGGATAGGTGATAACATAATAAGTGTGGCCTATTTGTCTCAAGATATTGTTAAATATGCTCGCGGTCACCAACTAGCCGAAGGCATCGTATCGAAGCAGTGCCCCGTTCTATGATTCTATGATTTCAGTTCACGGGACTGTAAATTATATCGTATATGTATCTATATGTAAAGTCTTATAATTGTGGGCGAATATTGGCCCAAAATACATTCACGGCCACAAGCCACAGGCCACTGGATGCAAGCATCTGAACCAATGTAAATGAATTGTCAAAGTTACATTCGCTGCCACAGTCCACAAGCCACGCTGTGGCCGTGGCCAAGTTTGAGCAAATCTCAAATTTTGTGGCTCGTGGCCCCGGTACTACCAACATTGAAGTATAAAAATGGTAGGTTATTCAATATGGCGGGGGATTTGTAATTAATTGGAATTTTATTTATCAGTTAGGAAAGTTGTTTACCTGTGTGAATTAGTTCATATTGTTTTGTAATAATTCTGCAAAAAAATAAAATGGAAGAAAAAATTATTAATTACGTGAAAATACATACATTTATGCATAATCAGAAGAATTGCGTCTTGTGGCCAGTGGCCGTGAATGTAACTTAGTTGGCTTCAGCAGTGGGCCACAAGCCTCAAGTGGCTTGTGGCTAGTGGCCTGAGGCCGTGAATGTATTTTGGGCCTAACTCTCCTGTATCTGATGCTGATAGTAGTACACCAGCTACAAACCAGAGGCCACTATAATAAGGCGATTCGCTCAAACCAGCACTCTGTTCAATCTACAGCAAACTGTGATCCACTTAACATCACATCTGCTTCCATATTAACGAATGATACTGTATCTGTGTCCTCTTTAGGAAATGGTATTGGCGTCCCTTTCAGAACGGTACCAAAACCTTCGTGTGTTTTCGTCACCCGCGTCTATCCAGAAACGTCGTGTGACATCTGGAAGTATCTTAAGTCCAAAACTATCGCAATGGATGTTTTTTCTTGTCGTATATTAGTAAATGCTCTAAGCCGGTCGCATCATTTGTTTTAACTGTCTCAGCGGATGTGCAGGACAGGTTATTGGATCCCACATTTTTGCGCTCTGGCGCTTTTACTAAACTATTCGTACCTTCTGGGTGCCAACTTACTAATACAGTTTAAATAAATAGTAATATCTCAAAAAACTCAAATCGCTCTCCCTTTACTATCAAAACGTAAGGGGGATTCGGACAAAAACTGCACAAATCTTCAAATCCTCTGTTGCAAATTGTTTTGATATAGTTGCTTTCACTGAAACTTGGCTGCATCATGGCTTTCGCGATGCTGAAATCCTTGACAATTCTTATCAAATTTTTAGAAGAGATAGACATACTGATTCTGAAGCTCGTGGCGGTGGCGTACTCCTCGCTTGTAAAACCCACATTAATTGCAGTCAAATTGAGCTTCCCAATTTCTCCAACACTCTCGACATCGAACTTATCGCTCTCAAGTTGTCTCTCTTAAAATACAACTTATACATACTTTGTTGCTATATTCCTCCTGATTCCGTAAATGTTGTTGATGACAAAGGTCAGAATATTTATGAACTACTCATTTTAACATCTAATTTTATCCATGGTAAAATGAAACTTCTTGACGAATTACTACTTATTGGTGATTTTAACTTACCCCATATTAAATGCGTACTTAATGAAGATTACGAAGACTAACTTCCACTTAATTACTTGACATCAAGGGAATCACTTTTCCTTGACACTATTTCATCTCTCGGTCTCAGCCAAATCAGTAATGTTATGAACGACATGGGTAGGCAGTTAGACCTGATATTTTTTACTGACGCGGGTACCTTAGTTGAACCTACTCAGTTATAATGTCTACTCTTGACAAATACCACCCCCTCTACTAATTACATATTGCTACGAAACCGAAAACTTAACAAACTGTGACGAAACACAATACTTCTTCAATTTTAGAAAAGCCGACTTCTTGGAACTTTCTAGTAGACTTGCCTCTATTGATTTCAACACACTGCTGTCTTGTAATAGTGTTGATGAAGACGTTTCTAAGTTTGACATAATTCTTTTCGATTTATTTTCTTCATGTATTCCCCGCGAGCGTCAGCGATTGACTAAAACATCACCGCCATGGTTCAATAATGAACTGAAACGTCTTAAAAATAGAAAGAATAAACTGTGGAAAAGTTATATGCGGGACAAAGCCATTATAAGTCACAACAATTTCCTCACATCATATAATGAGTTCAAAGAGCTTTCCTCCATACTTTATGATGAGTATATTCAAAGCATGCGTGCTAAATTATTTAGTGACCCACGGATATTTTTTAAGTTTATTAATATGAAGAAAAAAACAGACAACTATCCCAATACCACGAAGTACAAAGACTCTGCTAGCGATGATTCATCTGAAATTTGTAATATGTTTGCCTCTTTTTTTGACAATGCCTTTGCCTCGTCAAATTTTCAACCTCAAAATAGCAACTTCAGTCATATGAACGACTCTCATAACGTTTCATTCACTATCCCTTCAATTACACAAGAGGATATACTCGTTCATATTAATGGGCTTCCAAATGACTTTACAACGGGTCCGGATGGGATCCCTCCAGCCTTTTTTAAGTCTTGCTGCCTTTCTCTGGTAGCACCGTCGAGAATTATTTTCCAAAAATCGCGCGATAGTGGTTGTTTCCCCCAGCTATGGAGAAATTCCTTTATCATACTTATCCACAAAAAAGGTAGTAAAAATGATATTTCTAATTATAGGCCTATTGCAAAATTATCTTGCATTATCTTCTCAACTATCAACCTCCTGTAATAATTTGCTCTCTTCAAATCAACATGGGTTTATTTCGGGCAGGTCTACAACCACTAACTTGTTGGAATTTGTCTCAGATACCATTGGCGGATTTGCAAAAGGCTACCAGACAGACTGGACTGTATTTATACAGACTTTAGTAAAGCGTTCGACAAGTTATCTCACTCCGTGATACTCTTTAAAATGGAAAAGTATGGATTTCCTCTAACATTTCTTAAATGGACGGAGTCTTACTTAGATAACAGAACATATCAAATCTTATTTCGTCATTCCATCTCAAGAGTCTTGAAAGCTTCGTCTGGCGTACCTCAAGGGTACTGCAAGGTCTTGATTTATGCTGACGACATTAAACTTTTTGCCCAGATTAAATCTTTTTACGATTGTGAGCAGGTACAGAGTGACCTTCACAGATTTTACGATTGGTGTAAAAGCAATAACTTGACACTCAATATAGACAAATGTGAGGCTATGACTTTCCACAGAAATCAGAAACCAATTTCTTACGATTATGTGTTCTCGAATTCCTCGATTCGCCGTGTGGGTATCAAATGTGACCATAGATTGAATTTTATCTCCCACATAAACTACACAGTATCAAAGAGTAGTTCCATGCTGGGCTTTATAAAACGTTGGTCCCGACAGCTCGCGAATCCTACCATAACTTTGCGTTTATACACTTGCTTTTTAAGACCACTTCTTGAATACACTAGCCAGCTCTGGTCTCCATTTTACGCTACACACATCGACCGGTCTGTTCAACGGAACTTCGTACGATTTGCTCTCAGGCACCTACCCTGGAATAATTCATTAATTCTTCCACCCTATGAGGATCGTTTGAAGCTTTTAAATATGCACTCGCTTAAGAAACGTCGCATAGTTGCCGATGTAACTTTTGTGCATCAGCTCTTAAACGCGGATATTGATTCCCCGTTGTTGCTTAACAAAATCTCTTTTCGTGATAGGAGGCACAATTTGATAAGGCTACCTCTGTTGCATGTTAACTCCTCAAGGTCTAACTTTAGCATGTATGAACCTGTTAATCGCATGTGTATTACTGTTAATAATATGGCTGAGCAGTTTGTTCTTGACGTTTCTAAGCATGTTTTAAAAAAACGTTTATATAATATTTAATCTTTTTGTTTAATGTTTTTGTGCATTGCATGTAATTTTATCCGGTGTTCGGTTTATGTTTATTTTAACATACTAATACTAACACCGACTAAATGATGAAGCGCATGTATTGTTGGCCGTTTGTTTATTAAACGTGTCCATGCAGCGAGCTTGTGTTAAGCTGGTTCTGATAGTCAAAAAAAAAATGCACAGTGTTAAGAAACTATGTCAGAGTGATTGGCTTGGACGTGAAGTCCAGACTGCCAGCATGAGCTGACGGATCAATCGGTGGATGGCGTTGACTGCCGGGCGGAACGCTAGGTCGCCGCGGCTATTGGCGGAGAGTGTGGGGAGGTTCCGAGAAAACCTGCCGCTGTGCCACCAGCCATATACAAAAAGAAATTCCGTGCCTTCAGGCAAAAACCAAAAGAAGCACACACTTGGTCCTGAGGGGACCATTACACCACTTACCCTTACCTTCGTAAAGGCGCAGATGTTCTACCTTCCGCTGCATTGCCCCATATCCACCCAACGACACTGAGGGTAGCAGTCATGTTGGACAGTGTCCTTTGTTGATCTGCAAATAGGAGAGAAGTAGTGAACCTAGTCGACCTTTATGTCAAGGGAAGAGGACTCCGGGAGAGCGAGAGGAGAAAACAATTAAATTCAGCACATTCTCATGACATTATAAAAAAAACTCATATTATTTAACTTGGACCACTGTCCTTAAGTACTGACTTCATACAAAGTTATCCTAAGTCATGATCTTAACTACGGAGCCAATGAGTCCACCAAAAATATATACTCTCCTACTTGGATCATATTAATACAACACAGCACAAAAGAAATGGAAATTATGGAGAGAAATCCCAGACAAGGCTATCTTTAGTTACGTTAGTATCTATTCTGCGATTATGTCGCATGAAACATTCTCCTCCACGAAGGCCTCCTGGAAAGTGACGATGTTCCTGTAATTATAATAAAAAAACCAATAAGGAATATAAACCAAAGTCTGGCCGGGATTTCCTTTACAGAAATATACCTCAATTCGTTTGCCTAAGCGACTTTTCTAATAATAGGGTTATTATGGTAATATAAATTTATCCAGAAGTCAAATTAGCAAAACCGATTAACAAAAAAAAATCAATAAAGATTTAATAAAATTAGAACTCAGTATTTGGTCACTTGCTTTTGACCTAATTGATCTACTAAACCTCTTTTGAAACATCAGAGAAGAAATCGCTGTTGTTACAACAGACCTCAATAAAAATTATTAGTTACGTGTATAGTAATTTCTTAAATTCTATACTGAATTGTTCAAAAAATCTACTTCATTTTTTAAAATCTTAATCCTACACTTCTGGTCTTTCCTTTATTTTTTGTTTATTTCTTTAAGAAATATAGTTATGCATAAAATACCATAAAATACCATAAAAAAACTTAAATGTTACATCCTATCTTAGATTACACTACTGTTCCTAATCTACTTTCTAATTTCATGAATGTGCAGACATAATTTAATTTGGATTAAATTTTGGATCTTTTCCTGAATTTGCTGTCGACAGACATAGTACATATGTCCTATATACACTTTGGAGGGCAAATAATGTGATAAGTTTGCACCATTGCTCTGTACAATACGTTGGACGTGCGCTTGTCCTGTGATCCTTATCTTATTAGGATTTCTTATTTGTATACGAAGGAGTAATGCCAAACTTATGCAGGAACATGCATTGCTATCACATTCGCTGCTGTTTTATGGTTCCCAGCAATATGTAATAATTCTCTTTGGTTAAAAAAAAGCTTCCCCGTCTGATTCAGCCTGTGTAAGTTTCAGGACTCAGAATTTCTGTATAGCACTACTATGAATAGGATTTTTGTGCCGCCTGATTTCGGCGATTTACGTCGAAAATATGAGCATCATAATAATCCCTCACTTCTACATGGCATCTTAGCAGCCTAATCAGAAGATTTCATCAGCGTCCGCATTTACGAAGCCTTATTCCCCTTCCCGGAATTTATAATAGTTTAAAATTACGATACCTTGGATTTTGTGTTCGTGATCCTTATGTACTTGCTATAATTTGTGTCTAGGCAAACTATCCTTCACATGGGCCCTTCCGCTTCTCTTCCGCTTTTATTTCATCAATCACAGCTTATATTTCTTTTTCTTCCCTGACCACTAGCAGATTACTTAGTCGAGCAGTTTATTAATCTTTTAATCTCTTCTACTTTTAAATTCAAGAATTAAAAAAACGCTTTTCTTTCACAGCTTCTTTTTCTTCTTTTTTCTTTTGTTCGTCGCGTCTTTCTTCGCCGTTCATGTGGCTATTGGCCGGCCGTATGCGAGCAACTCGTCTCAGTGTAGCATACTGATACATGCAGTATGCTACGACCACGACAACAGATTCTATTTTCTAAGTTTTCAGGTCAACGACTATATAAATTATTTATCACATAGACATCCACGTGTAGGTAATTGTAATTCGGGGCGAATATTGCCCGCAACTAAATAATGAACAAAAAAAAAATTGTGATTATAAATATACTTAGCTTGTAGAACCCGGAACTTTCATCCCAGGGGAATATTTCGTTTATTTTTAACAGCTTTCTGAATTAATCCTACGCCAGACTCCTTCATTTTACTCCTTCTCCTCGCCACGATCTTTTCTGATTTACTTTCCTTAATGTGGGTTCTTTTTCACGATCTACGTAGATCCGTCCTATTCCGTTTCCACTGGCTTTTACTGTGGTTATATTTAAATCTTTCTGTGCACGATGACTTTTATTATTTTCTCAGCTTTTGATTTTTCTGGATGTTAAGTCTTGGACTCGCTGTCTCTCTACCTGAACTTTTTTCGCAAAGAATCAACCGGAAAAGGGATCCCTTCTTGTTCTCGGCCTTTCGTACTTGTCCGAAAAAATCCGCTCAGCTGATGCGTGTTTTCCGTTAGTGACACTTTTGCCAATTTGGCGTGACTGTTCATTAAGTTAACTCGGGGTGCACACTATCCGTCGTTATATTGATAAATTACCACTTACTTTGTCATGCGGTCGTATTGCAAGTTCTTTGTACACATTACGTTAATTATGTTTAGTTATTTATATTTAACACAGTTTATGTTTAACGTATTATCTTGGTTGTTATATATATAAATTTAATAAAAATTTCGGAGGTTTGTGTAGTGTTTATTACAAGTGAGCGTTATTGATTATTTATTGAGGTTTTCAGTATTGTTTGTGTGTATTATTAGTTATTAAATTTCTGATTCGTGATTGTTATTAATTATTCGCTTTATCATTTGCTTTTGTAATTATGTAGTTATTAATATTTAACCCAAGTTTTCTCCTAATTCTTTTTTTTTTAAGAGTTTCCTTGCCCTGAGGCTTTACAATGAAAGAGTCTGATGTGCACCTCACACTACCTGTGGGTTATTTCTTTTCTCTTCTAACTGTTCACCAAGGGAAGGAGGGTCACGTGATCTGTTTCGTGTCTGGTGGGCAATACAAGCAATAGAAGGTGGCTCTGCGATTACACTTCGATTTACTTATCTACTTTGTAATTAATGATTCGGATTCTAATAAAATTTAAGTAAATTTAACTCATCTACTGCTTAATTATCATTTTACGGTAATTATTTTAAAGCCAGATTTTCCGTTTTTTTTTTTTATTTTAATTAAGTACCCGCTTAACAACTCCTAAGGAGAAGTTACAAAAGTTCTATGTACTGAGTTATTAAAGATATACATAATTGATATGTAAACGCTACCTGACCTGAGGAAATACCAGGATTACCAAATGAATTAGATGTAGACAATATGTCAGCGATTCCGGTGGTTACTTGTTGGCGGGGAAAGCCCTTACTGTTGAGTGACTTCAGCCGTCAGTATAGTGGCCCTTAACCTTGTACACATGTCATTATCGTATTATATTCCCCTTTTGTAGGTTGCTTTTAGCGTATGTCGAGTCCAAAACCATTTGGGAGTGGTTTAAGGCGTTTTATGAAGTTTGAGCTCCTACTCAGGGATTGCAGGTGTCGCCACAGCGTTCCCATCTTTTTTAATCTGGTTTCCTTTGCGTAAGCATCTTGTCCTGAAATTAGATCAGAACAGCATCAACACTTTTATAGGATAATCCTACCTTATAAATGAAACTAACACCAACAGCTTGCGAGGTATAAAGAGTAAGAAAGGATTTTTCATCTCAGTATGAAAGAAATCCTTTTTCTTTTTGCATGCGTCATCAGTTGAAATTTTGTTCACAGATGGGAAGAAATCGTATGCGAATAAATCGAATTGAGTTTTTAAGTGCATATTTACATAATATAAATTAAGCAAAGGTAATTTTTTGAAATGTTTAATTGTGCAGTAAAATATTGTAAAAAATAAAAATTTCCCATACATTTCCTTGGAAGTTTTTCAACTAGTGACGTGCTCACATGGAACATACCTGATACTTTATATACCATGATCAGGAACGAACATACTCGGTGGGATGAGAAGCTGAGCAATATTTCTACCTCCCTCAGGAGTTGTCTTCACCAAACAACTGGCTTCTCACCCTACAGGGTACTGTTCGGTCCGAAGATGATCGAAAATGCGAGCTCATATTCCATCCACAAGAGATTGTGAATTCTGAATGAGCCAGCCCTTGACAGTAGATCCAGGTGACAAATTAAGGCTAATCTATGCGATAGCGCAGGAAATCTTAAGCCATGCATTCGATCAGGGTGAAAAATCTTATAGCCTTCGAGCTAAACTATAGAGTGGGTGAAGAATTATACAGGCGGAACTTTATGCAGAATAACTTTGAACAGCAGATCAGCGCAAATTGGGATGTATGTTTTTAAAGTCTCAAATAAAGTCTAAAAACGGAAATTCTCTCTACGAGCTAGAGGATTTGGAGGGAAAGTCATTAGGTACTTACCATGCTAAGGACATCAGGCCGCCTTGATTAAGGAATAAGTCTAAATAAAAAGTTTGTCATACATACCTTCGATGAGTATTTTCCAACGATGATATCGCTGACGAGGAGCTTACCATGGCACTCTACAAATATAACTTTGAGCTCACACACTTATTAATTTTGAAACATTTTCTGAGGCGTTAGCCTTTACTTTACGGATGCTCCCACGGTATGTTCTGCCTGTCGTAAGGGCGACTAAAGGAACATGAATCCTTGAGTGGAGTTATACCCAAGTATGACAGACTGGCTGTTTAGGTTACTGGCCTCTGAGTACGCCTCTGACTTTTACACCGAGACAGATGTCGAGCGCTGGCTAAAGATGGGCATGACTTCGAGGATGCGCGTCTGACTTGTCACGCACAAGGAGAGTCTGACCAGCCATTGTGGCTTTTCTAGAGCTAGCACAGCATCTATTTCAGCACCAACGATGGTCGTTGGTCGTGTCACACATCGGATGCCCGAAAAGATGAGGTCTATGTTTAAGACCGGCTAGCTCAGTCGACCATTTCTCAGTGTCGTTTAGTTCACAGGTAAAGCATATGACCCTGCTCTGTTATGGCCGCAGGATCACACGAGGCAGTAGGGAAAGAGGGAAAGCCTCGAAAGTGGGTTTAAGATAATATTTTTAATATCAACATGTTTCTAATTATAATGTTCCGTAGGACCTGTGGAAACTTCAGCACAGAGGAAGACATTAATGTGGGAGGAAAACAATGAGCTGGACTAGCGGTATGCTTCTCTCTCTTCATGCAACATCAGATGTTTCTTTTTATAGTCAGTTGTTGTCAAGTAGCCGTGTTAGCCAAGCCGATTTGATCAAGCAGTCCTATAAGCCGTTGGACGTGAAAAGTCGTAAACCGTTTTTGCCGCCTACCTAATTAAAGTTACCTAAATTGAACTGCTTAATATTTATACTTAATAAAGAACTGAATCAGTATTATTAGTAATATAGCGCGTGTGTTTTAATCACACCTCCCCCACAAACGTTTGGTGTCAGAAGTCGGATCCGTGATACAGTGTGAAGAAAAAAACGAACGTGTGTTACAGGACTCTTCAGTTAAATCATGAAATAATTAAAATGACTGAATATTAGCAGTAGTGGAGTTCAATGGGATATATGGAATACCAGTGTGAAAATATTTATACTTAATAAAGAACTGAATTAGTATTATAGCGTATGTATTTTAATCGTAACACCTACCCCACATTAATGATCAGTTCTTGTCAAGCGATACATCCATGCTTTCGCCTCCAGTTTTCATACCGCCGTCACCTACGATGCCAATGCCGTCGTCACCTGCAACGCCAACCGGCTAAATTATGTCACGACATAAGGCTGAACTACAATAGAAGTATACGTAAGTACATTTACTTACGTAAAGCGAACGCGCCCTTTAATTTAACAGGCGTACACAAATTAACTTTAACTCGTGTGAGGGGAACATTCGTTAAGTTTAAATATCCAATTTTCCGTAAGTATAGTACGCTAAGAATCGCTCATTCCGTAAGAACGCGATGTTTTCAAACAAATAAATTATTACTAAATGATTAAAAGTGCTATGTAAAAATTAAAATGGAGTAAAAATGGGACTGCGAATTAATAGAAAGCACAAATCTTCAATTAAATCAACTTCCATTTGTTAATTTTTTCATTTTTACCGCTTTTTAAAATTTAACACATAAAATTTCATTCGGGCACTGCGAATTAATAGAAGGCACAAATCTTTAATTACATCAACTTCCACTTGTTAATTTTTTCACTTTTACCACTTTTTAAAATTGAAAACATTAAATATCAAGATCTTACGGAATGTGATATATATTTAGGCTAAAAGTATAAAGTTTTTGTAAGTAAACCTCAGTCTCGTTTAATTTCGTAAGGTTGTCTACTTCTATTGTAGTTCAGCCTATACTCCACAAAGCAACTCATCATTTGGCCAAAGAATGTTACCACAAACGCCACCTTCTCCTGGTACCAGTTCAACAAAGCGCAAAACTGAACGAACCTCAAATCCAGACAGCATTGAGAAGTCTTTCGCGGGTTTCTTATGCGAGATTAAAAAATTGCGTAAACTGAAGAATCCCCTCTGTCGGTGCAAGGCTTTTCAGAAAATGAGCTCTGTATGAAGCTAGCATCAACAAAGCTAGATATGCGCACCGAAAATATAAAAAATGAGACTCAGCTGGAGATTTCAAAAATAATCACTGATAAGATCCAGATATATAGTAATTAATATTTGTTCAAGAAGGCAATTAATGTATAGGCATAGGTGATGGGGTAGAGCAAAATGGATTGGACACCCACGCATAATATTAAAAGTTATTTTGATTTTTGCATGTCCGTCTGTCTGTGGACACGATAACTCGAGAGCAGAAGGGCTTTTAAAAAAAATGAAATTAAGTTCGAAATTGAGACAAATCGGGTAACACTTTCGTAGGGTCAACATATAAAAATTTCGTTTTTTACTACATATTTGTATGGACACTGCCTGAGTACGCGTCAACGAAGAGAGCTGAAATTTTCTATATAATGTTTTCATAAAAATAGTTAATTTAATTTTAAAAATGGCCGAAATCGGGCAACCCGTTCTTGGTGTTGCCATATAAAAATTTATAATTTTTACGTATACTGTATATTCGCCGAACCGCTATAGAAATATATGCGAAAAACCATTTCAAAACTAAGCCTTGCACAGAAATGACATACGAGTATTCATATAGAGGGTATCACAAGAATTGGTCTTAGACCAATTCTAGTTTTTTACTTGTTTTTATTAGTTTTAGTATCGTATTTTTTGTAAGGATAAATTGGTAAATGGGTAGGTTATGTTATTGATATTTCAATTTCAAAAAGTTTTCAAATATATATTTATTTTCTCAATATTCTTCAAAATGCTTTTCTACTTAATTTATCATTAAATAAATATTCTTTTAGAGCGTCTCTTATTTCCAGAGTTTCTGGGAGGAAAGCTTGAAGAAACACGCCGGGAGTGTTTTTACGTCTTGCCGCTATAGTCCCTCTACTATTGTACCACCTTCGGGGGCAGTAATTGCTGTCGTGCATTTTCACAAAGTTATGTAAAAGAACGGCAGCCTTAAACATTCTTTTGGTGCCACCTCGCAGTCAAAACACCAAATGCATTCTCAATAACACGCCGCGCTCGTGATAGCCTGTAATTGAAATTTGTCCATTTTTCACTTAAAAGCTTTTCAGGGTATGGCCACAAAAGAAAAGTTTTTATTGGAAAAGCTGCATACCCGTTTGTTTTGGGATTGGGGGAAGAAATAAAAAAAATTATGAAACCAGAAAGTAGGATGCACTTAACACTTTATTGCAAATAAGGCTGTACTATGTATTAATTTATCTTGGTTCTCGATTGGTCCTTGATTTTAAAATTATGATGAACGTTGCTTGGATGTTGATAGCTGACTGCTGATACCGATCTTCCATATCAATACTCGATCGTAAAAAACTGCTATCTCTCTTGTATGAAACAATCGTATGATCGTGCTGGTAAACGTTGGTAATTGTTGCTCCATATTCTCTTGTATAGAGGATAATGCGATGCGTTCGATACCGATCATGTGTTGCCAATACAAATTTCTTCCATCTGAAGATAGGGTGAATTTCAATAGTTTGTCTGATGATGATGATGATGCTTTCGTGAACCCCAAAAATAGTGAGGACATAAGAAATTAGAATTTCTCAGCACAGTTGATCCGGGTAAATTCAATGTACCACTTAGGAGTTTCTTTCCAAACGATGAATGGGCAAATATACCACCATCGCTTTGGCTGCCTTAAGCTCCAATGTCCATGGCCGTAAAGGCATAGTAGGCATCGCATGTAGCAAGCAGGACTATAGTATGCTGAACCTTGTAACTAAAATACTCGAAGCCGACATTGGGAGGATACTGAATATTGATATGCTTGCCATCTACGCTGGAAACACAATTGGGCAAGTTCCAAATATTTTCCTAATCCTCGGCAAGTTTCCTCGACTCTATGTACTAAGCGGTGACATATAGATGGTTCATAGGTAATTTTAAATTATGTCGCAAGTTTCATATATAATTTTGCGACCCATCGTCACCTCCATTTTGAACATCCAGCCAAGAACTTGCATGGGAATGCCTTGTGATAAATACCTGAAAGGAGCGAATGCTTATTACGACCTATAAGATCTTGTGTATCATATATAATTCTACGACCCATAGTCACCCCTATTTCGAACATCCAGCCCAGAACTTGCATGGGAATACCTTGTGACAAATACCTGAAAGGAGCGAATGCTTATTACAACCTATAAGAGCTTTTGTGACATTACCCCTAAAATTCAGGTCTTTGAGGAAATTTTATAATGTTCTTGGGGCCATTTTTCCGACATCCTCTGACAGTGAAAATGCCTTTCCCAGATGTCCTATTTGATATCTTAGTGGTTTTATTGCTTCGATTCGACTTTCCTATCTCGTGTCACTAAGTAGTTTCAGAGTAATACCTTTTACATTCTTCAAAAGAATTGGCCACCTTAATGTTGAATGTGCACAGTATTAAAAAAACTGTAGCTTCCAGTGAGGACTTTGCCATGTCGTTTACCACTAAGTTTAAAGAATGACTACTGCAAGGAACGTAAAATTCCGTGGATTGATGTTTTTAATCCTGGCTTGGACGCCGCTTTGAATACCTTTCATATTAGATCCATTATTGTACCCTTGCCCTCTTATATTTTCTGAAGACAATCCAAGTGCTGATAATTGTGCCACGATAATTTTTGTTAGTGCCAGACCTGTAGATTTCTTGATTGGCATAAATCATAAAAAAAATTTCATTTATTACAATCTCTGACGTTCTTGAATGGTCTTGTGATTGAATAATAGAAATATACCTAATTATCATGGTCATCTGCTCAGTTTTGCTAGCGTCTGGAGTACAATCTAAAATAATAGAATAATATTTCGATGTAATGATAGCTTCCACAATATGTTTTTTATGCCGTCTGAAATTGTATTAATGAACTCATTTTGAATTATTTCACTTAAGTAGGTTGCTTGTTTCTCCTCTTTTTTCAAAACTCTGCGTACATGTTCCTGCATAACGGGATCAAATTCGGCTAACAACTCTACTAGTTTTAAAAAATTACCATTGTTATGTTGATACAGATTATCAGAAGTACCTTGAAAAGCCAAGCCATTTTTAGCCAACATTTTGATGATTGAGGAAATTCGTAACAATACTCTATTCCAGTGTTCTATTTCTGATTTAATTATTCTCTGTGACTCGGCATCTATCGTACGACACGATTTGAGCCTACGTGAAAGTTCTACCCAAGATTTTACAGCTTCTACATGGTTTCGTGATGTCTCATGAGATTTAAGCATATAACCTACATGCTTACAATTTTTGTAGCCATCTTCAGATAGACCGGAAGTTGTATTGAAGATTTTACAGCACAAGCAATACAACGAATTTTTTGTCACAGAATATACAAGCCAATCTCTCAAAATTTCTTCACCGTTATTAAGCTTTCTCTTAAAGTATCTCGAAGTAAACCTCCGGCCATTGATATCTTGTGGAAATTCAAATTCATACAGTGGGTCTGGAGAACCTCTATTTACCAAATATATTCTTTCTGGATCTGTTAATCTATTGAACCACGTGGCTGGGTCGACATCTAAAATAGATGTTGATTCTGTAGAAACACTTGGAGTTGCAATAGCACCTTCACCTACAATAGCAGCTTCTCTTACAATAGCAGCTTCACCTACAATAGCAGCTTCACCTATAATAGCAGCTTCACCTACAATAGCAGCTTCACCTGTAATAGCACTTTCATCTGCAATAGCGCTTGACCCAGAAGTAGAAGGACCAGCTTCACAGATTATATTCGAATCGGACGTATGTTCCTCTCGAGGTTTAAGCGGAATCTCAGCTATAGCATCGGTTTCTGGTATGGGTGACGATGGTTTGTTTAGCTGACCTTTCTTCGAAAAGGATTCTAATGCCCCTGCTTGCTTTTGTCGCTCTGCTTCTTTTTCAAGTCTTCGTGTTTTATGTTGGTGTCCCGACAAGCGTGATCTACCGTCAGCCATTCTGTACGGTAAAAAATAAAAATATGAAATAAATTTAAATAGATGTAATAACATTGCTAATGTTAAAAATTCGAGAGTCATTCTGTTTCTCTGACTGCTACGTTTTTTCGATTAAACCAATGAATCAATTTGGATAAATTTTGGTATGTAGATATAAATTGAAGTTATTAAAGTCCCGAATAGCCTATTTCTCAAATAAGAACTGTCAAACTCATACAACAACTGTCAAAAAACTGAAAATTTAATTGACGAATAGGCTAACCGGAGATGGTGAAATCGGCACTAAAACTATTTTACTATTTACCTTAAGGAACAAAAAGCAAGCACACTTTTTAGCAAGGTGCGTTCAATATTACGTATTTTTTTACGTACTACAATTTACTTTATAAAATAGATATGTACTTACGTAGTAAATTCACACGCGCGCTTCAATATTTATATGATTTATCTGCACCACTAAAAATCACGTCACTTTTAAATTTAAGAATAGAACCAACTTGTAGACTTTGCATATATTTCACATAAATAGATAAAACATTTTAATTCTGTATCACTTATTAACCGCTACATTATTCACGAATATGACGAAAATTTGCCTCTAGGGCAGAACATTTTTACTAGGAGTCTTCTAAATAAGTAATGGAAAAGTAGTACAATCTTTTGCTTATATATGTATATATATATGATATTTAAAGGATTCCCCTAAAATGTCGCGTTGTACGAATGTAGCTAAAGGGTATTCCTCCGAAAGTTTGAGGGAAATCCCCATCAAACATAAACAGACTGAAATGGTTGCCAGTTCAGAAATGTAAAATCGGCAGAAAATTCGGATGAATTTTTTTGTATTCTAGTTTCTAAGTTCTAGTCTAGTTGGTTCCTTATTTCCTATTTAGGTATTTCTTCCTCTTAGTATTCCACAAAATTTCAAAAGTATTGATACTTTACTCGATACTAGTATCGTATCAGATTTATCGATACCGAGAAAAGTATCGATATTGTTAGGTATCGAGTACTTTTCAATTCATTTTTAAAACTT
The DNA here is from genome assembly GCA_963930735.1 of Dioctria linearis. Taxonomy (NCBI): domain Eukaryota; kingdom Metazoa; phylum Arthropoda; class Insecta; order Diptera; family Asilidae; genus Dioctria; species Dioctria linearis. The sequence continues at coordinate 184,100,885 of OZ005741.1, read as the reverse complement.
CCGATTGAGTAATATCCGTAATATCAAATATTATCCGAGAAATTTCGGAACTTGGAGTTTGGAACTTATCACCAAGGAGACATTTAATAATGGTATCAAACTAACTAAATTTAAGGGGGTCCTCTAGTTTCTCGGCTGTTTTTTTACGGCTTTTTCAATAATTTTTAACGGGCAAACCATGGATATAATCAATCTCATTGTATTTGCATAATCTTTATTAACATTTAAATAAGCTTTACAAATTTTTTGAAGTCAAAATATATAATAGAATAAAAGTTATAGTGGCCGACAGGAAGACATCAAGTAAAAGAGGTGCTTGACGGTGACCAAGATTGCGGCTGTTCTGCTTATCTGAAATCAAAAAACCAAACGGCATTCTATTCTTCATATTTAAGACTAGCGATTGAGCTAGAGTGAATTCTAAATTACAAAAATTGACTTTTTTATACACTTTTGAAAATTACATTCTATTTTTTACTCATTTTTTCTTAAGTTTTTCGCTCGTAGAAAAAAAACTATTGAAGCAATCATGATAGTCCTAGTTCAATCGCTGGCTTATATCATATTAAAGATGCTGTATAAATTTTTAAAAAGATCGGTGCAGTAGTTTCTGAAATATCGTGGTAACCGTTTCGAAAAATGGTGTTTCGAGAAAAACGCGTTTGAAAGTTCGCGCATGTGATTTATACTAAAAAATTTAACTGTCAATCTGCTATGCCTGGACCATACAATAGGCCTTCCTCTTCTTCTTGGAAGTCACGCAGAGCTGCTCCGTCTTCCGTTTTCGCGATTCGAGCCTGTTTTACAACACCACTCAATATTCGAAAGCGTCTGTCACGGCCTCGGCTCCCCTTTACTCGGGCCTAATTCGCGCTCCGTATACCTGGTCCGTTCCAGGGCCGTAACTTGTGAACCACTTCGAATATCGAAAAATTCTTTGGCACACATTTTCTACACATTGTAGATGTGATTTATAAAAAAAAAATAGATTTTTTCGACCCTTAAATTTCGACGTATTAAATTGTCGGTACAAAAATAAATTAGAGCAACAGTAAAAAAGTAAATCAGGATTAAACTGTATTAAATCAGTTTTTACTTAATTGACAAAAATAAATCTACTTTTTGCGGATCCCTACTTCTTCTTTCTTTCTTTCGAACTAAAATAATTCAGTTAAGTAAAATACTTAAATATTTCCACTATCCAACCTGAAGTAGGTTGGAAGGTGGCACATAACATTCTCAACCTGCCAACTTGGGTGGTGGATGGCTAATGGCTAGGTTGGAAGATAGGAATAAGTCAATTTTGCCGCCCCTCATTTTTTGCCGCTCTGGGCATCCTCCTTAGCAGATATTTTATCAACTTCTTCGCTTGGCTTAGGCCCGAGGTATTTTCCCAGTGTTCCTTCTTAGTTTTGTCATCCCAAAGCCTAATCTGAGCTGAGAGGTGACCCTTTGGGTGTCCAAAGACAGGCTCAGGGCCACTAAACGGAGAGTTGGCTCCTTCCTTTGCAAGGCGGTCCGCAATCTGGTTTCCCTTAATGCCTTCATGTCCTGGTACCCAGATCAGTGTCACCCTAATTGTCTCGGCCAGTTGCTTGGCTGTCTGATATTATGTATATTTTAGCTCCACGCATATTCTTCTGGATTATTTCGCGAGCGCGTGTATTTTTGCTAGAAAAATGGTTGGTGAGGCCCCCAGTTCCTTTGCGAGATGGCACCTTGGCCCATATATGCCCACGCCTGCTTTATCTTTCATTGTGGACCCATCCATATACCATTTAAGAGATCGTTTTTAATATATTTGAAAATTGGCAGTGTGCCCAATAAGTACACGTTGGCTGCTGGATTAAGACAAAAAGTTACTATCATGAAACTTATTCCTACGCTTAGCCTAATCAGAACATGACATTTCTGTGTATTGCTTTACATATGTTATTCTCCACTAGTATACATTTAAGCTAATTTCAGTTACATAACTCTAGAAGCTTTAATTATATTTCATCAATTCCAATCAGATAGTATTTCAAATTCCTTTTTATTCAAATTATACATTTAATTCAATTTTTCGTTTAAAATCCTAGATTTCATAAATTCCACAATTTAAACCTTATAATTAATTTTCTTTTTTTTGGTCGCAATATTCGTTGTGTTAAGCCTATTTCTATATTTTCCTCTTCTTTTCTATCTTCTCTTTTGCTTACATTATTCTCTTATTTTGTCGTTGAATTCTTTAACTTTTCATATTTATATGTTGGTAAATAATGATTTTTTACTACCTTTTTTAATTGTCTACGATGAACCCCAACCTTTCTCCCATTGAAATCAATCAAATAAACTACACCTGAATTCTTTTTACAATCTTAGCCGGTAACCATTTCGCTTTGTTTTGACTATTCACTAAATATACACCTTGTTAATTTTCCATTAATTCAAAATAACCAACTTGAGATGATTTTTTTAAGGTGGGAAATTCAATACTTTTGCGATCTTTATATTCAGTTTTGATACATTCATTTTTCCTGTTAGTTTTTGTTTCTTTTGGAAATTTTAAAAGGTTCAAAATTGTTATGGGCTCATAGCGAACAATTAAGTTTGAAGGAGTGGTGGAAGTCATGGGCGTATTTCGATATTTGACAAGGAATTTGTAGATTTGCGATTGGACCGATGTCTTATTCGGTTTATTATTTTCTAAAAACCATGTTTTAAATTCTTTTTTATTTTACCTACCCCACGTTCAGCAAGTCCATTTGATGCCGGGCTATACACCGGGGTTGATGTATATTTAATTTGATTTAGCTTGCAAAATTTTAAGAATTCTGAGCTTGCGAATTGAGGTCCATTGTCGAATACAAATTGGGTTTTAAGCTTTTCAATAATATTGGCAGTGCTAGTTTTCGTTAAGAACCATCGAACCATTTAGAAAAGTCGTCTACGGAATCAAGAAATCTATTTCTTTGAAGTGAAATAAATCAATATGTATTCTTTCAAACGGCCACGAGAAATTTGGACAATCTTTTTTCGCACTTTGCGTTGACCGGCAGATTTTACAAGTACTAACAAAATGCTCGATATCACTATTCATACCGTGTTTCGAGCAAGCAACTTCATAAGAACAATTCCTTCGTGTTGCGTGCGGTTCGCTTAAAATATATTCTCTGAGACTAGCCGGTATTACAGTCCGGTCTTGATAAAATATGCAATTTTCGTCTATATATAAATCATTTCGATAATGGTAATAAGAAGACTAAATAGGACTGGCTTTGACTTTGCGTGGCCAACCTTTTTCCAAATATTTTTTTATTTGCAGAGGAACTGGGTCTGCTTTAACAGCTTTTCTAATTTCCTCTAATGAAATAGATAGCTCTTCTTGAGTGTTCATGAAGTTTATGCAAAATTCGTCTACCTCAGTGGGTACTTTATTTCATAACGATATTCAGAGAGCAGCAAAATCCAACGTTGAAAACGTTTCGAGACAATAGAGGACAGAGCTTGTTGATCACCTTATAAGGACACTAACGGTTTGTGTACTGTGTAAATGGTGCAAGGGTATCTGTAAATGAATCTGGAGAATTTTTTAATTTCAAATATGACTGCCACAAGGAAGGCTCCTCATTGGAATCAAAGGAAGCACTGCTTACCTTGACAAAATGGAAAAATCCAAACATTAAAGACAAATCATTTTGCATTAAAATATTCTTAGAATATTTAAAAAAAATTATAAAATTCTAACAAGTTTACTCCTCTGGCATCACTAGATACAACCTGAAATATTTTATAAGTAACGCCCAATTTTCTCCTACAAACTAAGAAAATACCACCCAACCCAATGTCATCATATCGCTACTAACATACCGTATGGTACGCTGACCAAAATGTAGTGTATGACCCACCCACAATCATTCCACCCAACACCAGATCTGCCCCGATTGGTCTTGTCAAGCAAGCTGCATAATATTCGCATGGTATGGATGGAACGGCATTAGAATCAAACACCGTTGCCACTGTCCTTGCAGTGACGCTGAAATCCCTACAGCGTGTTCACAACAGCAAATGTAAAAAATTAAATCCATTTAACTTTTGGGACTCATATTCACTCAAGAGTTTGCATACGTACATGCTATGGTATTCTGGGGCGTGTGGGTGTCGGTCTTGCTCTTGATTTATTTAAATGTTGCCAGAAGTTAATATTTTCGTAGCTTTTTTTAAATAACTTTTATCCGACCTTCGTTACGAAAATTTACTTAATTTTTTTACGTTTTTGGGGGGATGGTGGTAGCTACTGTTGGGAATGGCAGGTTATTTATTAACTAGAACAAATAAATGAAACACACGTTTAGTCCGATAATAATTTAAGAGCTTTATTAAGATGATTTTATAACTAAGTACAAAGTACAACCGACGCGTGTCAAATTCTCTAATAGACTGACGCTTGTCAAGTTCGGATCAGTGTAAGTGTGTTACGATTACCTACACGTAGGTAAAAGGGATTAACTCCGGGACAGGTGGAAATTTAGGAAACTGAATTGAAATGTAACTCTTCTTTTTCAACACAAACTATTTTATTCAATCACTTTATTTTTAAGAAAAATACGAATTAATAGTAATACAAAAGTAACTTGTAAACTCTACGCGGCGGCAACCCGAAGTCAACTCGCCGGTTATCAGTTTCAGAGCATGGAGTATGGTTCTTTCACACACATTAGTACCTGACTCAGCGATAATGCTTTCTTGCAACTTCGAAATTAGAGCTCATATGGTTCGCATTTATGAAATGAATTGTGTACACTTTGGTAACATGAGTGAACACTTGACTCAGCGATTTGTGTGCAACATAGAGCGATAAATTATGATTTTTGTTTATTCGGTACTGAATTAGTAAAATTTATGTGGCACGGGTATCTTTTAAAATGTGCACATGAAACCCGAGACTTGTAATTCGTGAGAACCATGCACCATGCTCTTGCTTCATAACATTCCTCCCCCTTTACAAAGATAAAAGAAAACTTTTAGGCTATGTCTACAATTTTTTTTTTTGTGTTTTATTTATATATATATATAATTACTTCTCTAAAGAAAAAGAAACTACTTCTACAAAATATATTTTTTTTTTTTTTGTTTTAACACCGTATTAATATTAACATCCAAAAATGTAAGGATATGTACTACATCCAGAACATTATTATTGAATAAAATTAGGAAAAGATTTGGTTTGTTTTTTTTTTTTTTATTTTTGTGTTTTATTTTTTTTTTTATTTTTTTTTTTCTTTTATGAATTTTCAGTATTGACGTTAATTTTACATTTAATATATCTCTTATAAAGTAAATACATAATGGGGAAAGATACGACTATGGAAAGTAAAATTATAATAGTGGTAAAAATGTTATTTGATATTTGAGGGGTGGAATTTTCGTTATGCAGCTTGGTTTCGTCCCTTAACTTTTTTAGACTTATGCTCATCTTTTCGAAATCAGAGCTATCTATATGAGCTCTCACAAGAGCGTTAAATGAGGTTTTGTTATAATTTACTGTAATATTTCTGATATCGTTTGCAATAATACTATCAAAGTATTCTATTATTAAATTTGATTCATTAACTTCCTTTTTGGTTTCAAGGTTAATATACTTTGTTGATGCTCTACATCCTGGAAACAGTTCCAAAATACCACTCTTCGAAATTTTTATAGAATATGCAGTGTCATTACAAATTATCCTAACGTTACTTTGTTCCGGAAGTACATACAACCATGTATTGGCTTTAATTAACGCATACCATTTTTCCTGAGTGGCTTTAAAGATTCTAACTTCGCAGGTGTCTACTTCTTTGTAGCCTAGGTTCAATCGTATTATGCAATTTTGGTTATTTTCATTATATGTCAGGTAGTTTTCGTTACAAATATAAAAATTATGGTTCACATTTTGGCATCTGTCGAATTCATTTTGTTTCAAAAATATGTATTGTCTTAATTTTTCGTTGATGCCTACAAAGTCAGACTCTGGTCTAATGAAATAGTACAAGTGGTTCATATAGGTTGCAGGAATGCTGGTTAGTTTATACAATTTAAAAAGGTCACCGATTAGGGGAATTTCTATATTAAGTACTAAAGAATTAGAAGTATATAATGGAATTACTCGAGAAATTTTCTCTATTTCTGGCAAATTTTCAACAGATGGTTTTACTGGCAATTTTAAGTCATGTTGTAGCTCAAGTTGTATTTCCTTAAGTACTTGAACAAAGCTTTGCGAACTCGACAGGTGCTTATCCATTTTTCCCAATTTAGCTTCATGAATTATACCACTTAATTCTTCCTGTTTTGAGAGAAATCTTCCTAGGGAGAGTGTCATAATGTTTGCCAATTCGTCGAAGAAATGTAAAGTTTGCATCGCCCTAGTTCGGTTATTGAAATTCTCTGTTAAGGTGTGTAGAACTGTTTCGATCTCTTGAAAACGTTGATTTAACACTATTTCGGACTTATTTAAGGTTTCGATTACGTTTAATATGATCGAGGTTTGCGATACCACAGAGTGGTGTAATATTTTTTGGTTCTCCTTGAGTGTACTTACCATACTCTCGATTCTATTCGAATCTTCGTCATCCATTGTTCCGAAGAGGAATTTCGACAATCTACCTATTCCATTGATGATGCCTCTTGGTTTCCTGCGTTCTTGTTTGGGGTAGAATACTTGTCGGAGGATATTATTATTTTCCACAACCTCGTTGAACGTTGCGTTTATTACCTTGAGAGTGAATTTACAAGGATCCATCACGAACGATCTGAGTTCATCACAGAACTTGGAGAGTTCAGCATATTGCCATCGAAGTTGGTCCTCTTCTTCTTCATATTTGGTTAAGTCGAAATATACAACCAAGTTCCAGAATGATGTCGATTTCCCAAGTGTCCCTGTTTCCTCAAAAAAAATTCCACTGGAGTTACTGATAGGTGTGTTCACATGTTTTGGTTCGGTAATTCGACCATGGGCTTCGTAGAAAGACAATACCAGAATGATCCTGTAAGGAATGTAATGCTTGTAGATGATAATTTTGCTTTGAGGTGGAAAGGTTAAAAGTTCGGTTAGAGATAGTTAGATAAAGGAAGTCTTTAGGTGAATTGCTCACATTGTATAATTTATATCTCAGGAAATGAAAGTTTTGAGCAGGTTGTTATGTACAAGTTTGGTTTTTCTTCCAATCTGTATCAATGATGTTTCCGGAGATGGAGTCTCTATAACTTCGTATGGGCCTTCATATAGCATTGAGAGTTTTCTGTTCTTCTTTATTTTCTGTTCCAGCAATACTTTGTCTCCTGCTGTAAAAATGTTTCCTTTAACACCACGATCATAGTACATTTTTGAGCGTTCTTTTGCTTTGATTTGATTCTCACGGGCTAGTGCGTAGCTGTTCTGAAGTCTGGCCTTTAGTTCTATGACAAAGTCATCGTAGTTATAGACTGGTTCCACCGCCTTAGCTACAGAAGATGGAATTTCCGGTTTCACCCCGAATAAAATTTCATAAGGAGAGTAATTAGTTGCAGAATTTGGAGTAGTATTATAGCAGAACATAGCAAAATCTATCCACGTATCCCAATTATTGGGATCTTTTGTTGCATAACTTCTGAGATAGTCACCTAAAGTGCGATGACATCTTTCAAGCGATCCATTGGACTGCGGGTGATAAGCCGTCGTTTGCATTTTTCGTATCTTTAGTAACTTACAAGTTTTCTTAAATAAGTCACTAAGAAAGTTGGTTCCCTGATCCGTCAATAAACACTGTGGGGTACCGAAAAGACATATTATCTTCCGAACATAGACGTCTGCAATCGTCTCCGCTTCCTGGTTAGGAATAGGGATTGCCTGTATGAACTTCGTCAGATCGTCTTGAAAAGTGAGGATATACTTATTCCCACTTTCCGATACTGGTAACGGTCCCACGACATCCAAGGATACACGTTCAAACGGTTTTTTAGATGTAGTAGTGATCTTCATTGGGATTTTTATTTTATGGGTCACCTTACTTTTCTGACATGTCTCACAAGAGGATATAAAAGTTTTTATATCTTTGTACATATTTTTCCAATGGTATTTCTGCCTAATTCGCTTTATGGTTCGAGCTATTCCCTGGTGTCCACCAGTTGGGGAAAAATGATATTCACGAAGAACTCGCTTAATTTCTTCTTCGTTGTTTAAAATTATTGGGCTTGATGTAAATCTGTGATTATTACGAGTTTCGTTTGAAGTAAAGGTAGCCTCGTTGCTGCCATTTAGGGTGCCATCTGTATGTTCTTTCAGGTCTTGAACTGGAATTTCTGCTCTATTCACCTTCAACGTCGAGCTGGCGGTGTTCTCTTTACTTGCATTATTATTATTGTTTAAATTAACTTCCGAGTCAGTTTTTGTTTGGGATCTAGTAACGACATTAATATCTTCTATATTTAATCGAGATAGAGCATCGGCATTTGTATTTAAGTGACCCGATTTATGAACAACTTTGAAATCATATTCCTCGAGCTTGATTCTCCAACGCATAATCCTGGAGGAAGGATCTTTTAAGTTAAAAATCCAAACCAGTGGCCTATGATCCGTTACCACAGTAAACTTTCTGCCGTATACGTATGGTCTGAAATGTTTGGTCGCCCATACAACCGCGAGCGCTTCCTTTTCTATCGTTGAATAATTCTTTTCGGCCTTGTTCAGGACCCTACTTGCAAATGCAATAGGTAAATCCGTACCATCAGAATCTGTTCGTTGCGAAAGCACCGCGCCTATGGCTGCATTGCTGGCGTCTGTAGTAATGAAGAAATGCTTTTCAAAGTTAGGATATTGTAGAACAGGGGCTTGGATAATTGCTTTTTTTAACAATCCAAAAGACTCATCGCAATGAGCGTCCCAATTGAAGGGAACATCTTTCTTTAGCAGATTATTTAAGGGGTTAGCAATTTTTGAAAATTTGGGAATAAACTTCCTGTAATATCCCACGAGTCCCAAATAAGATTTTAACTGTTTAGTATTCTTTGGTGGATTTATAGCTTCGACAGCTGAGATCTTTTGCGGGTCGGGCTTTATTCCTTGGTCAGTTATAATATGCCCCAAGTAACTAACTTCTTTGCTAAGGAATTTACACTTATTGGGCTGAAGTTTGAGATTATGCCGCCTTAAACATTCGAATACTTCTCGCAGTTTTCGGTTGTGGTCATCTAAATCCCTGCCATATATGACCACGTCGTCCAAATAGACGAAACAACGTATACCCTGTAGCCCTGTTAGTACTTTATTCATTAATCGCTGAAATGTAGGTGGGGCATTTCGTAAGCCAAAAGGCATGCGATTAAATTCGAAATGCCCATGTGGCGTACTGAATGCTGTCTTTTGTTTGTCAGCTTCTGCTACTTGGATCTGGTGGTAGCCATTTGCCAGATCTAATGTACTAAAATATTTTGAATCTCCTAGCTGATTGAGTATTTCCTCGATGTTAGGAAGAGGGTGTGCATCAGCCAAAGTTAAATCATTGAGTTTGCGAAAGTCTACTACGACTCGCCATTTCTGGTTTCCCTGAGAATCTGGTTTTTTGGGAACGACCAATAAAGGAGCATTCCATGGGCTGGTACTATGTCGTACAATTCCGTCCTCCAACATTTCATTTACTTGATTCCTAATTTCACTCTTATGAATCTCGGGTAAACGATATGGTCTCACGTTTACAGGACTTTGATTCGACACCGTGGGAATGGTATGGGAAATGGTAGGGGTAAAAGTCAGTTTATCACCCTCCAGAAAGAAAATTTCGTTGAATTCTCGGCAGATATTCTCGATCGATTGTTTTTCTTCTACGTTCAGGTGTTGTAGATCTAAAACAGAAGCAAGTTTCGAAAGTCGCTCTTCTATTTTATTGTAGGTATGGACACCAGTGAGGCTATACACTTCGTAGCAGTGGAGTTTTTCATATTCTAAATCGACATCGTTACTGATTTCTACGTTATTCTCAGTTGCGTTTATTACGGCTACCGCAATGTATCCATTCTTTGGTTTAGCAATACATCCGGAGGTATATACCTGAGGTGCTATTTCTGTAGGAAAACATACTACCTCCTCATTGTCAACTATAGGCCCAAATCGCAGTACCGTTTCGGTCCTGCCAGGTATTGAAATATTTTTTTTTAAATATTTGAAAGGAAGCTCTACCTCTTCGTCTTTAATGTTCAATATCAGAGTTTGAGTTTTGTAACTAAGAACAGAATTCGTTCTTGAGAAGAAATCTTCTCCTATAATACCGTCTCCGTTTATAGGGAAATTTTTAGGGACTACATGGAAAGGATGCTTCAATGAGATCCTTTCAGTTAGTTGGATGTGCAAATGGCAGATACCTTTTGTGTTAATGGACTGGGTAGAAATCCCTCTAAGTGGAACAGCCCAGTCAGTGTACACGTCTACGTCTGGTTTAAGTGCACTAATTTTTATTAAACTTATGGACGCTCCCGTATCCAGAAGGAAAGAGTTTTTTGGAGAAGCACAATTTAAAATGTTCAGAACAATTTCACTCTGAAAGGTTGTACGAGTGTCAAGATTTAGAATTGGACTAGGTTTTGCGTTAACGTTAAATGTTGTAGATTTAGTAGTTTCGAATTTACGGTTAAAACTGTTTCTTGAATTGGTTTCGATTGGATTGGCAAAGTAGTTTTCACGTCGACACTCTAATTCAATTCGCGAACCTGGACAACCGTGCCGCTGGTGCCAGGCATATTGGCGTTTCCCTGATTTGTACCTCGTATGAGTCTCTCGTTTGATCTTGTTTGCATTTGCATTTGCACATTATTTGAATTTGTTCGAGAAGAGTTATTGCTATAAGAGTTTGGCGAAACGATATTTGGAGAGTTGTTCCGTGAGTTGTTGTATTGTCTTTTCTTGCAATTTTGTATAGAGTGGCCCAGATTTTTGCAATACCTACACCGTTGCTCACTCTGAACAGTATTGATGCGTTGATTTGGAAATTTAGGAAACATTGGACGATTTTCTTTATTAAGGAAAGATGAGGTGGTTTGGCTTTTCAGTTTCCTGCACTCATTTGTACTATGTCCAGGAATCTTGCAGTAATTGCACCTTGGCATTTCTGTTTTGATGTTTTCACTTTCAGCAATATTTTCCTCTTCCAAGGCATATTCAATTGCTGAAGTGATAGATTCGTGTTTTGTAGATTTAACGATTAGTTTCAGAGGTGGCTTAAGTCCCCTTTTGAAATTGTTTATTGCTGTCTTTTCGTTAAGCTTTCTTATGGCTTTGGAGCCTTCGGAAGACTCACCTTGTGTACTTGATATATTTAGTTCATCAAGCAACCTTTCTACCTTACCCGCGTAATCTGAAACTGTTTCACGAGATGCCTGTTTGATCGTAAAAAGTTCCGCTTGAATAACTTGTGCTGACCTGAACTTAGTAAAATTTTTGTTAATTGCAGCTTCCAAGTCACCCCAATTATCATAATCATTGTATCTCAGAATAGCATTATACGCTTTTCCCGTGAGCTTTGATTTAATTAAATCTACGAACTCGGCTTTATCCGCATTAGTGGAGGCTTTGGTATAATGTATTTTAGCTATTTGGAGAAATCTAGTGAGAGTTGTGGCGTCCCCATCGAACTCTGGAATAAGCTTAATAGCGTGAGATATATTAAAAGTACTGTTTGGAGTCGTCATTTTTGATAAAATGTCCGACTCTTGGAAAGAAGATGAGGAGTCCGCACTTTTCTCGGTTTCACTAGGCTCGTCTTCACGACCGGAAACAAAACTATCGGAATCGTTGAGTTCAGCTTCTTCAGATTCGCTGGTTTTTTTAATTTTCTTCCCGTTCCTTAAAGAAAGGTTTACCGAGATCGACATGTGCTTTTTATTCACCCTTTATGGAGAACTTGTACCAGAGAGGTTTTGTTAAGACACGAGTATACTATTTATGATTTTACATTTACGAGAACAACTATTCATCGACGAAGACCAAAATACGCACTACTAAATTTTGTAATCACATTTGAGCCATTGAACGAACACAACCTGACAGTATTCCGTATGTGTATACCAATGTACATATTATGTAGTACAGAATTCAAGGAGTAGTATAACTAATATGGCAAAAGTCAATATACAACTTTCAATAGGAATCAATTACGGTTACTGAAGCATTAATTTTACACTTTTAACACAAGAACCTACTATCACAGGCGATGCATTGAAAACGGATATATGAAATAAAACCTCATTTCTGCGTTGAACTACGCACGTACATATTTCATTGCAAAGTGGGACATAATTTACTTAAAAAAAATGATTTTTTTTTTTTTGAATTTTGTTTGATACATAAAAACTATTGCACTGGTTTGTGTGTGTGTGTGTGTGTGTTAGGCGTCGAACATCAACAATTAATAAAAAGAAGAAAAACTAACGAATAAAAAGTTAATTTCATAACGAAAACAAATTGCAACAATAACAGAAATATCACTTTCACAGTAAAAAAAAATGTTAAAATAGCACATACCTGTTTGTGAATATACATAATATAGAATCTTGACAAAAGATCTATGTGATACTTTAGATATTTTAATTATATATTTATTTCTAAACAAAAGAGATAAGAAGACAAAAGATTTTTTTTTTTTTTTTTTTTTTTTTTTTTGTGTTTACTATTTACGTGCTGTCCGCAAGACTATTAATACTCATTAAAAGTAGAAATTTCTTTTCAAATATTGATATAAGTATATAAATCTCACAAAACTATTTATTTATTATATAAAAGACCTTTTGATATTCTGTTTTAAAATTAGTGCCATATCATGTAATTAGGTACTTTAGATGAAAGTACATACAAATAGAAATCAAAAAGAAATATTGATTTTGGTCCAGAGCTAGACACCACTCACGCTAATATCCTTCTGCATTCCATTATTTCCATTACGCTTGATAACGCTAGTTAACATATGTATGTAGGTAGGTACTGCTGTTGTACTGGGATTTTGTGTAATAATTCCTCAATTTTCCTTGATTCGAGCTCTGATAACTTCAGATTGCACACAAGCAAGATTTAGACACTTTTAGATTTAGATTTTTTTTGTTATTTCTGCCGCCGCTGATTAGTAATGAATTAGTTACGTAATTGGTAGATCCGCGCGCTATTCTTGCGACATGGATCCCACCGCTGCCACCAGTTTGTTACGATTACCTACACGTAGGTAAAAGGGATTAACTCCGGGACAGGTGGAAATTTAGGAAACTGAATTGAAATGTAACTCTTCTTTTTCAACACAAACTATTTTATTCAATCACTTTATTTTTAAGAAAAATACGAATTAATAGTAATACAAAAGTAACTTGTAAACTCTACGCGGCGGCAACCCGAAGTCAACTCGCCGGTTATCAGTTTCAGAGCATGGAGTATGGTTCTTTCACACACATTAGTACCTGACTCAGCGATAATGCTTTCTTGCAACTTCGAAATTAGAGCTCATATGGTTCGCATTTATGAAATGAATTGTGTACACTTTGGTAACATGAGTGAACACTTGACTCAGCGATTTGTGTGCAACATAGAGCGATAAATTATGATTTTTGTTTATTCGGTACTGAATTAGTAAAATTTATGTGGCACGGGTATCTTTTAAAATGTGCACATGAAACCCGAGACTTGTAATTCGTGAGAACCATGCACCATGCTCTTGCTTCATAACAAGTGTGTTCACTACACAGTCAAATCAAAACCCTCGAGAATACTTCACAGGCCATGAAACAGACTCCCTCCCTACCACATGCGAGGCCCAACGTAGTCCTTACATTCTAAAATATTTGCCGTGTTCTTATGTAAAACTGACAAAAGTTTGATTTGAATAGCTCCCGCTCTCTATTCATACAGAAAAATGGTGTTCTGATAATCTTAAATTTTCATACCTTTCCTAATAAAATTATTTAAAAAAGTTTAACTTAACCAAATGATTACGATTTTTCAAACAAAAACTCTCAGCTGAGTAATCATTGTAATGTCGCTGTGTCGTCATGGGATGCCATGGGCCGATGATATCGAATGTAGCTGCCTACAGATTCGGACTCCGGCTCCACATACACACATGCAATTATCACTCAGCTGAGAGGTATTGAGCGTAAAATGGTAAGGTTACTTTGTAATCAAAACTATTTTACTATTTTGTTAAGTAAGGTATATAGGAAGTGTAGCCTTTGGGTAGGTAAGGAACCAAGCTTTAAATTACTAGAAGACTATTCTCCTGTATGGATAGTAGTTTTGACTCTAAAGCATATATAAAGTCAATGTTTGGCACTTTTTCATAAGTATAAATATAGAACATTTTAGAAAACGGACTAAGCACGCACACATATAGATTTCTGTTTCATGGCTTGGGAAGTATTCTCGAGGGTTTTGGTATAAAGTATCCTCTGTATTTGGACACAATCAAAAATGTCTCTCACAGGTCAAAACCCTCGAGAATACTTCACAAGCCATGAAACAGGCTCCCTCCTACCCCATGCGAGGCCCAACGTAGTCCTTACATTCTAAAATATTTGCAGTGGTCTTATGTACAAGTGACAAAAGTTTGATTTGAATAGCTCCTCCGCCCTAAACTACTATTCATACAGAAAAATGGCGTTCTGTTAATCTTAAGCTTGTTTTCTCATCTTCCGAACCGTAATAAAATGTTCATACCTTTCCTAACAAAATTATTTAAAAAAAATTAAGATTTCTCAAACAAAAATTCTCAGCTGAGTAATCATTGTAATGTCGCTGTGCCGTCATGGCATGTCGTGGGCTGATGATATCGAATGTAGCTGCCTATAGATTCGGACTACGGCTGCACATACACACATGCAGTTATCACTCAGCTGAGATGTATTGAACGTAAAATGGTAAGGTTACTTTGTAATCAAAACTATTTTATTATTTTGTTAAGTAAGGTACATAGGAAGTGTATCCTTTGGGAAGGTATGGAACCAAGCTTTAAATTACTAGAAGACTATTTTCCCTTATGGATAGTGGTTTAGGCTTTATGGCATATATAAAGCCAATGTTTAGCACTTTTCCATAAGTAAATATCAATATAGAACATTTTAGAAAACGGACTAAGCACGCACACATATAGATTTCTGTTTCATGGCTTGGGAAGTATTCTCGAGGGTTTTGGTATAAAGTATCCTCTGTATTTGGACACAATCAAAAATGTCTCTCACAGGTCAAAACCCTCGAGAATACTTCACAAGCCATGAAACAGGCTCCCTCCTACCCCATGCGAGGCCCAACGTAGTCCTTACATTCTAAAATATTTGCAGTGTTCTTATGTACAAGTGACAAAAGTTTGATTTGAATAGCTCCTCCGCCCTAAACTACTATTCATACAGAAAAATAGCGTTCTGTTAATCTTAAGCTTGTTTTCTCATCTTCCGAACCGTAATAAAATGTTCATACCTTTCCTAACAAAATTATTTAAAAAAAATTAAGATTTCTCAAACAAAAATTCTCAGCTGAGTAATCATTGTAATGTCGCTGTGCCGTCATGGCATGTCGTGGGCTGATGATATCGAATGTAGCTGCCTATAGATTCGGACTACGGCTGCACATACACACATGCAATTATCACTCAGCTGAGATGTATTGAACGTAAAATGGTAAGGTTACTTTGTAATCAAAACTATTTTATTATTTTGTTAAGTAAGGTACATAGGAAGTGTATCCTTTGGGAAGGTATGGAACCAAGCTTTAAATTACTAGAAGACTATTTTCCTTTATGGATAGTAGTTTAGGCTTCATGGCATATATAAAGCCATTGTTTAGCACTTTTCCATAAGTAAATATCAATATAGAACATTTTAGAAAACGGACTAAGCACGCACACATATAGATTTCTGTTCATGGCTTGGGAAGTATTCTCGAGGGTTTTGACCAAAGAATAACTAAATAAAAGAAGGACACAGAAGAGTGTTCCGAATGTTTTCGATTTAAATACGGCGAGTAAAAGAAGGAACGAAGAGAAAAAAAAGCAAACACTCTTTGAACATTTTACGAATAAGACAAAAAATGTGAATGCGAAGATTACATGCAACGAAATGGAATGGCAAATGATTTATTTTCGTAAATAAGAGAGAATGGGCTCCCGCTCTTTTATGAATGTTTTTCGCAGAATACCAATGTTTGTTAGTGTAATCCTATGATATGTGAACAGCACTTTTTCTGTTTACATTTGTTTTGCTCAAGTGGGGGAATCTCTTGCTGGATTCTGGGAATTTTATTTGACAGAAATTTTACATCTCCTTTTAGTGCGTTGTTCATTGCGAAATTTATCTTTTTCTTGCCAATTGGAGGTAGCGTTACCCAATGTACATTATTATTAATAGTTTGAAAGGAGTAAAGAAGTAAAGTTGTTTAAGAAGATTATTCTGAATTTAACTTCAAAAAAATTAATTGTGGTAGGTGTGTGATTTTTTTTTATAAAACAATATGAACAATAAAGGAAATCGTAAGTGGAATTGTGTAGTTGGTGGTTGCGACGCAGTTAACGTTAAAATGTTGAAGGTACCAAGGGACAAACAAAGGTATGTAAATGGAGATAATTTGTTCGTATAAATATACTTATATATGGATAGTAACTATGCAATATTTTGTAAAAATCACCTTTTTACAAGTACACAAATTTATCAAGAATGATCTTTTACATGCATAGCCGCCGTTTGAGTTACAATGATGTCTTAACGCTTATTATTATTGTACACTCTTTAGGCACTTGATTTGGCTTCGCGCTCTACAGAGGTTGGATTTGATAGGTAATATCAAAGTATACCACAAGGTGTGTCGACAACATTTCAATGACGATATGTTTGGTCTGTCAAAGAAAAAACTGTTAAAAAATGCTGTGCCGCGCATTATACATAAGCCTATTCAAACAGGTGAAGTAGACAACTTTTGGCACTTTGTGCAACCGGTGAATGTATGTAGCAATCTAGTTTTATGTGAACGAATTGTCAATTTTTTCCCAATTTCTTTTCCTTTTTCCCTGAATATTAGAATGAAAGCAACATTTTTAATTCGAAAAATTCAGAAGAAATACTGATTAGTTCACAACACGAAATTTCGAAAAATTCGCTATTAATGGAAAGTGATTCAGAAGAAATACTGATTAGTTCACAACACGAAATTTCTTGCGGAACACAAACAGCAGCAATTTTGAGTGCCCGCACTCCTCGAAGAAACAAATGCTTTAAAAAAATAGCAAACTAAGGCATATAATAAAACTTCAAAAAAAAAAATTGCCTTCAGTCACTTGCCCTAAAAAAAAAAAAAAATTATAAAAAAAGCTTTGCTTACCTGGGGAACGGAATGAACACAGGTAAACGCAACCCCTCTCACCAAACAGACGGGCCGCATGCCTATTGAGATGGTGACGCTGCTAGCTCTCGTACTATATGTAAGAATTTTTAATGATCTGCAACTGGCTGCTGCGAAACGAAGCTGTTGACGCGTTGGCTTTCAGGCATTGCAAAATTGACGCGATTTTGAAATTGGAATAAACCATTCTTAATTTGAAAATAATTTATTTATTTACCTAAGGTACCTATACTATATATAAGTTACTGAAATAATGTGTCAAATAAAATATGTATTAAATTACATATGCATTAATTTAAATAATAATTTCTGTAGAATAGAAGAAATACAAAATTCAACAAAAAAATCTCTTACAAGTGCTTCTCTATATACTATATATATCTCATAAAAAGCAAATTTATTGAGAAAAAATCTGATTTAAATTCGTTTATTACATTTTTCCACATTCCTATACATTGTTAGATAGGGAAGAAGAAAAATCATTTGTTATCAAAGATATCTTAATATCCTCATATTTTACAATTTTTTTGCCATCTGTAAAAATGATTTCAGTCATTCGTTAAAAATTTCGCCTCGTGTCAATTTCAAGGTCGATGATCATTCTGTTGATTTTTAATTTAACCGTAATCGCTTGAGATCGCCCAATATAGTTCAAACCAGCTAGATGGCTGATTGTTAAATTGTCGTCATCTGCGGTAGAATTACTTTTATCTGTTGCCCTATATATGAAGTTCATTCATATTGCCCCTTAACGTATTACGTGGTGGGTAAGATAATAAAGAACCCAGGTAAAAGCCCTTCTGGAGCCAAAACCAGTAGATGCGTAAGCACCTTCCCCTATCTATGAGCAATAATATCGACATCTCAAGGAAACTGAATGCTTGAAAATGTGTGCATAAATGCGAACGAGTGTAGCTAGGTTAATTGCCGGCATAAATTATGGTTTTTGCTGAAACAGATTACACTTTAGTGCGCGGCGCGACATCGCGGCAAAATGAACGGTGAAATTGTTCCGCCGCGCTGTGACACACATTGCAATAACTGCGCAGCAGTGTAGATACAGCGCTCTTATATTGGTACTACACATTTTCATGAGAAATTGCCTACCCCAATTATAATTTTTTTGTTCTCTAACATTTTGCCGCGCTGTCGCGCTGGAAACTAAAATGTAATCTGTTTCAGCCAGAGCAAGGAACGAAGCATGTCTGTGTATGATGTGTTGCAGTTTTTGTGTGGAAAAAGGACTTGACTGGTAAGACATCCGAAATTATCATATCTTAAAAGATTATCACGATTCTCCATTTGGTGGCCATCAAGGTGTCATAAAAACTTACAAACGCATAAGACGCAAGTATTGGTGGAGACACATGTTTAGCGACATCAAGAAATACATTAAAAAATGCCCAAAGTGCCAGACGATGAAAGCATCTCCACAATATAAAATGACAATGGTTATCACGGACATCGCAGAGCAACCGTTCGACAAAGTTTACCTCGATATTGTAGGTCCATTAGAAGAGACCACATCAGGTAACAAATATATCTTGACCTTCCAAGATAATTTAACAAAATTTGTCGACTGGTATGCCATACCTTACGCAGAAGCAGTCACAGTAGCGCAGGTTTTCTTTGATGAAATCGTTACGCGCTATCGCATACCCAAAAGAATACTCACCGATCAGGGAACAAATTTCCTGAGTGAATTATTCAAAAGGATATGTAAGCTTCTAAAGGTAAAGAAGTTACAGACTTCAGCATACCACCCACAGTCTAATGGAGCATTAGAGCGTGCACATAGACCCCTGATAGAATACCTGCGAACAATCGTAGATAAAAATCCCAAAACATGGGACCAATACCTACGAACCGCTGCATTCGTGTACAACAACAGTGTACACGAGGGTACTAAACTTACCCCAATGGACTGCCTATACGGCTTCATAGCGGATGTCCCATCAAATTTAAAACGGGATCCCGAACCCGTTTACAATCATGAGAGCTATTATCATATACTGAAGTATAAGCTCCAAAAATCATATGCCACGGCAAGAAAGAACTTATTGGCAAGTTAACAGCGCTCAAAGGGGTACTACGATAAGACAGTACGGCCCCTAACTTTCCATGTAGGAGACAAGGTCCTCATCAAGAATGAAAGCAGAAGACATAAGCTTTCTCAAATCTGGGTAGGGTAGGACCTTATCTTATCAGGTAATCGCAATACCAAGTGATGTGAATACCACCATCAAAATTGGTAAACGTATCATAACGGTACATAATAATCGCCTCAAACCATATTTCGAGTAAAAGCATGTTGAACAAAAATGAACCAGGTTGACTTGAAATTCCTACTACAAGTGTCCATTAAACCTCATTTCAATACCTCCCCATAAGCATTTGCGGTGGAGTCACTCCACTGCCCAGTTTAAAACGGCACAATGCAAGTACAAATATGCTTAAAGGATTGTTTTCTTCTGCTGAATTGTCCACAGAAATGGCGCTAATCATAGTTGCCCTCTTCATCCAGTACACAACTGGAGCAATCGCTGACAAACCTTATGTAATGACTCAGCTAAATGACTCGGGTATACTTTTCGAGGACCTGGGAAATCTCATGGTATATCATGACACCTGGAATGTCCTCACCGAGATAGATTTGGATGAATTAGATGCCCAGATAAAGCTAGCAGAATATGCAGAGCACTTGGTGCACAAACTCTGCATAAATATAACAAACCCAGAAGACCTGTGTAACGTGCAGCAACTACACATACACGCTATAATAGACAGCGAACGGAAGCGCATGGAAACTATAAACGAACTAGTACCAGGAAAACGCAAGGCCAGATCCCTATTTGATGGAATAGGCAGACCCATGCACTATTTGTTTGGCACTATGGACAGCAATAACGAGAAAGAAATTTACAGCAGGTTAGAAGAACTTGAATCGAATACACAAGCCCTAGCCGAGCTAGAGAAACAACAAACTAGTGTTGTAAAAACTACCTTGGAAAAGATTCAAAAACCGCTGGCTATGTTAATAGACAGACAATAAAAAATAGCACACCAGATAAACGATCTCCACCATGTGGCCGATAATTTAACTAGGAGGCAACTAAGACAAGAGATTATATCAAGCTTATTGCTCCAAATCATCGAAGTCGAATATCGACATCAAGCCCTCCTGGATATAATAATGGCTAGTAGAACCAATCATATTCATCCACTCCTAATGTCTCCTAAAAATCTGCTGGAGATATACCGCAAGACGACCTCGAATTGCCCAAATGACCAAAATTGTCTATCTGTTCTATATCAGACAGCAGGAGCTCAGTCACTCCTTATGCAGAATAAATTGGTGGTGAGGATTACTCTCCCAATTTTTAATCTGCCAAAAATGAGGCTACAACAGATTCAATGCTATCCTGTACCCAAGTCAGCAAATTATTCATTAATTCCAGACCCTGGTTATTCATACATAGCCAATAGCGAAAAAACTCAGGAATTTCTCTTATTAAAGGGCGAGGTAATGAAAATTTTCAAAAAAATAACAAGTAATTTGGAAGAAAACACGTATGTAGGCCGGCTGAACACGCCTATAATCAAAGCGGCAACGTCCAACGAATGTGCCATTAAATTACTATACAACCCTTTAAATGAAGTGCCCAAAAGCAGGTCCAGAGTACAAATCCCCCAAAAAGAAATGCTGATCAAATTAAGTAAGCCCATTACGTGGCTATTTTCATTTATTACCTCCACGGTGTTACATATCACATGTCCAGATCACTTTGTGATCTCGAAACTGGAAGGACAAGGGATACTTGAGATAACGCAACCGTGTCAAGTGCAAATAAGTGACAAAGTGCTCAAATATGAAGGTCAGAGTAAACGCCCGCTGAAAATAATTCAACCCAAACAATTTCCACAATTTAATCATTCCTTATTGAATTTGAGTCTGGCCGACATTTTACCAGAATCTCAAAACCAAACGCAAGTTTCAATGGAAATTTTAACGGGAGACGATATTCACAAATCAGTCTACCAGGACACGCATTCACTAGAGGAAATTAGAGGCAAAATTATTAAATACCAGGAAAAGGTATCGAGTAAAAACTCCCATATCCTGTCCACAACTTCTCTATCATTCATGAGCCTACTAGTTCTGGCCATAATGATTGTTGTGGCAGTAAAATATCTACACCCTGTTGACATCAAGATGAGACAACAGAGAAATCAACCACAAGGTAACCCCGAAATTTCATCAGAGGGAATTCCTTCAGAAGAGCAAACTCATTCTCCCCAACCCAGTTTAAGGCGAGCTAGAAGCCTCGCTAAAACAAAATCAGTCAAATAGTTTAAAAAGGCGACACTGATACTGTCAACATGGCTCACCAAATCAAAGTAAAAGTTATAGAAAAGGTAGACCTGGTAAAATCCTCAAGGGAAATCTCTATTGACATATATATAGTATAACTTTAACACACAAAAAAACTAAATTAAAACAAGTAAAAAAGCTAATATTGGTCTAAGACCAATTCTTATGATACCCTAGATGAATGTCGGTTTGAAATTTCGTATGGGCACCCATTTGAGCAATTTTGATTTTTGCAATGGTTTTTCGCATATATTTCTAGAACGGTTCGTCGGACAGAAAAAATGATTAAAACCAATTTTATTGGACTTCATATTCTGAAGAAGTTTTTAGTACAATAAAAATGTCTTCGACTGATCGTTTTCACAGTATACGTAAAAAACCTAAATTTTTATATGGAAACACCAAGAAGGAGTTGCCCAATTTAATCCATTTTTAAAATTTTATTTGCTAGTACAATGAAAATACCATGTACCAAATTTCAGCTCTCTACGTCAACGTGTTCTCAGGCAGTGCTCAAATATATAGCGGAAAACGAAATTTTTGTATGGCAACCCCACGAAGGAGTTGCCCGATTTGTCTCATTTTCGAACTTAGTTTTAATTTTTTTTTCAAAGTTAGTGTACAAAATTTCAGCTCTCTAAGTATATGCGTTCTCGAATTATCGTGCGCACGGACGGACGGACGGACATGCAAAAATCAAAATAACTTTTAATATTATGCATGGGTGTCCAATCCATTTTGCTCTACCATCATTATTTCGAGGTGTTACAAACGGAATGACAAACTTAGTATACCCTATAGATTTCATCTAGGGTATAAAAACATTAAGATGACTTAACAAAAAATTTGAGAATTAAAGAAAAAATGCATATAAAAACAAAAAATGCATAAAAATAACATATTAACAAATTGTAAAAATAAAGGAAAAATACCTTAATCGTAGATACAAAGAAAACACAAACAAACAAAATGTTAGGATTTGATAAAACAATAAATAAGAATAAATAACATATATAACTAGGTTAGACTCAATAAAAAAATGGAATTGAAATAAAATGATAAAGTACCGTAGAAATAAAAAAAGTAAATACAAATAGATAGAGTAGTAAAAAATTAAAATGCATTAGATTTAACTATAAAAACAAAGTAAATAAATAATTGCATTAAAGAAAAATCTATTAAAACTATATATCAAAATAATAATAAATAAATAAGGAAGTGAAAACAACAAATAGACAAGCAATACCAGGCTACTAAGCAACAATGTAAAAATTGTTATAATATTAACTTAAACAAATAAAATAATAATATGTTAAATAAATAAGTAAATAACAAAACTAAAGAGGAAATTTACCAAGCTACTCAATAGATAATAATAAATTTAGGATTATAATTAAATTAGAATTAATAGAATAACGAAAATAATAGCTAAAATAAATAAATAGTATTAGAATAATAACAAATCTACCCTAGCCAATAGAATACAAAATAAACGAAACTGACACAAAAACAAACAAAAACAAAATAGTTGATAGCTGAAAATATTGTAAAACCCAACCGAGACCGACTGAACCAAATTAATACCAACCTAACCAGACCTCAAAGCAAAACAAATTCGAGAAAGAATAAAATAATAGAATTAAAGTAGCACTAAAATACACTACATAAACTCGGAAATAATAAAATTCAAATCAAAAGTAATTACCATATAACAAAAAAAGGGGATAAAATAATACAAATTAGTACAACGACAACTTCCCCTGAGAATTATTCCTCTTCAAAGAATAATTCTCTTTTTCTAAGGGGGAAGGATTGTTATGTACGTAAATTATACCCTAGAAAAGTATAAAGAGGGAATAATTTTAGGAGGCATACATACATACATACATGTTGGAACATGATTAGCTTACATTCAAAAACATTTGAAGAAAGCGAATCAGTTCTTAAAATTCCTTAAAACCCTAAAATTTAAAAAATATTAAAAATTCCAAATCACTAAATTTCACATAAGCTAACCATGCCTAAAACATGGTTAGCTTATCTATTCAATCAGTGAAGAAAATTACGTCAGCAATTTTCTTCACATTCCATGAATTAAAACAAAATTATTCCCATGCCAGTAGAAATATTTAATTTAAGAAATAGAAGAAAAGACAAATCGTACCTTCAGTACGATTTGTCGTGAAAATTGCAATATGTATGTACGAATGTACATACATATCACAAAAAAGCTTTCACGCTCAGAAAATACATTATAGTTATGTATACGCGCGCCGCAATTTCAATCGTCGTAACGGTGGCTGATGTTTATAAAAGCATCAAATTTCAAGCCTCCATCCAACGAAAAATATTCTGGACTTGTTTAATCAAGTCCAGAATAAATGAAAATTTTCTCAGGGTAAAAATGCACCTAATCATTTTCTACCCTGATCGAGGGCTCTTGATCGCGACGAAAGTGATCAAGAGCCGAGTTGGTTTTTAAATCTCGTTGAAAACGGCAGTCGAATTTTTATCAAAAAACGAGTTGGATTTTGAACTTGGTAACGGGCCGGTCTCGCTTGTGGAATAATTCTATAAGAAAAATACAAAAGTTGAGTTGAAAAAAAAAGGATCGTGAAAAAAAAGCAAAATACAAAAGTTGAAAAGTAAAAAAAGAATCGAAAAAAAAGTGAAACTAGAAAAGAGTTGAATAACACGAAATTAGAAAGTAACCAAAGTTGTAAAAAAAAGGGAAGAATTAAGTTAAACTTAGTTACTTTTTCTTTCACCTTTTAGTACAGATGTTAATTCTTCCTATTTAGGAAGATATTCAAAATTTCACAAAAACTCACTTGCTATTAATTTTCCAGCGAAACAATAAAAAAATGATAATTTTCCTTTTACCTTTTATTACAGATGTTAACTTTTCCTTTTTAGGAAGATATTAAGAATTTCACAAAAACCCAATGACAATTAATTTTACAGCAACACAATAAAAAAAAATTAATTTTTCTTGTACCGTTCTTTACAGACTTAACTTTTCCTTTTTAGGAAGATATTCAAAATTTCACAAAAACCCATTGGCCATTAGTTTTCCAGTATTAATTTTCCAGGGAAAAAATAAAAAATGTTAATTTTTCTTTTTCCTTTTATTACAGATGTTAACATTTCCTCTTTAGGAAAATATTCAGAATTTCACAAAAACCCACTGGCTATAAATTTTCCAGCGAAACAATAAAAAAATGTTAATTTTTCTTTTACCTTTTCATACAGATTTTAACTTTTCCTTTTTATGAAGGTATTCAAAATTTCACAAAACCCCACTGGCTATTAATTTTCCAGCAAAACAATAAAAAAAAATGTTAATTTTTCTTTTACCTTTTAGTACAGATGTTAACCTTTTATTACAGATGTTAACTTTACCTTTTTAAAAAGACATTCAGAACTTGGTAAAAACCTACTGGCTATTAATTTTCCAGCGAAACAACAAAAAAAATTTATATTTCTTGTACTTTTTAGTACAGATGTTAATTCTTCCTTTTTAGGAAGTTATTCACAATTTCACAAATACCCACTGGCTATTAATTTTCCGGCAAAACAATAAAAAAAATTTAATTTTTCTTATACTTTTTATTACAGATGTTAACTTTTCCTTTTTAGGAAGGTATTAAGAACTTCACAAAAACCCAATGACAATTAATTTTACAGCAAAACAATAAAAAAAAATTTAATTTTCCTTGTACCGTTCATTACAGACTTAACTTTTCCTTTTTAGGAAGATATTCAAAATTTCACAAAAACCCATTGGCCATTAATTTTCCAGTATTAATTTTCCAGGGAAAAAATAAAAAATGTTAATTTTTCTTTTAACTTTTTTTACAGATGTTAACTTTTCCTTTTTAGGAAAATATGCAAAATTTTACAAAAACCCATTGGCTATTAATTTTCTAGCAAAACAGTAAAAAAATGTTAATTTTTCTTTTACCTTTTCGTACAGATGTTAACTTTTCCTTTTTATGAAGGTATTCAAAATTTCACAAAATCCCACTGGCTATTAATTTTCCAGCAAAACAATAAAAAAAATGTTACTTTTTCTTTTACCTTTTAGTACAGACGTTAACTTTTCCTTTCTAGGAAGATATTCAAAATTTCACAAAAACCCACCATAAAAAAATGGTAAGTTTCCTTTTACCTTTTATTACAAATGTTAACTTTTCCTTTTTAGGAAGATATTCAAAACTTCAAAAAAATCCACTGGCTATTAATTTCCAGCGAAACAATAAAAACAATGTTACTTTTTCTTTCACATTTTATTACAGATGTTAACATTAACATTTTAGGAAGATATTCAAAATTTCACAAAAACCAACTGGGTATTAATTTTCCAGCAAAACAATAAAAAAATGTTAATTTTTCTTTTAACTTTTCTTACAGATGTTAACTTTTCCTTTTTAGGAAAATATGCAAAATTTTACAAAAACCCATTGGCTATTAATTTTCCAGCAAAACAATAAAAAAATGGTGATTTTTCTTTTTCCTTTTATTACAGATGTTAACTTTTCCTTTTTAGGAAGATATTCAGAATTTCACAAAAACCCACTGGCTATAAATTTTCCAGCGAAACAATAAGAAAATGTTAATTTTTCTTTTACCTTTTCATACAGATGTTAACTTTTCCTTTTTATGAAGATTCTCAATTTCACAAAAACCCACTGGTTATTAATTTTCCAGCGAAAAAATAAAAAAAATGTTACCTTTTTTTACCTTTTATTACAGATGTTAACATTTCCTATTTAGGGAGATATTCAAAATTTAACAAAAAACCACTGGCTATTAATTTTCGAGCAAAACAATAAAGAAAATGTTAATTTTTCTTGCACCTTTTAGTACAGATGTTCACTTTCCTATAACAATAAAAATAATGTTACTTTTTCTTTTACCTTTTAGTCCAGATGTTAACTTTTGCTATTTAGGAAGATATTAAAAATTTCACAAAAGCCCACTGACTATTAATTTTCCAACAAAACCATAAACAAATGGTAACTTTCCTTTTACCTTTTATTACAAATGTTAACTTTTCCATTTTAGGAAGATATTCAAAACTTCACAAAAATCCACTGGCTATTAATTTTCCAGCGAAACAATAAAAACAATGTTACTTTTTCCTTTACATTTTATTACAGATGTTAACATTAACATGTTAGAAGATATTCAAAATTTCACAAAAACCCACTGGCTATTAATTTTCCAAAAAAACCATAAAAACATGGTAAGTTTCCTTTTACCTTTTATTACAAATGTTAACTTTTCCCATTTAGGAAGATATTCAAAATTTCGCAAAAATTCACGGGCTATTAATTTTACATCAAAACATTTCCTTTTTAGGAAGATATTCAAAATTTCACAAAAACACACTGGCTATTAATTTTCCAGTATTATTTTTGCAGGAAAAAAATAAAAAATGTTAATTTTTCTTTTACCTTTTAATACTGGTGTTAACTTTTTCTTTTTAGAAAAATATGCAAAATTTTACAAAAACCCACTGGCTATTAATTTTCCAGCAAAACAATAAAAAACGGGTAATTTTTCTTGCACCTTTTAGTACAGACTTAAATTTTCCTTTTCAGGAAGATATTCAAAATTTCACAAAAACCCACTGACTATAAGTTTTCCAGCGAAACAATAAAAAAACGTTAATTTTTCTTTTACCTTTTATTACAGATGTTAAATTTACCTTTTTAAAAAGATATTCAGAATTTGGTAAAAACCTACTGGCTATTAATTTTCCAGCGAAACAACAAAAAAGATTTATATTTCTTGTACCTTTTAGTACAGATGTTAATTCTTCCTTTTTAGGAAGATATTCACAATTTCACAAATACCCACTGGCTATTAATTTTCCGGCAAAACAATAAAAAAATTTAATTTTTCTTATACTTTTTATTACAGATGTTAACTTTTCCTTTTTAGGAAGGTATTAAGAACTTCACAAAAACCCAATGACAATTAATTTTACAGCAAAACAATAAAAAAAAATTTAATTTTCCTTGTACCGTTCATTACAGACTTAAATTTTCCTTTTTAGGAAGATATTCAAAATTTCACAAAAACCCATTGGCCATTAATTTTCCAGTATTAATTTTCCAGGCAAAACAATAAAAAAAATTTAATTTTTCTTATACTTTTTATTACAGATGTTAACTTTTCCTTTTTAGGAAGGTATTAAGAACTTCACAAAAACCCAATGACAATTAATTTTACAGCAAAACAATAAAAAAAAATTTAATTTTCCTTGTACCGTTCATTACAGACTTAGCTTTTCCTTTTTAGGAAGATATTCACAATTTCACAAATACCCACTGACCCACTGGCTATTAATTTTCCGGCAAAACAATAAAAAAAATTTAATTTTTCTTATACTTTTTATTACAGATGTTAAATTTTCCTTTTTAGGAAGATGATCAGAATTTAGTAAAACCCCACTGGCTATTAATTTTCCAGCGAAACAATAAAAAAAAATTTAATTTTTCTTGACCCTTTTAGTACAGATGTTAACTTGTCCTTTTTAGGAGGATATTCAAAATTTCCCAAAATCCCATTGGCTATTAATTTTCCAGCAAAACAATAAAAAAAATTAAAATTTTTCTTGTACCTTTTATTACAAATTTAACTTTTACTTTTTAGGAAGATAATCAAAATTTTACAAAAACCCAGTGGCTATTAATTTTCCAGCAAAATAATAAAAGATGTTAATTTTTCTTTTACCATTTATTACAGGTTTTAACTTTTCCTTTTTAGGAAAATATTCAAAATTTCACAAAAACCCACTGGCTATTAATTTTCCAGCGAAACAATAGAAAATGTTAATTTTTCTTGTACTTTTTATTGCAGATGTTAACTATTCTTTTTTAGGAATATATTCAAAATTTCACAAAAACGCACTGGCTATTAATTTTCCAGCAAAACAATAAAAAAATTATAATTTTTCTTTTACATTTTATTACAGATGTTAAATTTTCCTTTTTAGGAAGATATTCAGAACTTAGTTAAAACCCACTGGCTATTAATTTTCCAGGGAAACAATAAAAAAAAATTAATTTTTCTTGTACCATTTAGTACAGATGTTAGCTTTTCCTTTTTAGGAGGATATTCAAAATTTCCCAAAATCCCATTGGCTATTAATTTTCCAGCAAAACAATAAATTTTTTTTTAATTTTTCTTGTACCTTTTGTTACAGATTTAACTTTTCCTTTTTAGGAAGATATTCAAAATTTTACAAAAACCCAGTGGCTATTAAATTTCCAGCAAAATAATAAAAGATGTTAATTTTTCTTTTACCATTTATTACAGGTGTTAACTTTTCCTTTATAGGAAAATATTCAAAATTTCACAAAAACCCACTGGCTATTAATTTTCCAGTAAAACAATAAAAAAATGTTTATTTTTCTTGCGACTTTGAGTACAGCTGTTAACTTTTCCTTTTTAGGAAGATATTCAAAATTTCACAAAAACCCACTGGCTATTAGTTTTCCAGAAAAACAATAAAAAAAAATTAATTTTTCTTGTACCTTTTAGTGCAGATGTAAACTTTTCCTCTTTAGGAAGATATTTAAAATTTCACAAAAACCCACTGGGTATTTATTTTCGAGCAAAACAATAAAAACAAATGTTAGTTTTTCTTGTACCTTGTAGTGCAGATTTTAACTTTTTCTTTTTAGGAAGATATTCAAAATTTCACAAAAAATCCCAATAAAAAAATTCTAGCATTACTAGTTAAAACCAAAACCTGAGTATCGACTCTGAAGTCTAAACTTTCAATTAAGTACTACTTTCCTAACCATAACGCGATCGCATATTTTCCTCCGACAAAAACAAATGTCTTAAGCCCATCAGCCAACCAACTCGACTTCAGATCACGTGATGAGAAAAAACCCTGTATCATCCATATGTATAAGGGAAATGATTCCCCGTATTCAGCATGAATATCTGACGGCCTCTTCAACATCGGCGAACAGCTTCGTATATGTACATAAATAGAACTGCAGATTGCAAGAAGCATCCTTATTTGGTCATGAAACAAATTCAAGTTATTTACGAGCTTCGGACGAGTAAATAAGTGGACGTAAGAAATACATATATGTCAAAATATCCCAGATTGAAAAAAAACTTTCCCCCTTGCCTAGGGCATTGCCAGGGAAGGCGAACTTCATTTCCTCGCAAATAACACCTGCGAGCAATAATATTTGCCAAAAATAAAAATGTTATGATTATCTTTTTTTTTCCTCTAAAACAATAACTAAAAGAAATGCCGGTGACTAGATATTGAATGGTCGAAATCCGAAAGTAGCGAACACAGTACTTCGTTACAACGTGGGGACGAGATAAGAGTCTCAAAAGTCGGGCCTTACTTACGAGCTGAAGATCACTGCGACAATCACATCAGGAATACTTAAAAGAAGGGACATGAAGGGATCGTGTGCTTACTTGCTTATGCTCAATCACCACGGATCATGGAAAGAAATGGATAACAAACTCCTCACGATTTGGAATTAGTATATGGACACTTTGGATACCAAATTATGTTGCGTCTGTAAGGGACAGAAGACCCCTGTCCCACTATAGAGTAAATCATATGAAAAATGGGCGTATGCATGGGAAAGTGAAAGTTGATGAGACTAAAGTTGCCTTTTGTACCACTTGTGTGTAAAGTAAATGGCGGAATTGGAAACAACTTCCAGAATATGAAGGTGTGTTTATACCCCGTGACACTATTGATCTGAAAAATGAGAGTGGAGTTGTTATGTTCGGACACATGTGTATACCTGCAGTGTACCTGCTCAAGAGGTGGGTTTATATTTTTCGCGGTCGAATTTCACATTAAACTTGGTTTTTCAGTGGCGGGGTTTTGTTTCCGTGGGGGAACCATAGGGGGCAAAGTTTTGTTTACGTGGGGCGATCGGGGGCAAAGTTGTTGTTTACACTCTGTCTTCGAGGGGGCCTGGTGGGGGCAAAGTTAGTTATTTATATTTTTTTGTGTTGAAAACGAAAGTGGCTGGTTATAGAGAGAAGCGGTGTATAAATGTTGCGTAAAGTAAGTTTTTGCGTCGTTTCGAATTAATGCGATGATCTGAAAAAAGGTCAGGCGAAGAAATAAAAGACGTGGTTAATAGCAGTCAAGTATTTTTATTACAATCGATGAAGATTTTTTTCATTTTTGAATGAATGAAAACTGAAGAAACTTCTTCTCCACGTCTCTACTCGTTAAAACAATAAAATAATTTTGAATAGAGTTGATTTCATCCAGCTGTTTTTGCGTTTTTATTTTTTCCTTATCAGTTTCCAGCTCTGCAGCTCTCAGAAGTTTATACGCTGGCTCGTTTTCGATTGTCGTCAACAATTCCGAAGTGGAGTTTGCCTGAATTGGTTAATCATATTATTTTATTGACATAAAAAGTTTTAAAACTATTATTTTTGACTTACCATATTATACAATAATATTTTTTAACCGAGTACTTTTCTTTCAATTGTTGATATAAAACTGTGAAATATATTCGAAGAATTCGGATTTATATACAATTTTTTGGTCGAAATCACAAAATACTTTCTACCACTTTACCTACTTTTGTACAGGCAGAGTATTGATATCTTAAAATGTACAACATTTTTCAATAACTTAATGTTCCACAGGGTGTCAGTTAACCATCCGGATATTTATTATCATACTATTACTCGACATAAGTGAGAAGAGAAGTTAGCGACAATTTTGCATTTAATAGTTAGTACTTTCTCAATGGCAAAAGTAAAAACGAGAACCAACAAACGGATTGGATTTTATTACTTTGTAAGCAAGACATACACTTAAACAGAGGAGACTAGGGTATATAAAAGGTAGACGAAAATACAGTCATTTTTATTGAAAGCGAACTTTTATAAGCAAACGTTGTGTTTATCACGAAATCTTGTGCGTATTTTAAAATCAAAAGCTGTAGTTTTATTAATCCTAGATAGTGCGCAAAGATAAAAAGCAAAAGTAAAAAGTAACAGACATAATTTTGGAAGTAAATTAAAGTGCTAGTTTTTAATATATTGTTTTTTTTTTTTGTTTTTTGTTACAGCAACTTCTCAGCAGTATCACCAGCCTAAATAGATTAATAAGATAATGACGTCATGTCAACAGATAAGTTTTTAAATATTTTAGAACTAGTTGTAGAAAAGGGTGAACAGTTTTTCCCATGTTTTTAAGATCAGAGTTAAACCAAATGTTTGAAAATAATGTTGCTTTAACAACAAAAGATATTGTAAGAGTACATAAAGTTATTATTAAATATGCAATTTCTAATAAGGACTGCTTCCAAAACCTTTCTGTTCAAGAAGCTCTTTCTATCTTAGAAAAGGTAAGCGTTTTACCCAGCCAAAACAAACCACACATTTCCGGCATAGTGGATACTTATGAGTCTACTGTCAGCACCAACGTATTAGGAAATACGGGTGATGTGTCTATACCTTCTTCTATTATCAAACTCAGTGAAATAGTGCAGTCAGGTGGTGGGGACTTTATTAAAATATTATCTAAAGAAAATAAACATTTCAGAAAATTTAAAATGGATGGCGTAAGGATGACTTTTCAACTAAAAGATTCCTCACATCAAGACATTAATATATTAATTGAATGGATGGAAAGTGTTTTTTCTGAAATGATTAAAGAATTAGTTTTAAACAGCAATGAGGGAAGTCAAATAGCCTAGTCACTTTCATTGCCAAATAATCCGGAAGTTAAACCGATATGGGTTAGCATGAGACCAGTATATAAGATTAACGGTAAATTGATGGTAAATCTGATCTCTGATGTTAATCAGTCAAACTCCGTATTTTTTTCAGATGAAATATTGCAGGTCGAAGCCAATATAGTGAATTTTCCATATGGAGAAGGAAAATTTAGTAACATCGAGAATGAAGCCGCTTACTTGAAAAACAAGAAAAGTCTGACAAATGTTAGTCAAAGCGGTTTTTTATGTCTTCCAAAATGTTTGTGTTATTCAGTAGAAATATCAAAAGGTATCACCCTACCGAAAAAATGCTCACTTAAGTTTGAAAACAAACTTCTTAGCCTTTCAAAAGTGTTGTGTTAGAATGCTTTAGTTCGAGTAACGGAAAATAAAGGTTGTTTATTATCAGATCTATATAAATTTCAAAAAAAATTAAAAGGTTTTCAAATTGTGGTCTTTAATTCGTTAAAGGAAAATATACTTTTTCAGGGGCCAACCCATTTTGAGCGGAATAAGAAAATTTATCTTTATTTTTCTGAAGCTGAAAACCATTTTTATGTTGTTAAATCTCCGACGGGGTTTTTTAATAAAAAATATCTCTGTGTTTTTTGTGATAATTTATATAATCATAAGTTTTACCACAAATGTGAAATGCAGTGTACATATTGTTATGTATCTCCCCCGTGTTTATTTGTGCAAGAAGTAATAAAGTGTTAAAAATGTAAAAGATCCTTTAGGGGTACTGTGTGTTACAATAATCACTTAAACAAGTAAAAAAGCTAGAATTGGTCTAAGACCAATTCTTATGATACCCTAGATGAATGCCCGTATTAAATTTCGTATGGTCACCGATCTATTCAAGTTTGATGTTGAAGTTGTTTTTCGCATATATTTCTAGAACGGTTTGTCGCACAGAAAAAATGACTATAACCAATTTTATAGGATTTCGTATTCTGCAGAAGTTTTTAGTACAATAAAAATGTCTTGGACTGATCGTTTTCAAAGTATACGTAAAAAACCTAAATTTTTATATGGCAACACCAAGAAAGAGTTCCCCGATTTAGTCTATTTTTGACATTTTATTTGCTAATGTAGTAAAAAAAACATGTACGAAATTTCAGCTCTCTACGTCGACGCGTTCTCAGGCAGTGTCCAAATATATAGCGGAAAACGAAATTTTTATATGGCAACCCCACGAAGGAGTTGCCCGATTTGTCTCATTTTCTAACTTAATTTTACTTTTTTTTTAAGTCCGTGTACAAAATTTCAGCTCTTTAAGTATACGCGTTCTCGAGTTATCGTGCGCACAGACGGACGGACGGACGGACGGACATGCAAAAATCAAAATAACTTTTAATATTATGAATGGGTGTCCAATCCATTTTGCTCTACCATCATTATTTCGAGGTGTTACAAACGGAATTACAAACTTAGTATACCCTATAGATTTCATCTAGGTTATAAAAATATATTGAATAAAGAAACTATTTGCAAAACTTTGTAAAGATTGTGGTAAATTTGTCGATTATTCTAAAAGGCAGGAAATTCACATTTGTGGTGAGTTTTATTGTCAGAATTGTTTTAAATACGTTCCAGAAAATCACTTGTGTTTTATAAAAGTTTACAAAAAAAAAATACAAATTTTTTTTCATATTTTTTGATTGTGAAAGCACTCAAAACAAACAATATCAAGCAAAATCTGATTCATTTGTATACAATGTAAACTTAATAATATCCCAGCAGAATTGCAATGAATGTTATATTTCGGATACTAGAGACGATGGTGATTGTATTAAATGCGGCAAACGCGAACATATTTTTAAATATCAAAACGGAACTGAAAATGTAGTAGAAAAATTTGTAGATTACTGCTTTTTGCACAGACCTTTTGCAACGCAAATTATTTGTATTGCGCACAATTTGCAATCTTACGACGGACACTTTATTATATCAGAACTGATAAATAGAAAAGTAAAAGTTGTACCAGTCATGAATGGGTCAAAAATTATGAAAATTACTTGTGGGCGTTTAATTTTTATTGATTCATTAAATTTTCTACCGTTTGCATTATCAAAACTACCCAAAGTTTTTAATATTCCAAATATCAAAAAAGGATATTACCCTCATTTTTTTAATACTTTAGATAACTGGAACTATGTAGGACAAATTCCATCTACAGAAATGTATGCCATTGACGCAATGCAGACAGATGAAAGGGAAAACTTCAGAAAGTGGTACGACAACCAAATAAAATTCAAGGTAGTTTTAATAATCAGGTCGAATTAATAAGTTATTGTCGAAATGACGACAACATTTTACGAGAGAGTTGTTTCACTTTTATGAAGGATTTTTTAAAAATAACATAAATAAATCCGTTTACGGAAGCTCTTACAATTGCATCAACAGTAATGCTAGTATACAGAAAAAAAAATTTAAAACAAAATTTGTTAGGTATTATACCTAAAAACGAGTATATTAGAAATTCGAATCAGCAAAGTTGGGGGGAAAATTAAACACGTAGAAAATTATGGTGAAGTAAAACTACCAAAATGCGGCTTTAAAGTTGACGGGTTTAATCCGGATACCAATACTGTTTATGAATTTTTTGGATGTTTCTTCCATGGCTGCATACTGTGTTTCAAAAACCGGACTTCAAATAAACTTCAATTCCAGAATCTTGATCATCGATATGAAGGCACGTGTAAAAGAATTGAACTAATGAAACGTGCAGGGTTTAAAATAATAACTGTGGGAGTGTTATTTCAAACAGTTTTTAAAAGGAAATCCAGAAATAAGCCAATCTTTAGATAACGATATAAAAAGTCATGTACTTTCTCTTAATCCTCGGGGAGCTATAACAGAAAGGCGTACTGAGCTATTTGCTGTTTATTATGAAGCAAAGGCTGATGAGGCTTATTAAATATATGGACTTTACAAGTCTCTATCCGTACGTAAATAAATATGCACCTTATCCTGTTGGGCATCCAAAAATATTAAAACATGGGGATGTACCGCGGAAGATTTGATAAAAATGCATGGGTTTGTTAGATGTAGAATTTTGCCCCCACAAAATATTACTATTCCTGTTCTTCCTCTTAAAATAAACAACAAATTATATTTTCCTCTTTGCAAAACATGCAGCGAACTTAATATTCTTCATCAGTGCCCACACACTGAAACTGAAAGAATGTTATTAGGTACTTGGGTAATTCCTGAAGTTGCCCTAGCAGTTAAGCAAGGGTATGAAATAAGAGATATTTTTGAAGTTTGGCATACATATACATATACATAGCTACACTCAATATGCTCGTGAAACAGGACAGGGAGGTCTATTCTCCGAATATGTTAATACGTTTTTAAAAAAGCTAAAACAAGAAGCTAGCGGTTGGCCTAGTACATGTATTACTGAAGATGAAAGAGAACTGTATATTCAGCAGAATGAAAAATACGAAAATATTCTTTTAGATAAAACAAAAATCGAAAAAAATTCCGGGCAAAGACACGAACCAAAACTATATTTTAATTCTTTGTGGGGAAAATTTGCCCAAAGAGTTGACAATATGCAAACAACTGTTGTAACTAATTTTAAAGATCTTTCTGATTTTATTGAAAGCCCGGGAATTGAGTTATCATCCATTTATGAAATAATGATACATTATGGGTTAACTGGCGACATATTCAGCAAGATCTAGATGTAGTTGGTCATGTGAATATTCCTATAGGGGCGTATACGACATCTTATGCTGGTATGAAATTATATGGAGTACTAGAAAAAATCCAATAATTTTCACTGAAAAAACGAATCAAAACACGTTTGAAACATCTGATTTTTTGGGTGGACTCACAAATGAGCTGGAATGTTATGGAAAAAAATGCGTACATATCTGAGTTTGTAAGCACTGAAGCTAAATGTTATTGTTTGAAAATTAAAACAACTAGTGGTTTTGAGTACGTCACAAAATGTAAAGGGGTTTCGTTAAACTTTAAAAATTCTCAAATGATAAATTTTGATAAAACGAAGACAATTTTTTTTTGAAGAAACCGAGCCTGTAAAAATAGAAAATAAATGTAAAATTAAACGAAAATTACCTGGTGTGATTGTATCTGAACCGCAAACAAAAAGAATTAGATTTACATATGATAAAAGAGTAATTAAGCAGGATGGTTTTTCTTATCCTTACGGTTTTAAGAGCACCAGAACGTAGTATTTATAAGATTTGAATAATTTATTGTAATGAGGCAAATAAAATATTTTTAGTAAATGCAAAAATTAAAATAATCATAAATATGACAACTGTTATACGAAAAAAAAAATGTACATAGTTTATAATAGTAATTGTATTTGTTAAATAGTGTTAAAAATTGTTATATTATTTTCGAGAAACCTACATATATAAGGCCTTAAAACGTATATTTAAATATCTGTTTGGTATTTCCTTCCTACAGTAAAAATCATGAGTTCGGACAGTGTTGTTTTAGATATACAGTTTGTCAGCGGAGTTAAAGGCCAGCTGTTTGCTAAGGAGTTGTCGTTCTTACAACACTGATCGCTTAATCCAACCTTATATTATTTCAAACCTCCATACCCGGATAATCAGTTGTCAGCAAAAGCTCGTTGGCAAGATGACTACAATTTCAACCTAATAAACGGGTTAAGATGGAACGCTGGTACTATTAATTACAACAATCTACCTGACATACTGACGAAATTATCAAATTCAACAATTTATGTAAAAGGACTTGAAAAGGAAAAATTTATTCTGCAATACCAAGCTAAAATAAAACAACTTGAAATACCAAAACTAAACAACCTTATACAATTTCAAGTATACTGTGAAATTCATGGAAATTTATCTGCTGTACGTTGTGCTGTTAAAAATTGTATTAATATTTATATACACTTGTTAGTGAATAAAATAATTAAATAAAATACTTTTTATATTTATTTTATTTCATTTATTTGTAATCGAAATTCATTGCATCAAAAATTAGATTTGCAATACAATACATTGGTATTTCATAAAAAAGTCTGGAATAATTTAAGTGTACATAAGAAGTTCAACTGGGAATAAAAAAATCTTCACATGGTAATTTTAACACATTTTTTTCTTTACATTTGTCAGCATACTTATAATATTCCTTAAGGGCTTCAGAAGCGTTGTTATTGTGAAACATGACAATATTGAAGAATTTCATCATTTCAAATATTTTATAAAGCTCCGTTGCGATAGTATAATGCTGCCACTATTGACGGGGATCGTGTATTCTTTTTTTGGTTCGACCTGATTCGGTGGAAGCATCTCTCCCATTTTGGTTTTTAAATCGTTGAGATTCTCGTAAACTGCTACCCAGCTGGAATAAAGTGTTGATATCGGAAAGAGGCCATGCCGATGAAACACTATTTTCGCTTCAAACGATAAAGGGTCAAACCCCAGTATTACTTTCCGGTTATGGCAATCGTCCAAATGGTACGTATAGTTTAACAAGAGATTTTCACCGGCTACTTCTACTGCATATTTAGACAACTTCCTTTTTTCTTTTACGGCTGCTTCACCTTTGGATAACTTCTTTTTACCTTTTATGGGAGCCCTTTGTTTTTTACGTGATGGTTCCATCTTAATCAAATCACACTGTTACGCTGAATACAAATACAGCTAGGGTTTAGGTTTTTATAGTTTTGATCTCAGGCTTGCAAGACTGGCTACAAAAATCCCCTCAAGATTAAGGATGCTTTTTTTTTAGATATATGCTACGGTATAAATTAACAATTTTGTTATCATTTAAACTTAGATCGTTCGAATCAAACTGCTTTAAAAAAGTCTTAAAGCACCGTCCTCTGCATCGAGAATATAGATATATACAACAATAATGTCCACAGGCTGCTGAAAACTGGCTTTGAAGTCGTTTTTTATTACTACAAAAAGAGCGTGAATCAGCTAATAAAAATTTTCGAGAAAACCTGTTGGTGGGATACTTTCCAAAAGAGTCAAAGTACTCTGCAGGGCCTTGTTTTGGGAAATAAAAGGCGACCCAATGAGTTCCGCCTTTCATGATCAGTGTTAGCTATAACACATGCAGGTTTTTTTATTTTTTCTGATTGATGACTGCATGGAAAAACACCTCTAAAAAACCTGTTTGTCGTGCGGTTATTTGTTAACGCCATTGCAAGTGCAATCGTGTTCGTTCTTGTTCAGCAGAAATGATGGCATCCACGTCAATGACTTTGGTGTGAGATGTAACGTAGTTATTTATAAATTCTTTAGTTGTATCTCCACGAACAAATACGATGTTAAATTTTGATAGAGTTTTTGTAAGATCTTCATCCAAACGCTTGAGCTCAAGATTGCCAAATTTACTTAATTGTTCAGTTCATTCTGTACTAGATGTAGGATACTTGAAAATTATTTCTTTCGCAAAAGACTTATTTTGCGCAGCGAATCCAGCAAAAGAAACTCTTTTTAAGAAGGTTAAGTGGCCTCCGGAGAAGTACTCCACATTTACCAAATAGTAGGTCATTATAGATTACGTATTTAAGCACAATGATCATTTAACCTGCCTTATATAGCTTTTTAGAAGCTGGTGTACATATTTTTATCTTTAGCTATATCAAGGCTGCTATCATATTCTGCATATACAATACATGTCACGGTTGTTTTTAGTGCTTCTTTAAATCTTCCTTCAATTCTAACCGTTCCCTGCTTCAATAGATTACCACATGTTGAATTATATGAGAGATCTGTTGTTAAATCAAAAGCAAGTAGAAAACATCCGTTGTCAAAGAATTTTTTTGAAATTTGGTGTCCTTTATCGAAATAATGTATACCGGTTCCTTTAAACAATGTAATATACCCTCGAGTGCTAGCAGGATTTTCTTTTGAATAATCAAATTCTAGAGGTTGATTTGGCACCTGTACGCCGTTCACCGATAAGTTAAACCTGGTGATGTTATTGTGTTTGAAGTCATAAGAATTTTTTGTTCGTTTTCCAGTATATGCGTCGTTGTCAACCATGCCAAAGACTAGTAGATTTGGCAATTGTCCTATAACCACATTGTCCAATGATAATGTAAATGTATTTGCGGGTATTGTATTCGTCTTAACTTCAACTCGTTTATACGGATATATAGCGCTGGAGCATTGGAGAATAGCTTCATGAGCCAGCAAGATGTTAGGATTGATGGTTACATGATTCATGTACATAGTTGCTTCTACTATCTTAACTCGTGGGGAATTGTCCTCATCTTTTGACCAAAGGTAAAATTCGGGTTTTTCGAGTGCTAAAACTACCCGTAAATCAACACCGTTCATTAATAATTTATCTTGATTAAACATATCGCCGTGAATCTTTCCCATCAGCTCAACAACATTACTTTTATCAAACAGCTTTTGTCTTGCCTAATAACCTTCATTTAGCTCAGAGTTTTCAACTACCTCCATATTATTTTGATCGAGATACCAGCCAACCGATTCCAAATGTGTTGAAGCGGCATCTTTTCCGTAATTTAATAAATTCTCAATATAGCCTCCATAGTTGTAATTGTTATCAGTTTGAGCAACTGGTTTTCTATTTAAGTAAATTGTACATTGCCGGAAAAGTGAATGGAGTATGTTATTTACAAGGCCAGGACCTTCATCACGAACAGTGTCTTTGGTTTTATCCGGCTTAGTTATTTCGATATCGTCGCCTGTGTAAAGTTCTTCTTTTCCATCTTTGATTTTAACCAGTTGTAATTTCAAACGAAGGTATATGCTTGATAAGTCTCGATATGTGTCACCATGTCCTAGCGATACAAATACCAATACCGACGAGTTATCTAGAGAAGCTATAGGTTTATAAGATACCTCTTCAGTTTTTAAGATGCTGCTTTGTACAGGTGGTGTAGAGAAAAGTTCTAACTCAGATTTCATGCATTCGTTGTATGAAGGCATGTTGTCTATTTATCAAAAATATCTAACACACGTTTGCCATTAATAGATGCTCCTTTAGCTGTCTTTTTTGTTTTTGAACCACTTTTAGAGGACTTTTGTGATTTTGAACACTTTTTACGTTTAGAGGCTGGAGCGAAATATAAAGCTGTAAAGGGGCCACGTCTTTTTATAAGCATGCGACTGCTACTTCCTGCACCACCCATGCTTCCAAACAGCTTATTTATACCCTTCTGTGATAGTTCTTCGGCAGCAGCTTTTCCTTGTTCTTTTAAAATATCTGTTAAAGGTTTACTACCTGCTTCTTCTAAAATAGCCTTTCCTGTTTTAATTGCTTGTTGCTTCAAAGTCTTTGCCCCAGATGTAACCAAAGGTTGTAAATATTGTAATAATCCGCTGAAAAAGCTACCAATTCCTCTTCCACGCTGGTAAATAAGAGGAGATCGATACAATTCTCCAATATCCGCTAAACCGGAATTGAATATATTTAGTATAATATGAATTCATTTTCGAAGTTATACAAAATACTCTTAACTTCGCACTATGTTAAATTTTTTGTTGTATGAGTATTTATAGTATATTTTCTTTTAAAATGGAGCATTATATATGTCGGAATATAGCCTGGCTTGAAATCAAGTAACCCCCCTTGCTGATTAGTTATTTTTATAGAAATACTTTCGGTAAACGTTTTTTCTATAGGACGGTAATCTACGTGTTGAAATCTTATTATGTGTTCACATTCTTTTAAAGGTATTATACGTAAGTATCGTACTAACTGATCACCTATAACTCTTGGCTGAATAATATCAGTGTAGACATAAATTATATAGCTTTCATAACAGTCCTTTGCTGTTTGCTGAGACTCTTGCGGAGGCCTTAGTTCCAATTCCGTTACTGATCTTTCCAGTCTATTAAGTGCGTCTATTATTGACATATGCTCCTGTCGTAATTCAGCCGTATTAAAAGATTCTTTTATTTCTGCCAATATGGCGTCAGGCTCACGCTTATTTTCAGGTGTTTGGAGAAATATATCCGTAAAGAAGTTGGACAGGTTGTCTATATTAGTATCAATAGGCACTGGTGTAGTTAAATATTCGCCGGAACTTTGCTTTTCGTATGGAACATCGAAAATATTGCTACCTTTAACAATTTTTCGCTGTTCGGATGGTTTAGCACTAATCGAATCTTTGTTCAATCTATTCAAGATGTTAAAAATAGTATCCTTAATTTGAATAATTATCTTTTGTTTTTCTTGCTCACTAAGAGTTTGATCATCAAAGTGTACATTTGATATAAAAAGCGTAATAAGATCTCTAACATTAAGATGAGATGGTAGTGGTTTTTTTATTTTGATTGTGACTCCCAAATATTCCAACCGCAGTTCAAATACATCATGTACTCTTTTGCCACCAGTATTTTTTTCTGTCTCACGAGCTCTTTTGATGCTAAGCGCTGGATGTGTGTAATTCTCTATCGAATCTTGTATGATAGGATACTTTCTCTTCTGTCTAGGAATTTGTCCATAATTTTAAAACAACATTTTCTGAAGCCCTTTTACCCTGATATCTGTGTAATATAAACTCGTCTGGATCCTGTTTGTAACTTACTTCAGATATAACACTATCAAAAAAGTCAGCTTCTAACCGATCCCACATCTTCTTCTTAACATCATCCAAGTACATGGTATACCATGATGGTGAAATAGCGCTATAAAATGTTAGTAGGAATGCAGAAAAATTTACTTGTCCCGCTCTGTAACTAACTTGCTCAAGACTCTCTTTAGTCCACTCAAGTTTAACGGTTTCATTTATTTTGATGCTAAGTGATTTGATTTCTTTTCTATGCTGCTCTGCTATTTCTTTCAATGGATCAGATGCCTCACGCCTTACCCTCTTAAAATTACTCTGATTTACTTCATCAGCTGTATTTCGCTTGACTACTCTTTTTATGGCATGATATGGCAACGAAATTTCAGTTATTCCAACACACCAGTCATCAGTAAACTTGCATGCTCTAGGTAGTGCATTTGTAAAAGCTGATAGCGTATTTTCGGGATAAAAATGCATGGAATTGTTTCTTAATAGGCATACGTCATTATCTTTCATATCTACAGGCATTTTTAAACTCTTTCACAACCAACGTTCGGTACACTTGAGAATTGCTGCTTATTATTATTACAGGTTTTCCCAAGGAATCGCTGAAGTGCTGGAACTTCTAGTTTTTGCTGCTTTTTTTAGGCGATCACTTTGTCGGACAACTTTCTTAACTGGTAGCGAAAGCATATATTGACTGGGATCTAGCAGAGACGGCCTTAATATAGATTGATTTTTAAATGGTTTTCTACCTTTCTCAGCTGTAGGACTTCCCGGGTCCAGTTCTTCTAATATGTTCGCAGCTTCATCTATACTCATCTCTGCAGGTACAGTGTACTGGGTTATACCATCCTCAGCCGTGATTACCTTATAATCTTTATCACGAGACTTGGTTTCAGAATTCGTCTTAGGTATTTTTGGAGGTGGTTTCAGACTTTTTCCTATACCACTAGCTGATAAGCGGCGTTTGGAAGCGGGTGATAATGGTTGTCTTGGTGGTGATATTTCAGCAAGTTCGAAGAAATCCTCTTCCATTCTTTCAGGTGTATTTTCTTTTAAGGGTGATGTTTGTGTTGACATTTCATCTTTAAAAATAATTTTAGTTTGAGTAGAACTATACCGCAAGCTTTTCTGCTTATCTTGTGGTATGCGAATAAATTTCGTTTGAGTAGCACTATCCCGCAAACTTTTCTGTTTTTCTTGCGGTATGCGGATATTTGTTTTTTCATCTGTCACTCGCGTAGCTTTTCGTCTTAGGTTTGAAAATTTTATTAATTCATTTCGGTAATTATACCATTTCTCCCTATCAGATAAATTCTTGTTTTTTAATATTTTATCCATGGTCTTATCGAACCTAGATTGATTCAGGGAATCCTCAATCTCGTTTTTCAATTTTTCGTAAACTTCTGGTGGAAGAAGTAACATTTTACTTAGATTATTTTTTTTAACCATATTTCTCGATTAATGAACCAATTACACCTGATAATACACTTCCTAACAACACTGGTAAGAAGCCTCCTCGCTGTATCAGTATTTTACGTTGTCTGGGTACAGATCTTTTTGCAACAACTAATTTTCGCAAATCCTTTTTATACTTACAGAGCGAATTGTACATTTTTCCATGAGGGATATGGTTTCCCTTCAAAGTATTAAGAGTAATTTCGCAAAGAGTTTTTATGACTTCGGGTTCGGCATTTTTAATAATTTCGGTCTCGCTGTTCTAAGAACATATAGCATATGCTTGTTGTCCCTTAATCGATTCATTCGTGACACCATTTTTACTCATTAAAGGTGGATAGAAACAAGTTGTAAATGTCTTGCTAAAAATATCAGTACGGAATCTTAACACCTCGTTGATATCTTGAGTGGAATCTACCAGTAAATATCCATGGGGCACCCGTGTAATCTCTTTATATATTTTTAGCAGCTCTGAACTATTTTCTGGATAAATCTGTCTCGCTAAATGAATAAACTGGCTCTTATATCGAGGGTTGTCAAACACAACGAGGTATTTACAGTTAAGTGATATGTCTCGGCAAAACTTGCCTTGATGAAATACATTTTGTGTTACAAGGATTGCTGAAAGATTGCGATGGTGTGATCCTTGTGTAAAGAGTTCACATACTTGTCTGCTAAAAGCATTTAACATCATATCGTCCAATACAATTAATGTAGGTTCCTGTGTATAATTTACAAACTCTTCAGGAATACTATCAATAAATTCGATATTAGTGAATGTGGTATCTGAGGGCAGAGCCCCATGTTCTGTATTACACCAGAAAACTCTTGTTATTTGCGGCCTTGTTAAAAATATATTATTGAGAAGGTCTTTTATAAATGTTGTTTTTCCACAGCCTGAAAGTTCAGCAACCATCATTGTAAACGGATGATTAAACTTGATCATTGCTGGTTTTAAAATATTTTATATAAAACTGTTATTCATTGGTCGTATTTATACATTCGGTAAAATGAGTAAAAGACAAGGCGTGACTGAATTGCATAAACCAGCTCGCAAAAACTTTAAGCGACAGAGTGTTACTATCAAGGGTATTGATGATTTGTGGCAGTCAGACTTGGTCGATGTGGGTTCGGACGCTTCAGAAAACCATGGCTTTCGTTTTCTTCTCACTGTAGTTGATACGTTTTCAAAATATGCATAGGCCTCACCAATTAAAAGTTAAAAGGCATCAGAAGTTGTTAAAGCGATGCAGTCTCTTTTTAATCAAGGTCGCATTCCAAGAAATTTACAAACAAATGATGGAAAGGA
Organism: Dioctria linearis; assembly: GCA_963930735.1. Taxonomy (NCBI): domain Eukaryota; kingdom Metazoa; phylum Arthropoda; class Insecta; order Diptera; family Asilidae; genus Dioctria; species Dioctria linearis. The sequence continues at coordinate 184,056,131 of OZ005741.1, read as the reverse complement.
GTTTTTTAATAAATCGTTTTGACAGCTTATGAATCGCTATGATATTAACCATTATTCCACTTACAGAACTTTAAAAGCTTCAATTGTAGAAAGGTTTAACAGAACGTTAAAACGCATGATGTGGAAAGAATTCAGTATGAACGGAAATTATCACTGGATTAGTATGTTAACTAAGTTAACAGAAGCGTATAATTCAGCAAAGCATCGCACTATTAAAATGCAGCCTGTAGATGTTGGCCCACGCAACGAGAAACGTTTATTGTCGACTGTGTATAAATATCCAAAGGTAAAACCCAAACCGAAATATAAAGTAGGTGATTTTGTTCGTATAAGTAATCATAAGCATGTATTTGAAAAAGGCTATACCCCTAATTAGTCTACCGAAATATTTGTTATAAATAAAGTCGAAAGCACATTTCCAACGACCTATGTTCTCGAGGATTATGAACAGAATGTGATTAAGGAAAGTTTTATGAGCTAGAGCTGGCTCCAGTCAAACATCCGGATCTTTATCTTGTAGAAAAAGTTTTAAAAAGACGCGGAAATAAAGTATTAGTTAAATGGTTAGGCTTTTCACCTAAGAAGGACGCCTGGATTGATATAAAAGACGTCGTGTAATATTTTTAACACATAGTCATCATGCTACTCTTGAAAAGAGAATCTGACCGCTTAAAAACTTTCCATAATCTTCCTTTAGATGACAGAAAGTGTTGCAAGCTAGCAAGAAGTGGATTCTTTTACACAAATCTTAAAGATAAAATAAAATGTTACTTTTGCTCCCTGGAAATGTATGCTATGAACTGCCCAGAAGACGTTGAAGCAGAACACATTCATCGATCTCCAAACTGCACGTATGCCAATGGTCGAGATGTATGTGGACTATACAATAAACCGCTCACCAAGCCAGCTCCACCAAAGACTTTAATTTATGCTTTCAACACTTTGAAGTTTTTAGCGGGTACTATACTTGTTCTTGGACTGTTTTGTGAAATTTATTATTTTTACGAATACTTCAAACAGAAACTATGAAAAAATGTTCATCGATTGTAATAAAAATACTTGACTGCTATTAACCACGTCCTTTATTTCTTCGCCTGACCTTTTTTCAGATCATCGCATTAATACGAAACGACGCAAAAACTTACCTTACACAACATTTAGACACCGCTTCTCTCTATAACCAGCCACTTTCGCTTTCAACACAAAAAAATATAAACAACTAACTTTGCCCCCAGCAGGCCCCCTCGAAGACAGAGTGTAAACAACAACTTTGCCCCCGATCGTCCCCCCCTTAAACAAAACTTTGCCCCCTACGGTTCCCCCACGGAAACAAAACCCCGCCACTGAAAAAACAAGTTTAATTTGAAATTCGACCGCGAAAAATATAAACCCACCTCTTGAGCAGGTACACTGCATGTATTCACATCCATATTCTGGAAGTTGTTTCCAATTCCGCCATTTACTTTACACACAAGTGGTACAAAAAGCAAGTTTAGTCTCATCAACTTTCACTTTCCCGTGCATACGCCCATTTCTCATATGATTTACTCTATAGTGGGGCAGGGGTCTTCTGTCCCTTACAGACGCAACGTTATTTGGTATCCAAAGTGTCCATATACTACTCATGGAACACTCCGAGTGTAAGACCATCCGGGTTATTCAAGCGGTAAAAAACTTTACCAAGGCATTCTACTACTTGTGCTTTAATGAATTTTGGAGCCAGTTTAGCGGCAAACTTATCAACGCCACCTATGAACAAAATTTCGAACATAAACGGTTTGACCAGGAAAGAATTTCCGAGGTCGAGGGCGGAGATTGTAACCAGGAGCATGTCTTTTAAAAGCCTCCGCCAAATGAACTGGCACCTCATCGCGCACCAATTGAAGGCATTAATTTATTCGAAGTATCTAACATGCACCATCCACAGTTTCCGTTAATTCGTTTGTAATTCAATTTGTAATCACTTCCATGTGTGACAGGGTGTCTACCAAATAGCTGAAATTGAGGCGAACACTTGATCGAGTCGTGAACCACGCTTCTTATAGTGTGACCAATTTCACGCAAGTGCTCGTCCCACTTTCGATGATCGTTCCCAACGTAGGCCCGAATGGCTGCAAGTATGGATTGATTAACTCTCTCAGAAGCATTAGATTGTGGGGAATAAGATGGAGATAACATCCCATATCCCGTCAGTAAACTGGCTGCTATTGTCCGAATGAAGAATTTCAGGAACCTGATATACATGAAATATTTCTCTCTCCAAATACTTAACGACGCGGGACTCTGTCACCTCAGGTACGGCTTTAATGTGCACAAATTGGGTTATATGTTCCACATCAAGAAAAATATACTTATGACCGGTCAAACTTCGCGGATAAGGACCCAAAAAGTCACAAAATATTTGCTGCCAAGGTAGGTCTGTTTAATTTGTTTACAGGTATCACAGGATACTAACAAACTCACGAACATCTGAAACCATTTTGGGCCAATAATAAAGACGCCTCAATTTTCCAATGTTTCGGAAAATCCAAAATGTGCCAACATTGGCGGACTATGCTCTTGCTCTATTAGTACTGCGGTAATACTCTCGGGAATCCAAAGCTTCCATATGATTGAATTTAGTGAAGCACTATTTCATGGTGAAGCAAAAGAGACGTATAATTTATTGTTAATAACTCGCAAATTCGTAAAGGTGCCATGACTGGCGTTTATCTTATGTACTCTTTCCACATAAACCACATCCGAAGAGACCACGGCCTTAAAATCAATAGCTTCAAGAACTGCAGATCGGGTCAATTCCTCAATGGTATCGTCAATGGGATTATTTCCATAAACATGTGGCAATGTATCCGCTACCACGTTATCTTTTCCTTTTCTATGCCGATTACCGGATAAATCCCGTAGATCCATCAACCATTTCAGACTAGCGTGATCCGTGATGATTGTAAACTCGAGCCCCTCAACGTATGCCGCAATACATTCCAATTCTGTGATGCTGTAGTTACGTTGCGCTGCATTTAGTTTCTGTGACATGAACGCAATTAGGTGTTCATCCCCGTCAACAGAACGCTGAAAGACCACACTACCAATACCGGTAGTGCTGGCATCACACTGAATATAGAACGGGCGGGAGAAATTTGGATTAATGAGTACCAGAGCGGTAGTCAGACATTTCTGTAATATTTGAAAGGTGATCTCAGCTCTATCATTCCACTAGAACCGTAGATTTTCTTTAATAATTCTGTAAGAGGACTAGCTATTGACGAGAATTGCGGTATGAATCATCTATACCAACCACAAACGCCTGAGAAACGTTAAGTGGCCGAGGAAAATTTTGTATGGCCGTAAGCTTTGCTGGATATACCCGCAAATAACCATCGCCGACGATAAATCCGAAATATCTAATCTCACGCATGCAAAACTTGCTCTTTTCTAGGTTAATAGTAAGACCAAGTGCTCGTCAAACGTGGAAGAAGTAATTAACAGGTCGTCGAGGTAGACCGACACTTAATCATGCAACTGATGGTGGTACGACCTTGTACATTAATCTACACATAATTTGTGGTGTATTGCACAGCCCGAAGGGCAAAGCAGTAAGGTGATACAGAGGTCGTCCGGGAACAGCAAAAGCAGTTTTGTCTCTGGATTTTTCGTTAAGAGGAATTTGGCAGAAAGCATCCTTTAAATCAAGGGCAGAAATATAATTTGTCTTCTGGAGTCTACTTAAAAGTCTATCAATTTGAGGTAATGGGAAAGCCAAACCCGAACTTCATCCAAAAATCAATTCCTAGGTATAATAACTGTTGCAAGTTGGGGACAGAAAGTTCCTTGTGGATTAACGTGAGCACCTGCAAAGTATGGCTTAAACTCACGGCATTCTTCTCGCTCGGATTGTTATCAACAATCAACGGCCTCATGTCGTAACAATGAGACCAGTGTGCCAATAGAGCATGACATGACATCAACTTACTGGTAGAAGTGAGACCCATCGAATCACTGCCGATCTAGGGTCACGGCGCCCAGCACCACAGCCACCACGATGCTCCCATAAAGGGGCCATACCAAGTTGAGGTGGATAAATCCTTGTTATCCAGGGCTCCTCTAACCCCCTGCTACCAAGTTAGGCAATGTTGGACCGCCCATTTGGTATAGCTTTTGTAAAGAATGATCAAGGGACCATGAATACTTCATGCAAGATATCCTTTTTGTAACGGAACTGGTCACACCGTTCGGGCCTAGATCTTATTAGCAACGTCTAAAAGTATTGTACTCGGCCTATACAGGTAATACGGGCGCTGTCAGAGAGGACCACGTGAAGGGTAAGATATGACCGTATTCAGTCTGGACAGGCTTCGAGATTCACCATTTGGATCTTATAGCTGACCATGCATACTAACCATATAAGCACTACTAACATACATACCTGATTTCCGTAATTCATCAACTTATTCATCAACTAAGACATCCTTTCTCCCCCTACCCAAGAGGCTTTGTCTGTCTTTCTCCTCTCACTACTATGTCTGAGATTTTATTATTCTGACTATCATGAGCACTTAATTCTCTGCATAATGACCTCCTGTCATTAAAGCCCTACTACAGTACCCACAGAGGCAAAAATCTCAATTTTTATTTCACTAAGGTATAGTTATCTCGCCGTGAGAAGTACCCATTCGTGAATATGGTATCTTTCACCCATACTACCTTACTGTACGTACTCTCGTGGAAGATTCCAAAGCGATCAACAGTACAACTTGAACAACTAAAACAACAAACCAACAAATTTCTTCCATCAAGAATGCAAAGAATGCATGCTTTCCTCTTATATAGGTTTCACCTTGTTCGAAACGCTCTGTTCCAGCGCCCAGGATGCTTACACTCCCTACACTGTCTAATAATCCCCGTATTCGCTGTCCTTGAATAAATACGTCAGCGTTAGGTCGGGAGTCTGTACGCAAAACAGTTTCAGCTATGGTGGCCTTAAGATTTTTGCGCAACCTGAAATGCTTAGTCGAGCGAAACTTGGCCGCAGAACAAAAGGGCCCCTGAGAAAGGGAGATCAGTGATTCAATGCCGTTCTCATAATCGGATGTATCTGATAAGCTAACAGTTTCACTATCAGTGATAGAGAGCAACTGCAGTCACTAAAGTCTATAGATTCAGTATTGGTGGTCATATCCTGCGCTGTTTGCACACTAGCCTCGCGCGTAGAAGGAATGTTGGGAGATGAATTCAAATGAATTATAAGAGACCCGTCAGATTGTTTGAATGTAAAACTTTTAGGCGTATCGAATAAAATACGTGGGCTAACTGTAAACAGATCGCCCTTAGGGTGATCATATTCTTGCTTTAATGATGCCTCTCTGGCTCCGTATTGGGAGCTGCTTCTTCGGTCGACCGGCGGGGAATTTGTGCAGGAGTCAAGATCCGCGGGGTCCCCGCAAAATTCTGACTCCTTCGCTGGTTTCCCGGAGAAGAAACGGAACAACGAGGCTTGATTATGCCCACAGCACCACAGCCATAGCAGAATATATGCTGAGGACTAGGAACAGCCATGGTAAGAGTGACCCTCACCATTGGAACTCCAACAGAGCAATCGTCTATGGGATTGATTCCCTGAATGTGGCCTTACAAAAGCTTGATTTAGCTGTCCTGATTGGATAGCTTCTACTGGATAGCCTATATCAGGGGGGCAACTGTTGGTTCCCATATAAGGACTGTCGGAATATAACTCATGGACAGATTTGCGCAGAAGAGTCTCACGCGGAGCACCAATTTCGGACCACAATTTTTCGTACTTGTTGCACAAGTCCCGAAGGTCAAGTATGCTTGCAACAGATTTAAGCAGTAAAACTCCTTGAAGAGCCGGCTTCATGTTTCGCCGGATAATCTCAAATAATTAATTTTCGGGGATGGGATGGACCATTTTGAATACTGCCAATCGAAAATCACTAAAGGGCTCGCGACTACTCTGTTTCCTTCCTTCAATAAGTTTACGGATTTCATAGTCTGTCTCCTGATTCCTAAACTCACGAAGCAGAGCTGATCGTAGATCTTCCCAAGTATGACTTGGGTTAATACGTAAAAAGATCCAATACCAGTTTCCGGCTTTTCCGCTTACCAAAGCATGAATTCCTGCACAGAGGTTTATCCTGGAAACTCCCTCCAAATGTGCTAAAGATTCCAATCGAAATATGAACTCGGCAACATCCAGTCCGGATGTTCCATCGAACACCAATTTGCAACGAAAAGTTGGGCTTCGAGTAAGGCTTTCTCTTGGATTTACAAGAGGAGAAGAATGGTCACTCCAAGGAGTATTTGACGCACAGAATGCAACATTTGGTGAACCAGGAAAGTCGTAGGAATTCCTTAAGCGGGAACTGTTAAAGCATGATGGCTACCAACCGCATCACCTACCTTGACAGTGGAAAAACCTGAAGGGTGACTGGGAGCAACACTCGAGGTAAATCCAACATACTTCCTAGAGGAATTGTATAAGCGAGGCTGAGTGAGATTTCCTTGGATAAGTTTCTCAACAGTTACTTGCGGCCCAATTCGAGCCTTATCAGGGATTATTTGATCCAGAGGGTTATCAAATCCCGCAAAGTCATTCTCCAAATTAATGGAGTCATCTCGTTTAATATCTACAGAATCATTGATTATTTGCTGATATCCTGAGGGATTTACGGGTTTATTGGGAATAGTCTTCAGTAATGTGGTCTCGTTTACTCCTCCTGGATTCACTGCATATGAGGATAATAGATCGCCACCACAAGCTCCAGTTAAAATTTCGTTATTGGCGAAGATATTTCTAGAGATGGATACCACTTTAATGTAATTCCATCGGCCTTGTAAACCAATAATCAATTTGTCTCTACTTGCCTTTACCACAGGAGCAGATTCGCCTAATCTTTTAGTTCTACCTAGCAAGTGAAAAACAATCGTCTGATATCACCTCTATTCCTCGTACCTTACAGGGGGATACTCATGAAGGTCCATATTTAATCTTTCGACGCGATTTGTAAGGGAATGGAACTCCGACTTAGGATTATCTCTGTTGTGGGTGGACATCGGTACCAAATCATAATTCAGGCATTCAGCCTCGTATCTTTGTGTCAAATTTTTGAGAACATCAATATCCGAAAACGATATTTCGCGTATTTGACACTCGATCCTTAAGTCATCAGGAGACAATAAGGAGAAATCCATATTTATGCCGAATTTTTGAATATCAAAAAAAGAAGAGTTACCGAATTTAACGTCCCTACCGGGGAATAAATATATAAAATGATGTTACATAAGTCAATAATAGAACAATGTAGTAAAGGGAAGGAACAAAAACAAAATATTAAAAAGATTAAAGTAAGAAGATATATATATAGTATAACTTTAAGAATTTTACCTTTTTTACAATATAAATGAAATAAAAATAATAAGAGAGAAAAGAAACACAACTTTTATTTTAAACGTGTAATAAAAATAAAAATAAAACTTTTACGACTACGACCGAATCATCATAAGTAAATTTAAAACAGTCTGATTTTCTTATTTACTTGAACTTTTCATTAGGTTTTAGATTTTTCGTCTTCGAGTAAGTAAAAATGCTTACTTCTGCAAAACGCGCGTGTTATGTCATGCCAAGAATCCCCAATCCGAAAGTCATATAGAGAAATGTAAGCAGAGGACAGTATGTATGTGTACGTGGAAACATAATTGTCCGATGCAATTCTCATTAAGTACGTGACTTTATTCAAGTATTTTATTTTCGTCAGATAGAATTTCATTAAGAAAATCTCATCTGCACTTGCCATTTTTGCCTAAGTAAGCAATTCAGTGTAAAGATCTTTTTAATGAAGATCTCTTTTAGTTAGTCCATTTTGAGTTGTCGTTTAATTAAGTCGCGTTTTTATTAGTTGTAATATTAATTGGTTTAATAAAGTTTTTTTTTACTCATATAGCTTTATAGTTTATTTAAATGGCGCAGTCGGTAGGATTTGCGGTGTGAATTAATTCTTAACAAGAGTGAAAAATATTGTTAATATCTCACAAATTCTTCTAAGAATTTTTAAGCAAATCGAAATTTTAGTGAAAAGTGAAGTTCACGTTAAGCTATACATATATGAATTCAAAGAAATTCAAAAGAAAGTGAAAAAAAAATATGTAAATACATGTATATGTTTTTCGACACAGTATCGATAACCATTGCATGAATCCTTATCCGAACTTGAATAAAAAGAAGTCCAAGAGCCAATCGTCTACTTGTGACAAAACCAAGTCATTGGAAGGAATTCATCTTTATCAATTAATTAAAGTACAATCACAATACGACAAAATGGCACTCACGATTAAGGACTATGTATCCGAGGCAAGAGCGGTACCAGAATTTAGAGGCGACAACAGTTTCGACTTAGCGAACTTTATATCTGAAGCTGAAACCATCTCAGGATTAGTAGCAGCAGACGCAACCCAACAAAGTTACTTACTCAGAATCTTCATTTCGAAGATACAAGGAGAAGCTCTGCAAGAAATACGAAAACTGGAGGACAAAACATGGGCAAACGTAAAAACACGACTAAAGGAAACTTTTGGAGTACCAGAAAAATATAACCACATTATTAGAAAGGTAAACGAAGTAAAATTCAATGATATACATTCTAATTATAAAAATTTAAGTGTTTTATTGGATAGAATAAATTTAAAATATCAATTAGATGATAGTAAACCCTTAGAATTCAGACCTGAAAGAAATGAACAGTTTATTTTAAGTAAATTTTGTGATTCTTTACCTGAATATCAGAATTTTTTAGTAAAAATGAAAGAAGTGGGAACACTGCGAGAAGCGTATAATTTAATCGAATTAAGTTCCAATCGTGAAAGAAAATTTGAAAATAAAAATAATGAAAACTTTGGAAATAAATATGAAAATTATAAATCCTCAAGAAATCAAAATCAATTTCAAAGAAATCAAAATCAATTTCATAGAAATCAGAATCAATTTAATAATTATTCTCATACGAATTATCCTAATAACAGACCTTTCCCAAATTACCAAAATAAATATAATTTCAATCAAAGAAATAACCAAAGTGGAAATTTTATGCAAAGAAATAACCAAAGTGGAAATTTTATCCAAAGAAATAACCAAAGTGGAAATTTTGCCCAAAGAAGTACACAAAATGTACAAAGATTTCAAAACAATGGTGCACCATATACAGCACAACCTGAACCCATGGAAGTTGATCAAGTAAATTTTCATTCGGTTCCTCAGAAAACGATTTACCGATAGTTACATTAACTGTTGAAAATAGAAAATTAGATTGTCTGATAGATACTGGAGCTGCCACTTCCATTATCCACGAACAATTATTCCCCAATAAAAAACGATTTAAATTAGATAAATCAGTAAATTTGTTAACCTTATTAGGAAAAGTTAAAATTACCCATGAAATCATTACTTCTATACCGGACGAGTTTAATCACGATGCAGATATGTGTTGGAAAGTAATGAATCTCTCAGAAAAAAAATTTCAAGCAATCTTAGGCCAAAATATTCTATTACCAATCCGAGCGAAAATCGATCTAGGTAAAGAAACTTTAGAAGTCTATGGTAAAGTAACTAAATTTAGAGACTCATGTCCTTTTGAAGAAATTAATCAATTGGAAATGATAGAAACTAACCCAACGGAATTAGTAAATCAGTTAGACACAAGACATTTGAATGGAGAAGAAGTAAAAGTACTTAGGAATATTCTTAAAGATAATAAGGATTTATTTTATCAGGAGGGACAGCAGTTGACCAATGTGAGGGAAATAAAACATTCCATTATCACAACACATAGTCAACCTATCCACTCAAAAATATACAGATTCCCAAAAATTCACGAATTAGAAGTAGAGAAACAAATGAAAGAAATGCTGGAGCAAGGGATTATCAGAGCAAGCAAATCACCTTATAACTCACCGATCTGGGTAGTACCAAAGAAAATGGACAACTCAGGAAAGCAAAAATGGAGAATAGTTATAGATTATAGGAAACTAAACGAGATCACTATTGATGACAAGTTTCCAATTCCAAATATAGGGGGAATATTTGACAAGTTAGGAAAAGCACAGTACTTTTCTACACTTGATTTAGCTAAAGGATTTCATCAGATCCTTGTAGATGAAAAAGATATGGAGAAAACAGCATTCTCTACACCAAGCGGACATTATGAATATGTACGTATGCCATTTGGACTCAAGAACGCACCAGCGACATTCCAAAGAATGATGAATTTTATATTGGCAGAATATATTAACAAAACTTGCGTAGTTTATCTCGACGATATTCTGATCTTTAGTACATCATTACAAGAACACTTGGATTCTATTAATAAAATATTTAACCCTCTTCGAAACTAAATCTGAAAATTCAGATAGATAAATCTAAATTCTTTGCGAAAGATACGGAATATCTAGGTCATATATTGACAAATGATGGCATTAAACCTAATCCAAAAAAGATTGAAGCTATAAAAAATCTTAAAATACCGGACACTAAAAAACGCATTAAAAGTTTCTTAGGTATCACTGGTTATTATAGAAAATTTACAAAAGACTATGCGAAAATTGCACAACCCTTAACACATTGTTTAAAGAAGGACAATAAGATAAATGCAAAAAACGGGAAATATATCAATGCTTTTGAAAAATTAAAAGAACTAATTATAAACCACCCAATCTTACAGTACCCAGATTTTAAAAAGAAATTTGTATTGACTACAGACGCAAGTCAATTTGCAATAGGAGCGGTCCTATCACAGGATGGACACCCTATTTGTTACGCCAGTAGGACACTAAATGAACACGAAAGGAATTACAGTACGATCGAAAAAGAATTGCTTGCAATCGTCTGGTCGACGAAATACTTTAGACCCTACCTTTGTGGAACAAAGTTCTTAATAAAAACGGATCATAGGCCACTGGTATGGCTAAGCAGTTTAAAAGAACCCAACAGCAAATTACAAAGGTGGAAAATTAAATTAAATGAGTTTGATTATGAAATTGAGTATGTAAAGGGAAAAGAAAATCAAGTTGCTGACTTCTTAAGCAGAATAAATATAGATGAACAGAAAATTAATAACGGAGAACTTGAAACCGATCAGGCTACAATTCATAGTGGAATCGAAGAAGTGAATGATCATATTCCAATTAGAGAGGAGATAGTCAATAAGTACAGAACACAGATTCTATTAGTGAGAACGAAAAGTCAGGAAACTCAAACTATAAACGGAAACAGGAAGATTTTTATATCAGAAAAAGAATTAGAGAATTCGAACTATCTGAACGATGTCTTAAGGAGACTTATGAAAAACAAAGGTACAGTAGGTATATATTCAGAGTTAGAATACACTCAATTTAATATCCTACAGGAAAAATTAATAGTAACAGTAACAACAAAAGTCTAAAATTCATAAAGAGCACAAAGCTGGCGGAAGAGTTGACTTCAGAAGAAGAAACTTTCAGTAAAATCAAATTTTATCATGAACAAAATAACCATAGAGGAATAAATGAAAATTATGAGGAAATAAAAGACGTGTACTACTATCCTAAATTAAAAGAGTTAATACAAAAATATATAAACAATTGCGAAATATGTAACTTAGCAAAATACGAAAGATGTCCCGAAAAGTATGAATTTAAAGTTAGTGAAACACCACAAAAACTTAACAAAATAATACACGTAGACATTTATCATTGCCAAAAGAAATACTTCATTACAATAATGGACAAATTCACAAAACATTTATACGGGAACGATATCACAGATAAAAATAGTTTAACAATACTACAATATATTAGGAATAGAATTGCTATTCTGGGAAAACCCCAAAAGGTTGTCTTAGATAACGAATTTAATAATGTAAATGTGAGGGATTATTTCAATAAAGAATGAATACACTATCATTTTACAGCACTCATACAGGTAACGCGGATATAGAAAGAATCCATAGCACTCTTTCAGAACATATTCGTATACTCACAGTAGGTAACCCTGAGCTTAACGTAACTGACAAGGTAAATAAAGCGATTGAATTTTATAATAATACAATCCATAGTACGATAAAGGAAAAACCAATCTTAGCATTAGTAGGAGAAGGTAAGTCTAAAGATGAAATCTACAGATTAAATAAAAGCCATAAGGAGAAAATAATAGGTAAATTAAATGTCGACAGAAAAGAACTACCCGAATCGTATCCACACAAAGAAGCTTTTATCAAAAATTATAAAGCAGAAAGGCAAAAGCATTTACCCAAATATAAACAAATAAAAGTTAGAAATTATTCAAATAAAATTGTTGATGAGAAATTCAATAGGAAAGTTCACCCTAATAGAATTAAGAAACAATATAAATATTTTACAGGTCCAAAACCTATGGATAACCCTAATGTTGGTCGTAGTGATCCTAACGGTACAAACTCAGGCTATAATCCAAATCGAGAAACTAGAAACCCAGGCCGGATACACCATAATTGAGAAAGGGAACATATCACTCATTGAAGGATATGATAAAATACTACACGTTATAGATTTAGCAGAAATTCAACATATGACAGAAACTCTGGAGAAGGAAAGTAATTCAGGAATTCAACTCTCAGGAGACGAAAATCAGACACGATACATCCAGAACAAAATAACAAAACTATACGCAGAATTCAGTACTATTGTCCCAAGACAAAGAAGTAAAAGAGGACTCGTGAATATCATTGGCACAGGATATAAATGGATGTTTGGTGTTATGGACGAAGAAGATAGATTAGAAATCGAAGAACATTTAAGAATGATAGATGAGAACAATCATAATATAATTACTAATTTAAATAATCAAATCAAGATTAACAACGACTTAGATAATAATATGAAAATTTTAGAAACCCAGATGAAAGAAAGCAATAAAAATATTAATAAAATATTAGGAAAACTAGAAGACAATTACAAAGAAGTAATGAAGCACATACAGTTCAATCGAATTCTTGACAATCTTAAAATTGTGGAAGAAGAAATTGGAAAAATCCAAGATAACATAAACGCAGCGAGAATAGGAATAATGTCTAGGAATTTGTTAAACCAAGCCGAAATAAAAGAATTTAGTATCACCGCTGAAAAGCTAGAATTTCTAAAACTTGCCCTATTAGGAAACACACAAAAATTAATATTTGTCATTAACATCCCTAGATTTTCAAATGATTTATCCCAAACCTTTTATATTTTACCAATCCCAAATCAAGAAGGTAAAGAAATCAACATCGAATCGAGAGAAATACTAAAATATAACAAAAATATATTTAAAAATCAAGGAAATGAAATTAAGTCTTTAGTTAAGGAAGATATATGTATAAATAATTTAGTTATGAGCAAAACTTTCAAATATTGCAAGATGAGAAAAAATCCAGATGGATATGTAAATGAATTAAAGAAAGGTTTAATAATAATTAGTAATGCTAACAATTTTGAAATGAATAATACATGTAATAATCAAAAGTATATATTAAATGGCAATTACGTAATCAAATTCAACCAATGTGAAGTAAGAATTAGAGACCAAATATATTGTAATAATTTCAAAGAATACACAGAAAATATAATTTTACCTAATTATGTAGCACTGGAAAATATACCTGAAATAATTAATGTGTCAGACATCCACTTGAAACAGATTGAAAATAATAAAATTATCAATGAATTGCATTTTAAATTTAGAAGAAATGATTTAGTGGGATCTTCGATCGGATTCATTGTAATAATTGTAATAATTATCATAATAGTCATATACTGTAAAAATAAAAATAAATTACTTAAAATCAAAATTCAGGAGAATATTGAACTAAAAGGGGGAGGTGTTATGTCATGCCAAGAATCCCCAATCCGAAAGTCATATAGAGAAATGTAAGCAGAGGACAGTATGTATGTGTACGTGGAAACATAATTGTCCGATGCAATTCTCATTAAGTACGTGACTTTATTCAAGTATTTTATTTTCGTCAGATAGAATTTCATTAAGAAAATCTCATCTGCACTTGCCATTTTTGCCTAAGTAAGCAATTCAGTGTAAAGATCTTTTTAATGAAGATCTCTTTTAGTTAGTCCATTTTGAGTTGTCGTTTAATTAAGTCGCGTTTTTATTAGTTGTAATATTAATTGGTTTAATAAAGTTTTTTTTTACTCATATAGCTTTATAGTTTATTTAAATCGCGTGTGAGAATGATTAAAACGTTATTTGATACTTTTGTTTTTCAAAAATGTATTTCCCGGTGGAGGAATAATTTAAAATGTTATTTAATACTTTTGTTTTTCAGAAAAGTATTTTCCGGTGGGATAATGAATAATTTAGCTGAATCTACGTGCTTTAGATTATATGAAAAAAAGGTGAATCTTGTGGGGACACCCTTCCTTAAGATTCTTCTCCGAAGAATTGAATGATTTTAATTCGATTTTAACATTTGATCCCTTTTTACGATATTGTTTAATTGAAGATTGAAATTATTATTATTACGGGAATCGTGCTGAACGTAATTCGTTCATGAAAGACGCCTCTGTGTTTTAAGATTTCGATTACTTTTCTATTATTGAAATAATTCATTACAATATTTTTGATGGTTAAATTGTTGAAGTTTGGTATTACGAAATTTTCGTTAAATACATAATTTTCGTATGATACATTGTTGATTTGAAGTTCGCAGTTTTCGAATTTAATTTAATTGTTTTTTGATACGTTTATTTCAAATATATTACAGTTATGAATTATCCTTATATTTGGCATATTTTTTGTAACAATAATATTATTACTTATCTGTTTTATTTCGGTTTTGTTATTCATTTTGAAATTACATTTGGCATTATCCAAGAGCACCTAAAATGAGTTTTCTGCAATTTAAGATTTTTCTTTAATATAACATTTTCTTCATTTTCATACAATTCCTTTTCATTCATTAAAAATACTTTGTTTTCTAAGTCTATTTCAAGATTATTTTTATTTGGTATTGGTCTCTATGAAATTTACTATCAGAATAAATTGGTAGCATTAATATGAAAACAATATGGTCGTTATACAAGATTATTGAAGTTTTTACGTACATCATATCTTTAATTGTAATGTTGTATCTTTCAACTTCCTCTATAGTCAAAATATCTCTGCCTATAACTCCTAGCCTGCTTAACGTTAGATTTTCTTAGACTTTCCTGACTTGCTCTATTAGCAATTGAATATCATATTGAATTTGAAATGCGTGTTGCATATTTTCTATTTCTATTGTTTTCTTATTTATTTTATTAACTAGGTATGATAATTGGTAATTTATTTACGTTTGCTGTGTGTTAATATGTTTCGTTATGTTTGCTATGGATTCGTTAAAATTTTCGTTGATATGGACTTGATTATTTAAGTTTTGTATGAGTTCGTCATTATCTTTGTCTATTGCGTTTAATTTTTCTTTTATTTCCTTTTCGTCGTCTGAGACCATTACTTCTGCTATGTATTTTAATCCTTTACCTACTATATTTATTAGACCTATTTTATTCTTATTATTTGGTACTAAATTTTCTATTTCTTCGGCTAGAGAAATAAAATTATGCTTCATCGCTAAATATCCGCTTCCGTTTCTTAATTTTTCTATATTATTCTCAATAATAACTAAAGTTTTTGACCATGGGTTTAAGTTAATGCTATGTAATATTTTCTTATAACTTATAACTTGTTATAACCTGTAATTCTTAATCTTGAATCATCACGTATCCTTGCCCTTCGTTTAAGTTAAGTACTTCAATTTTTTGCGTCTGTACTCTTGTCGTCGTCAGTATTATTATTATTGCCAACAGTGTCACCTGGAATAGTAATAGTCTCGTATTTATATTTACATTTAACTTGGCCTTTGTAGTATTTAATTCCGTTCTTGTCCTTGTAATAGTCACCGCTTGTTATTTTATCTTTTAACTTTTTGTATTTTGGCTGTAATTTAAACGTCTTTGATATTACGTTTCTCGATTTTACATACTGATGATTATTATCAGTTAAAATTACATTGTCCCTATTCTTATTTATTTTATCGATGTACCTTTATTTATTTTTCTGGATCTTTATAGCTATTTCCTCATACTCTTCTGCTTTAATTTTTCCTTTAATAAAATCTAAAGGTTTCTTTTTCGTAGTAGAATGAATAGTTTTATTATAAGTTTCTAATGCTTTTAAAACTAAGTTATCTAAATTTTTATTGTCTAAATTTTTGGTGCTAGTCCTTAATATTTTAATATGCTCGTTTAAAGTCGAATGATATCGTTCGATGTCTGAATTACCTGTGTGCCTTTGTGAACTTCTATTTTAATTTTTGTACTGTGAAACCAGGTTCTCCATCTATTACGGTACTCCCATCATTGCTATTCTCGATTTCATTGCTTCTAATAAATCTACCCAGGACCTACTTCTTAATTTATGCGTTGTTACGTATTTTGTAAATTTATCAATTACTGTTAATTACATTGTTTGTCGATTTGCAATCCAGACGTCAATATGTAAAATTTCATTAGGTTTAGTTGGTGTCTCAATTACTTTATGCAAGGGTTTATTCGGATTTCTTTCAAACTTTGAAATGTTACAAATTTCACAATTATTTAAAACTCTACCTATCTTTTCTTTTAATTTGGGAATGTAGTAAGTGTCGTTGATTTCTTCATGTTTCATTTGTTCCCCTGTGATTAAATTCTTCATGCGTATTGTATATTATTTCTAATGCCCTTTCTTCATCTTCAATATCTTCTAAGAATTTGTTACCCTTGACGAATTTTACTAGTTTATTACTGCTGAATTATTTCAAATAAGTTTCTTGAAATTGTGCAAATAAATGGTCATCGTTTGAGTATACTACGACGATACCCTTGGATGACAAGTATTTTTTCAAGAGATCAGTTACACTTTCTTCATTGAATATTTTTAATTCGATGAGAAGTCTTCTTTTACCGACTGGTTTACGTGATTAGTGGCAGCTAATTCTGTCGGTTTTATTTAATATAATTTCAGTTTTGAAGATATAAACGATTGGGATATGATTTGAGCTATCCTCTCTCACACTGTGAATTGTTGCTCCCGTCGAAGAATTACTATAACTTTCTATTTCGTTGCCTTCATTCTCGTCCTCGTTTACTTCATTATTATGGATTTCTATTCAGGAAAGAGCGTCTGCTACATTGTTATCCTTACCTTTAACATATGCAATATGGTAATTATATTCTCCTAATTTTGTTTTCCACCTTTGTAACTTATTATTTGGTTATATTTTACTGCCCACATGATGGCAAGTAATTCTTTTTCTATTGTCGAATAGTTGATTTCGTGGTCAATAAGTGTCCTACTTGCGTAACTAATGGGATGCCCTTCTTGTGACAATACTGCCCCTAACGCGTAGTTTGACACATCTGTTGTTAAGGTGAATATTTTATTGAAATCCTTGAACCTGAGTATTGGTTCAGATGTAATTAGAGTTTTTAAAGTTTCGAAACCTCTAACATATTCTGGATCGTTGATATTAATTTTCTTACCCTTTTTTAAATAAATAGTCATGGGTTTTGCTATCTACGAATAGTCTTTTATAAATTTCCGGTAATGGCCCGTAATTCCTAAAAATAATTTTATTTGCTTGGTGGTTTTTGGGATTTCGTATTTTATTATTATTTCTATCTTTTTGGGATTTGGCTTTATACCTTCAGTGGATATTACATGACCTAAGAATTCCGTTTCTTTTCTTAAAAACTCACTCTTATCTAGTTGTACTTTTAAATTGACTTCTTTTAATTTTGAAAATATTTTCCTTATAGAACATGCTGTTAGGCTAGTGGAAAATATGATAATGTCGTCTAAGTACACTAGACATATTTTTCCTAAATATTCTGAAAGTACTAAATTCATCAGCCGTTGGAAGGTGGCTGGCGCATTTTTAAGGCCGAAAGGCATACGCGTAAGTTCAAAATGTCCTTCATTAGTAGAAAAAGCAGTCTTCTTGATATCTTCTTCTTCTATCTCGACTTGGTGGAATCCCTTTGCTAGATCGAGGGTCGTAAAATATTGTGCCCTCCCTAATTTGTCGAAAATATCATCTATGCTCGGTATCGGGAATTTTCATCTATCGTGACTTCATTTAATTTTCTATGCCCGATGCATCTAGTTTTTTTGGGTACCACCCATATTGGAGCAGAATATGGTGAATTACTAGGGCGTATAATGTTTTGTATTTGCATTTCTTTTATTTGTTCCCGCACTTCTGTTTTATGTACCTCAGAGTATCTGTAACTTTTGTTATAGATTGGAGCTTCGTTTCGCGTCTTAATGCAATGTTTTATCACATGCGTGAAAGACAAATCAGTTCCATCTTGGAAAAATATCGATGTAAATTGTTTTACTAGTTTTGTAATAGCTTGTTTTTCTGAAGATCAAAATTATAAATTATTTCTGTATCTAAAGAGTTTATCAAGGTTTCATAATCCTCTTCAAATTTATCAAAATATATTTTTATTTTAGCATCTTCCGTTTCTAAGGTTCTATTTTTATAACTTAAATTAATATTCAAGGGTTTTAAAATAATGTTTCCTATTAGACCGTCGTATTCAGAGTGAAAATTAAATTCTAAAAATTCTGCCATTTCGTTAGTTCTATTGAACTCTTTGATTAATGGTATTTTAACTTTATTACATATTTTCACATTTTGATCTATCGTTTTTAGCTCAATGGATTTTTGCATGGGGATTTGTATTTAGGATTGCATACGCCTGGGCTCACGATGCTAGATGTAGCACCGGTGTCTATTAAAAATCTTAACTTTCGAACAGCTGTGTCAATTATTATATAGGGTAGGACCGGATATTGGAGGCTATTAATTGAAAATTTTCGTTTCTATCGTATTGATGTTCTTCGAAGTTATAATTACGTCTGTTGATTGTCGATGTGTCAACGTCCATCGGCTCTAAAGTAGTGTCGTTTCTGTTAATAGTCGTATTGTTGTTGGTTTGGCTTTGATAATTTTGTCTGTACCTGTCGTGTCGGATCTAGGAAGTTCAAATCTTTGATTTGATTGATTCTGATACCTCCAGTAACTATTGTTATTATTTGTATTCGGATTCTTTTTATTTCTGTTGTAATTTGAGTTATCGTTTCGATTGTTACTATAGTTAGTTCGATTATTTTTATTATTTTTATTTTTATTGAAGTTACTATTTCGACCTACATTAACCCTAGTGAAAACATAGCCAATTTCGTATAAAATTTGCATAGCGGCTTTCTAAACTATCTGGTTGCCTGCAATATAACAGACCCCTCATTGGCTCTGGTAACTTGTTTTGAAAAATTCTAAGAGCTGTTTTGCAATTATTTTTTGTTTCAGTTTCGGCACTATTTTGTTTTATTATTTCACCTGCGTAGCATAGCATTTATTTCATTATAAAAATCTACACAATTCGTTTTAAATGTTATGAATCTAAGTTCATCGAAAATTTGATGCACTTTGTAATACCATTATTTATTTCAATCACTTCGCGAGCTTTTTCGATTAATCTACATTTAATTATATCAAAAAATATTTTTTGGCTCAGGTCATCATACTTAGCTAATAAAGGAAAAACCTTATCTACTTAACTTGTAAAATTATAAAGGTCATCTCTATCACCATTGAAAGTAGGCAATTGACTCAAATATTTTATTGGATCCAGGCTTACTTGTGTCATCGTGTTTATTGTGTTGATTCCTCCTGCGTGTACGTTGAGATTCAATTGACTGGTTTTTAGTAGGTTGCTGCTGATTTGGGAATTAATTCTTGGTTGTTGTTGATTATCGATGATGATATTGTAGCTGTAGTCTGATTGTACATACTTCTTTCTGTTTTACTTGATCCTGTGAATTCTCTTCCACTCTTTTGTTTTATTTTTCCTGATTTTATTCTCCACTTTTGTAAATTTTGGACAATTTACTTTTGATTTCAGAATTTCGCAATCAATTAATTTATTTTAATTATTTGTTTAATTGATTAATAGATTTATTTGCTTAATTTATTTTGTTTTATTATAAAACGTTTTTCTTTCTTTTCTTTCAGGTTCGTGGAGTTAAGTAATTAAAATTAACCGTGTTTTATTATTGAAATTTTCAATTCCACTTTACACGTACTACGAAAGGATGGCAAGTACTTAAAAATTTTATTAACAGTTTTCACATGTTTCCCTTACTTTGGAAATGAAAAATGTTTTGTTTCGCACAGAATTATTTTAACAGCATTTACACTGAATATCAAATTTATTTCATTTTTTTTTTGCACTGGATGTCCTTTCGTGAACATCCTACCGACTGCGGCACTTTTAGAATTTTACGTTTAATAAAAATAAAAATAAAACTTTTAAGACTACGATCGACTCATAAGTAAATTTAAAACAGACTGATTTTCTTATTCTTGAACTTTTCATTAGGTTTTTGATTTTTCGTCTTCGAGTAAATAAAATATTTTCCGGTAGACGAATGAATAATTTAGCTGAGTCTGCGTGCTTTAGATTATATGAAAAAAAGGGTGAATCTTGTGGGGACGTGGCCTATATGTATCTGTATGTAAGTATATATATGCTAAATACTTAAGCAAAGTATAACAAGAAATCAAAGCAAAGCAATGTAGAATAAGCAATCTAATCACAACAAGCAAGGGTAAACAATATTATTAATCTATCTATCTATCAATCTAGGGAGGGGTGCCATGGATAAGGCACGAAGCCCACCCAATACAAACCCAAAACTACCAAACTAACGCCGCTTGCCGATCAAAGTCTCTCTCTCCTGTTTTAAATGGGAAAAGTTACTCAATTCTTTCAACAAGGATTCTATGAAATCAATATTAGGGACTTTTAGCTACTAATACACCGTCTGTTGCACAATTTGAAGTTATTAACAAAAACTTTTCTTTTCACAACTTTTCTTTTATTACTCAAAACACTTCCGTTATCTTTACACCCTTCCTCTATTACTAATACACTTCCTTTATCCTTTTACAACCTCTTTTTTTTTTAACTTCAAGCTTTTAGCTTCACAATTTTTCTTTATTTATTCCAATTCAGTGACCGCCCGTTAGTATGCCAAAAACCGACTGTTCCAAACTGACTCCCTCAAAAAACTCAAAAACTCTCGAGACTTGATTTCAAAACTTTCAAATCTCTTCGTTCAGGATAGGAAAATGCTTAATTAGCATTCCTATCCTGAGAAAATTGTTTGCCGCTTGACATGTTTAAACATGAATTATCGCGACGGATGATGGTTGAAATGAAATTTGATATTTTCATAAATATCAAACCATCGTCTTGCTATCGTGCATACATTGTTGCGCTCAAAATGTATGCAGCTCGCGAAAATTTGCTGAAAAGAGCTTTTTCGGTGAAGACTTGATCGTTTCAGTCTTCACCGACGTAAAATTTCATGCGCCCGATATGTATGTATGTACATATCGTATTTACGACAAATCTTACTGAACATAAGATTTATCGAGGGGTTTTTTTTCAATTGAAACGACTTGAGATGAAACTTAAAACTTTTATTTTTCCCAAGTTATTTTGTAGGAAAATATTTTGTTTATTTTTGAAAAAATTTGAGGAAATTGCTGATGGCAATTTCTTCGTCTTGGAATTAGATAAGCTAACCATGTTTTAAGCATGATTGGCTTATATGTATGCAAATATATAATAAATTTAAATTGTTTTTTTAATTATATATTTTAGGTAATTTTGGTATACAACACAATAAAAACCGTTAATTTATCTTTCACATTTTATTACAGATGTGTAACGAAGAGCTTGTCAGCCGAAAAGATCTACCTACGTTCACTTGTACCTGAATGTAGATACATCCAGGATATGTGTGGGTGGCTGCACTGCGAGTATGCCGCTAGCGATCAGCCGGCTTGGTGTGGTTCTTGCCACCCACATCCCTTCAATGCTTGTTAAGCTGTGCAAAATCGTCAACATAACTGATCAGACAGACGGACGGACAGTAAAAAAAAAGATCTAATGCAGGCTTGCTTCTCATGGTGGAACCAGAAAGCCTAAAAAGAAGAAAATAGATTTTATTTACATGCTGCAAAAAGAAGGAGAATAGAAGACCTCAGCAACGCCGAACAAGTGCTAATTCACCCGGAGAGCTTACAACGCTGGCACATGGACGATTGAGAGAGAGTGAGAGAGCTGGGAGGGGTCTCTGATGTTGTTGAGACCCCGGCTTTGGGTAATGTTGGGCCCAATCGTCCCCATCCACCCTGGCTAAGCCTCCAAAGCCGTATCAAAATGCTCAGCCCCATCTGTACGTGTTTTACATCTATTGCCGTGTGTGTGTGGAAACGACCTCCCTCCTGTCCGCGACCATCCCTTTTATGGAACTACTCACTCCATCGCGCTGAATCCGTTACCAACCTGTAAACAAAAGAAGAAAGCAACTTGGAGAAGGGCGGCCAAAGGTGACCAAACTAAATCACCCAAAAGAAGAAGAAATGCGTATCAAGGAACTCAAAATTTCATCAAGTCCAAATCAAAGTAGTATATTTATTGAGGATGTTCAAGCATATGAATCATTTACGAGGGAGGAAACCCGATCACAAAAAGACTAACATGGTATATATACAAAAAAAACTAAAGGAAACAAAGTCACCGGTTAATATTAATCTAGATCTGAATCCTTACGACTAGCCCTAATAAGCGCTTTCCTATTATGTGACTTATCGAACCCTGTGATCGACGCCTAACCTTAGATGTATACTAAATGATTTTAGCACTTAGGAACAAAAGAACACAAAGCAAATAATAATACCTAGAGAAAATTTGAACTAACCTTGTGGTCCGCTATGGACTTACATAACACCTGATTTAATCATATTCGGGGTTTCCTCCTTTACAAAAAGGGTTGGACACTGGTTTTCCAACAATCTGCTAGCTTCTTCATGACTACGTTGAAGTCTGAGTTCACCTCCTCGCTTCCCTGCTCCTTCGGATATGTAAGAGCGAAATGTTTTGCCGTAACTTCTGCCAGAGGGATACTTCCTCGCCGGTATAAATCCAACTTGCCGTCATGCAGGAAAAATTTTCAAAATGATCTTTGTTACGTGCAAGGAAACTTTTCCCCACTACTATGGTATATAAGACTCACAGACGCACAGGTAAGTATTTCAAATAATGCAAATTATGTGTGCACAGAATGGTTAAACCGAAATTTGCTCGACAGTTTACCAATATGATGATATATGAAAATCACTGTCGCAGGTAAATATTCTAATTAATACAAATTACGACTGCGCAACATTAATTCTAAAATTTCCTTTCAGTTCACTATTAGAAAGATCTATATGAAAAAAATCACTGGCGCACAGGTAAATAATTCAATTAATAAAATTTCTTGAATGCGCAACCTTAATAACAACATTTTCTTTCAGTTCACTGTTAGAAAGATCTATATGAAAAAAAAATCACTGGCGTACAGGTAAATATTTCAAATACTAAAACTTATAAATGTGCAGCATTAATACTAAAATTTTCTTTCAGTTCACTATTAGAAAGATCTATATGAAAAAAATCTAAATGAAAATCACTGGCGCACAGGTAAATAATTCAATTAATAAAATTTCTTGAATGCGCAACCTTAATAATAACATTTTCTTTCAGTTCACTACTAGAAAGATCCATGTGAAAAAAATCTAAATGAAAATCACTGGCGCACAGGTAAATAATTCAATCAATAACATTTCTTGAATGCGCAACCTTAATAACAACATTTTCTTTCAGTTCACTATTAGAAAGATCTATGTGAAAAATCACTGGCACACAGGTAAATAATCTAATTAATACAATTTACGACTGCGCAACATTAATTCTAAAATTTCCTTTCAGTTCACTATTAGAAAGATCTATATGAAAAAAATCACTGGCGCACAGGTAAATAATTCAATTAAAAAAATTTCTTGAATGCGCAACCTTAATAACAACATCTTCTTTCTGTTCACTGTTAAAAAGATCTATATGAAAAAAATCACTGGCGCACAGGTAAATAATTCAATTAATAAAATTTCTTGAATGCGCAACCTTAATAACAACATTTTCTTTCAGTTCACTATTAGAAAGATCTTTAGGAAAATCACGGTCGCACAGGTAAGTATTCTAATTAACACAATTTATGAATGTGCAACATTAATAACAATTTTTTTCTTTCAGTTCACTATGAGAAAGATCTATAGGAAAAATCACTGTTGCACAGGTAAATATTCTAATTAACAAGATCTATGAATGCGCAACATTAATAACAATTTTTTTCTTTCAGTCCACTATGAGAAAGATCTTTAGGAAAAATCACTGTTGCACAGGTAAATATTCTAATTAACAAAATTCACGACCAGAATGAATAAACTAAAATTTTTCCTTTCAGTTCACAAAAGCAAAAAAAAAACTCTAAAGACTGATTTTAAATAAAGAGGAATCACGACTCAATTTTTTTGCGACCGTTCTCCTTCAAAGCCAAAAAAACAACTCCCCAACTACCAGCAGTCTCCCTACATTCCATCGTTCTTCACTCAGCCACCGGCAAGCGAGCGCCTTTTTTCTTCTCAGAATTTTTTGTTCTTTTTTCAAGCCTGCTGCAACACATTGCATGATGGCATCACGCGATCTGTTACAGCTAGGCGAATTGCCGTTTCCGTAGCTTTGATGTGGTTGACTAGCGGTAAGTTTTAAACGAAAAATTGTATTTTGTGCTCATTTTGCACATTTTATAATTTTTCGACTGAAAAATATTCTGCTGATATTGTTGTTTCTTTTAGATCTGGACTTGTATGCGGGTATGTATAAATATGTCTTTATCTTTTCAGGAATTTTTTTAATATGAAGAAGTAGCATAGAGCTACTTCTTGTAAATACATAGATTTTATCTTTTATTTTTTTCCAGAAATTTTTTGTACTATGGAGAAGTAGCATAGGGCTACTTCTTGAAAATACATAAATTTTATCTTTTCAGGAATTTTCTAATATGAAGAAGTAGCATAGGGCTACTTCTTGAAAATATATAAATTTTATCTTTTATTCTTCCAGGAATTTTGGTACGATGGAGAAGTAGCATCGGGCTACTTCTCGAAAATATATAAATTTTAACTTTTCAGGAATTTTCTCATAGGAAGAAGTAGCATTTTATTAAATTATATACTCTGGGAAATCATGGAGTTTTCTCTACAGACGTAGAGAAGCCAAACAAAAGTAGCGTAAGGGGGTATACGCTACAGATGTTAACTTTTCCTTTTTAGGAAAATATTCGAAATTTTACAAAAACCCACTGGCTATTAATTTTCCAATAAAACAAAAAAAAATGTCAATTTTTCTTTTACCTTTTTTACAGGTGTTAACTTTTCCTTTTTAGGAAAATATTCAAAATTTCACAAACAACCCACTGGCTATTAATATTCCAGCAAAACAATAAAAAAAATGTTGATTTTTCTTGTATCTTTTATTACAGATGTTAACTTTTCCTTTTTAGGACGATAATCAAAATTTCACAAAAAACCCACTGACTATTAATTTTCCAGTAAAACAATAAAAAAATGTTAATTTTTCTTCCACATTTTATTACAGATGTTAACTTTCCCTTTTTAGGAACATATTCAAATTTTCACAAGAACCCACTGGCTATTAAATATCCAGCAAAACAATAAAAAATGTTAATTTTTCTTTTACCTTTTATTACAGGTGTTAACTTTTCCTTTTCTGGAAAATATTCAAAATTTCACAAAAAAATGTTAATTTTTCTTCTACCTTTTATTACAGATGTTAACTTTTTCTATTTAGGAAGATATTCCGAATTTCACAAAAATCCACTGGTTATTAATTTCCAGCGAAACAATAAAAAAAAATTAATTTTTTTCTACCTTTTATTACAGATGTTAAGTTTTCCTTTTAAGGAAGATATTTAGAATTTAAAAAAAAGACCACTGGCTATTAATTTTCCTGCGAAACATTAAAAAAATGTTAATTTTTCTTCCAGCTTTTATTACGGGTGTTAACTTTTCCTATTAGGAAAATATTCAAAATTTCACAAAAAATCCACTGGCTATTAATTTTCCAGCGAAAAGATAAAAAAAATGTTTATTTTTCTTTTACCTTTTATTGCAGGTGTTGACTTTTCCTTTTTAGGAAAATATTCACAATTTCACAAAAGCCCACTGGCTAGTAATTGTCCAGCAAAACAATAAAGAAATGCTGATTTTGCTTTTATCTTTTATTACAGATGTTAACTTTTCCTTTTTGGGAAGATATTCATAATTTCACAAAAACCCACAGGCTATTAATTTTCTAGCGAAACAATAAAAAAAATGTTAATATTTCTTCTACCTTTTATTACAGATGTTAACTTTTCCTTTTTATGAAGATATTCCGAATTTCACAAAAACCCACTGGCTATTAACTTTCCAGCGAAACAATAAAAAAAATGTTAAAATTTTCTTCTACCTTTTATTACAGATGTTAACTTTTCCTTTCTAGGAAGATATTCAAAATATCACAAAAACCCACTGGCTATTAATTTTCCAAAAAAAATAAAAATAAATGTTAATTTTTCTTGTACCTTTTATTACAGATGTTAACTTTTCCATTTCAGAAGATAATCAAAATCTCACAAAAAACCACTGGCTATTAATTTTCCAGGAAAACAATAATCAAAATTTCACAAAATCCCACTGGCTATTAATTGTCCAGCAAAACAATAAAGAAATGCTGATTTTGCTTTTATCTTTTATTAGAGATGTTAACTTTTCCATTTCAGAAGATATTCAAAATTTCACAAAAACCCACTGGCTATTAATTTTCCAGGAAAACAATACAAAGGAAATGTTAATTTTTCTGGTACCTTTTATTACAGATGTTCACTTATGCCAAAGTTACCATTGCGCACTAACACCGAATTTCTTTAAACTGTGCACACTAAATCCTTTTTACTCACAAATCACAAATATGACAACAAAATTTACAGGAAAGTTATAGTTTCCGAGATAATCGAATTTAAAATTCCCGAACTTTGAACTACAATTCACAACACAATTTGACATTCTCACAATTAATTAACTCTTCTTCTTCTTTTTAGTAAGAAGTATACAAATAGTGTAAGCATACCTCCCGAACATTCGGGTTGCCAGCATTGCGTGTATGTGTGTGTGCCCCTGCCAGCCTACCTGTGTGTGTGTGTGTGTTTCTTTAATAAATGTTTTTCTATTCCATTCTAAATAAATGCTGCTACTATACATCAATTGAATATTTGTAAAGAATAAAGAAACGCAATGCTGGTAACCCGAATGTTCGGAAGGTATGCTTACACTACTTGTTTGCTTCTTACTAAACAGAAGAAGAAGAGTTAATTAATTGTGAGAATGTCAAATTGTGTTGTGAATTGCAGTTCAAAGTTCAGGAATTTTAAAGTCGATTATCTTGGAAACTATAACTTTCCGGTAAATTTTGTTTTCATATTTGTGATTTGTGAGTAAAAAGGAACTAGTGTGCACAGTTTAAAGAAATTCGGTGTTAGTGCGCAATGGTAACTTATGCCAAAAGGAAAAGTGAACATCTGTAATAAAAGGTACCAGAAAAATTAACATTTCCTTTTTATTGTTTTCCTGGAAAATTAATAGCCAGTGGGTTTTTGTGAAATTTTGAATATCTTCTGAAATGGAAAAGTTAACATCTCTAATAAAAGATAAAAGCAAAATCAGCATTTCTTTATTGTTTTGCTGGACAATTAATAGCCAGTGGGATTTTGTGAAATTTTGATTATATTCCTAAAAAAGAAAAGTTAACATCTGTAATAAAAGGTAGATATAAGAAAAATTAACATTTGTTTTTATTGTTTTGCTGGAAAATTAATAGCCAGTGGGTTTTTGTGAAATTTTGATTATCTTCCTAAAAAGGAAAGGTTAACACCTGTAATAAAAGGTACAAGAAAAATTAACATTTTTTTATTTTTTCGCTGGAAAATTAATAGCCAGTGGATTTTTTGTGAAATTTTGAATATTTTCCGAAAAGGAAAAGTTAACACCCGTAATAAAAGGTAGAAGAAAAATTAACATTTTTTTATTGTTTCGCTGGAAAATTAATAGCCATTGGGTTTTTTTTTGTAAATTCTAAATATCTTCCTAAAAAGGAAAAGTTAACATCTGTAATAAAAGGTACGTCCAAAAAATTTTGTGGTTCCAGAAACTAATTTTGTAGTTCAAACAACAAATTTTACATTTGATTCTCAACTAACAAGAATTCATCGTAGCTATAACGATTTTACAATTGTTACTTGCTGGAGGTTGTATTAATGACAGATATAGTTGATTTGACAATAATAATTTCGTTATTTTAACATGAAAACTTGTTCCATAAAAACTGAAATCATGTTAGGATAACGTGCGTTATTTTAGAAATACTCCAAATATATTTGAAATGATTATTTGCTCCCAGTCAAGTCAACTAGGAATGTTGTTCGTTGATGGAAGTGCAAAAATATTTTAAATTACTATTTGCTCCAGTCAAATCAACTAGATATGTTGCCCGTTGATTGAACTAAAAATATATAAAAGTATCAAGGATGTACCTGGTTGGAACAAACATCCTCAGTTCATGAAGTAATATTAACTTTTTGAACTATTAGTCTTTTTAATTATATCTCGTCTACAATTTTATGTATCGGAAAATCTTACAATTCACTAATTCTATCCACCTGAACCTTTTAATTTTATTGATCAGGTATAATGCCTAATATTGCCTAAAATGAAGCAAAGATGGAAAAGCGGCTTTCAGTTTCTATGATATTAAACAAAAGCAGAAAATTTAAGTGTGAAAGTAGGATATCGTAAAATATAATATAAGAATAAGAACAATCTAAATATTTCCAGTAATTCATTCGATTTATTATTGCACAATAGGTACAGTACACAGATTTTAGTCCATTAATTATATAGTACATATTTACTCTTATGAATTAGTTAAGCTAATTATACATATTATCCTGTTTTACATGAAGTCATAGAGTGATGATATATCTATATACATATAGTTTGCTTTTGCTCTAAAAATTCTTCAGTCTAATTGCTGTTTTATTGCTAGGTAATTTATATTTATGTATTGGAGGCCTTGTAAATAATTCATATTTAATAAACAATAATAATTTGTTTCTGAACCAGTGATATAAGACTGAAGGTGGTCATCAAATTCTAATAAAATTGTTTCTTTTCCAACAATGTAAGCATTGTAATCATTCATAATAAACTCAAATATTCATTTCATATAGTTTACAATCGTGGTGATATGATTTCCCACTTTAAAATTTTACCCTTTAATATTTTAATTTCGCAAAATATTTAGTAGAAATATTTACACTTATGTAAATATTTCATAATATCTACTACAGTATAAGAGCGTGCATCGGAGGGAAGTTCAATATTGTAAAAATTACTTTGTATAAAAAGCCATACTGCAGCACTTTCTTGAGGATAGCATACATTTAGAATTTGAAAATAATTGAAAGTTGAGTCCAGACAATTTAGAAAAGTCTCAAATTTTAAAAAAATCTCATCAATGTACAAATAAAATTCCTCGAAATTTGTTTCTTCTGAGCCAACAACGATAATTAATGGTTGTAAGGTTAAATTTAAATCTATGTACAAAGGTACTTATTTCCTTTTGAATGTCGTTAATTGTAACAACATGAAGAATGCAGCTTCTTTTGGAATCAGAAATACTTGGTTTCCATTGTGCTCGCTTATGTGCCCTTGATGGATATGGTATCCTTGCAGTAGGTTTTATTACACCATGGAGCGATATGAAAAGAATGCAATACTTGGAGCCTGTTGAATATACTTCATATAAAAACAATATATACGTATTAGTAGGAAATGCTTACTTTCATTTGATGCACGGTCAAGTTTTTCAAATAAAGAAATACAATATGCGTCCTTTAGTTTGTCTCCAATCACAGTTTTTACATTATCGAAGTCCTCCTTCCATTTACTAATCAAGCAAGCATCTTCAATATTTGAGTAAAAGTGGTAAAAATCTATATAAACCTGAAAGAATCCAAAAAGCATTTAAAAGTTCTGGCAAGGGTAATATATGTATAATAATAATATGTAATATGTTTGCAAACTGTGCAGTGCACATAAGTAATCTCGTATTAATCAAACTGTCTTTATTTATTTGACTCTAAACATAGAAAAGGTGAAGATTACATCAACAAACACTTCAGAATGGCAGAGCAGGTCTCTGTTTCATAACGGTATAACGACGATATACAAACAATATTTGTTCTCAACGAGCAAAGTGTGCACCACTCAACCTATTATTAAGTATTCATCATAGTAAATATAACTTGCTGGAACTCCAGTTTAAATAAATTAAGAATAAATAATCAACTGTGGAAGTACCTTTTACTGATATATTCTAGTTCCTAAAAAGTCATTACTTAAATTTTTCAGACGAATATATATGTATATTTATGACCTACTTTCCAGATCGCCATTTAGTAAGCCCGTCCTTGAATGTAATTAAATCCTCTAAGTGTTGGTCCGAATCAATGAATTGCTTATTTCTTCATTTTTAATAATCTTCAAATGCTTCATACCGATTCTTTTTTCTAAAATAGTTGATGCAACAGTTGAGCCGGCTTTGAATGAAAGCATTATACAAGATTTGAGATCTTCTACTATACTGTCACTATAAAGCAGTATTCAGTCTTTCTCAAACAAGAGTTTTTGTTATAAACCAAAAACAATTCCCGACTAACATATGTAGTTATGTATACATATATACTTATACATTATAGGTTATCGAAAATATGAGTTAGCAAATAATATAATATATACATATAATAATATACATGTCAATCATATGTGCAATTAAATTAAATTTACATAACGATTATAAACATAACGATTATAAACATAATCAAAGTCGTAAAAGTTCCACGTTGACAACAATTCTTTTAAGCCATCCGTGATATCGCTACCAACTTTATTATTATTTCCTGAGTGTGCTCCTGTTTTACTTTATTTACAACTCTCCGCTACTGAAAATGAACCCTGATGAAAAAAAACCCTGTATCATCCATATATATAAAGGAAATGATTGCCCGTATTCAGCATGAATATCTGAGACCTTTTCAACATCGGCGAACAGCTTCGTATATGAACATAAATAGAACTGCAGATTGCAAGAAGCATCCTTATTTGGTCATGAAACCAATTCAAGTTATTTACGAGCTTCGTACGAGTAAATAAGTGGACGTAAGAAATACATATATGTCAAAATATCCCAGATTGAAAAAAAAATTTCTTCCTTGCCTAGGGCATTGCCAGGGAAGGCGAACTTCATTTCCTCGCCGGTGACAACGTATTGAATGGTTGAAGTCCGAAAGTAGCGAACAAAGTAGTTCGTTACAAAATATGTGAACTTGTGCCCACATTAGTCATCACAATAATTTTGAAGTTCCTTATATGAATACCGAGCTTAATTGTGTACGTATTCAAACAAGGTACAGTTTTTGATATAAACAATAACTGTATGACAAATTCACAACAGTAATGATTATTAAATTATTATATTATCATCTCAAATCGCAAATAAAAAATTTCGCAATTTCAAAATGGCCGATCGAAACTTGGCATTGCGGCATTTTTCCTCCCCCCGAATACTTCTCGCCTGAAAAAAGTGCCAATATCCTCCCCTGTGTGGGCTATGGCATATGTATAAGGGAAACGATTCCCGTATTCAGGATGAATATCTGACGACCTCTTCAACATCGGGCGAACAGCTCCGAATATGTACATATGTAAATCAGGAACCGAATGAGTTATAAGAAATATTTTAAAAGTCTTTGTTATTGATATTTTATATTTTATCTTCTAATGAAATAGTTAAAAAGAGAATTTTATTTTCTTCTGAGTAAATAACAGTCTTATCTTAAGTTTTATATTTCTCTCTCGGTTTAACACTTAGAAAATAATTCGAGTTTTTCATTTTTCTCAGCTTTTAACAGTTAAAAATGAGTTTCATTGGAATCGGCAACCCCTTGTTGGTGTTGCTATACATAGCTTTGGTTTTTCAGTGTAAACGGCGTTTTAAAAAAAAATTAAATTTAAGTTCAAAAATAGGACCAATCGGGCAACTTCTTCGTACGGTTGCTATACACATTTTTTTTAAAAAATTGACAAATTTTATATTGTAACAAATATATGACAACAAAAATAGAAAACGTCCATTGATAAGTTTTCTTTCCTGAGGAAAATAAAAAACTCGAGTTATGAGTTTAATTTCGTCCGGGTTTTCGAACTTGTTGTCCTAGTTTAATGATTTTACAGATGGCAGCCCTAGGTGCGAACAACTACTTTGGTATGCTAAATTTCATTTGCAGCGCACTATTCTTCAAGACTTCGAAATGAATACAGTTCTCGGTTAGTGATAACTGAAGATGGCAATTTAAAGCAGGTTAACTATTCATAAAGTATGCTGATAACTGTTTCTATCTATCGAGACTCGTCAAGTCAAACTCCTTTTTCCCTTCCAATCTCACCTTCTTCAAAAAACTTTCTCAGGGAATCCCAAAAAAAAAGTAAAGTAATTTTTCCTGTGTGGCCGCGACTATGGCACCGTCATCCAGCTGTCAGTGACATAGTCAGAGGAACCGCAGCAGCTACTGCTCTGTGTAGCTGCGACCTTAACATCTGTTATCTCCATAAGAATTTCAATTGTCATATTAGATGTTAAGAAGTTTTTGTACCTCAATATGTTTAAAAAACATATCCTCATAGTTTTTTTCTTTAATGTGTACATATTTCATTAATCCTTGAAAGATTTTACAGTTTTTTATCTTTAAACTCGAACTCTATGTGGAAATACTGCCATTACTTAAATTAGAAATTGCATGATCGATTATTGTTGTTGATTCTTCACGTTAATACGTTTATATTCATTTAGGCGCATTAAGTGTTCTTCCAGTTCCTTGTGTAAGTGGTCAAGAAAGTTGTTAATACTTTCAGCTTGAGCTCTAGATAAGGTTAACATTTTGATTTTCTCCAATTACATGTTATGGAAGCATATGAGTGAGTATGCTCGGACGTGAAGTCGTTTCTGACAGTATGAGCTGACAGCTCACTCCGTGACCAGCGTTGACACAGGGCGACATACTAGCACCTTGGCTAGTGCGGGATAGTTGTGAGGTGGGTATACCAAATACCTGCCGCTATCACAGCCCATATACAAAAACAAATGTCGTTCCTTCAAAACCCCAAGCACACCCACCGGTCCTGAAGGGACCCTTACACCACTTACCTTTACTTCCATTGAGGACATGAAGGTGTAGCGTATTCAAGCCGTGATCCATCCACCCAATGACACTGTGGGCAATATGTTACATTGTCCCTATTAAAAAAAAACTGCAAATGTAGTGGAGGAGCGGACCTCTATGACCGTTAATTCAAGAGGGCTCCAGGAGGGTGAGAGGGATATAAGAAGAAACTTCTTTACTGCATTGATTAGCCGTGTTACTTCTGAACATATATATATATACATACTAATTTTTCATCTAAAAATTTACAGGCATCTAAGCCATTCACAAAAATCTAACAATAGTCCTAAGCGTACTAAGTTACTATATCCCTAAATGTTCCTTAGAATTTGGAGACTATATTGCCTTTTAAGAGCACTCTATCTAGGTTTATTTAATCTGGCAGAGCTGATATGCTCTCCAAAACGCTGTTTCAAAGAACGCTTAGTTTTTCCTATATATATACCCGGTCAGTCCTCACAGCTTATATTATAGACTACACTTGATTTTAAAATATCTTTTTTATTCCCAATTTTATTATTAACCAATAAGTATTTTTTAAATTTCTGCCATTAAAAAATGCAGGTTTGATACTTTCTGTAAGACAACAATGTAAGTAAATGTAGTTTTAGTTCTCGGTAAACGTTTCTTTCCCTTATATATAAAAAAAACAAAGGAACGAGATCATAAATCCCTGAGATACATTAACAAACATTAAATTGCTACCAGGGATTCTGGGAAGAAAACTCTTTCCTTTTTAAACCTTCATGATCCTGCACAGGTTGTAAAATGTTTTGGGGTTGTGTAGTGAGGGAATATTT
The DNA here is from genome assembly GCA_963930735.1 of Dioctria linearis. Classification (NCBI taxonomy): domain Eukaryota; kingdom Metazoa; phylum Arthropoda; class Insecta; order Diptera; family Asilidae; genus Dioctria; species Dioctria linearis. Next base: position 184,021,952 of record OZ005741.1, on the reverse strand, counting down.
AGGGAAGAGGAACTGGTTTCAAGCCATATGCCACTTTGAGATTTTGGTCATTCTTTAATGAATAGTTTGTTCAAAAAGTACGTGACCTAGTCTGAAAGTGAAATAATCAGTTTTGATAGAGTAGATTTTATGTAAGAGTGAAGTGAGCTTTTATATAGGTGTGATTAATTGGGAATAAACTATTTTAAAATAGGTGAGTGTTCTCACTGAGTCTGTGGTGTGGAAATCCTACATTCTTGATTATTGCTGTAGACGGAAATAGAACGTTGTTGTTTATGGAAGTGATACTGCTAGTAAGATTTAATTTTCTGCAAATTTAAATTGAAATATAATTAAGTGCAAGTGGTGGTTATTGTAATGATGTGTGAGTTAAAAGGAGAGGCAGGGTGTGGTTTTTCCCTCTGTCTCTTACAGTGATTACAGGTAGTGATTTTTCCCATGTATATGTATATTCTGGTCAGCTGAGGGTTACCGCTGACAGAATTAGTGAGAGGGGCTGTGGTTTTCCACCCTCCACTGGAACAATAACCATCTTTGTCAGTGTGTTTTACTCATTGATTTATTAATTTTTTTATATAGTGTTCATGCAGCGTTATCACTTCTATTATCTTTTTAGTATATGTACCTTGGTAATTCCACAATCCGACTCACACAGTGGTTTTCTTTTATTATTGCAGAGTATCCGGGTTGGCTGATCGGCTGAGCGTCTTTGTGGAGCGCGCCTTATTATGTGTGTGTGTGTTTTTTTTTTATATTTTAAAATACTATACATTAATGTAAAATAAAACAAATATGTATAACTATTCTTGATCTTAATTGCGTTTATTCCTATTCCTTTTAGTGATGGTGCAGCCGGACAGTCAACTTTGGCATTTGGGAAAGTATTAAAACATTTATTTTTCTTTCTTTTTCTTACTTTGAGTAAATAAATGATTACTTATACTTCATCTTATTTAAGTTCATTTAAATTTTACATATATTTGTTTGATATGACGGTGTATAGAGAATATATAGTGATTTTATTGGGGCGTATTTTCCCTGAACTCTGAGTTTTAGCTAAATCAATGTTTTTGTTTTCTTTTTTTTCGCTGTTACCGAAGGTTGATCGAGTAATAAGCAGACTAAATGGGGCCTAGCAAGAGAAAGAGGCGTCATAGACACCGAAGCCCTAGTACTTCATCATCAGATAGATCACGAAATCGTTGGAGAGAGGGATCTCGTGTGACAGTTGAATCATTAGACAAGTTTGCTGATGCTATAACGAGTTTAGTAGAGAGAACTAATAACCGTCCATCGGGGTCTAGTTATAAAAGGGAAACAATCCCAAAATTTGATCCGGAAGATCGTGGTCAAACTTCAGAAATGTGGTGTAAAAAAATAGATGAGTTGAGAAAAATATTCCAGTGGTCGGAAGAAGCCACAATTTACTTTGCATTATCAAAGCTTAGCGGCTTAGCTGAAACGTGGTATAAAGGGTTACCTTCCGTTAATTATTCTTGGGAGGAATGGAAAATAAAAATATTAACAGCATTTGTAGCAACGCGCGATTTTTATGAATTATTGCTAGATATGATACGGCGACGGAAACGGGTAGAAGAAACATATTCCAAATATTTTTATGAAAAAGTTTCTCTTTTAAATGCATGCGGTATAAAAGCAGCACAAGCAGTTTCATGTATTATCGGAGGATTGGAAGATAGGGTAATAAAAACAGGTGCTAGAGCAGGAAAATATGAAACTCCGGAGGCATTGTATACTTATTTAAGTCAATTTAACGATACAAGCTCAACGTATTCTCCGTCTCATAAACGAAAGAATCATTTTAGGAAGCGGGAAACATTGAAAGAGACAAAAAGGCTTCCTTCGACAAACAAGAATTTCAAGTGTTTTAAATGTGGGAAAATGGGGCACTATGCTAATAACTGTACTGAAAGTGACAAAAGTGAGAAATGGTGTAATTACTGTAGGAATCGCGGTCATGAGGAACAGAACTCTCCACGAAAAACTAAAACTAATTCAGCCAAAACTGTTGCATTGCTAGAAACTGATAATGCAGATTCTTTAAATATGAAATATCATAAAGATATCATTATAAATGATGAACCAACGAAGGCATATGTAGATTTCGGCAGCTCATGCACAATCATAACAAAGGGAGAGGCACAACGATTGAATTTAAATATTGACACGAATAATAGGGTTACACTACGACGGTTTGGAAAAGGAATCACCTCCAGCATCGGTACAGTAAATTTTAATTTAAAAATTGATGACGTGGAAGCAAAAATTGATGCTGTTGTAGTCGCAGATGTAGAGCAACTTGTTCCAGTCTTAGTGGGGAGAACTTTCACGGAATTGCCGCATATAGTTGTCGTTAAGGACAATGAGATATGAGATTTCTTCACAAGGAAAGTGAACCTAATTTGATGAGAATAAATTTGGGCCTAAATGACAACAAAATAGTGTTACAAGTAGTAGAGAAAGTCTTAATACCGATGCAACATTTAGGTTTGGTTAAAGTTGGAACTAGCGATTATGTTGGGGATGTATATGTAGAAACTAGTTATCGTCCATGCAAAGGACGTGAGACTTGCATTCCTAGATCTGTCTTGCAGGTAGGAAGTAATCACTTAACAACAGTACCGTTTTTGAATTTGTCTGAACAGGACATCATTATTAAAGAAAATGAAGTTGTTGCTCGAGCATGGCAATGTGAAGAAGAAACAACAGCAACAGAAAATATTTTAAATCTGAATACCGAGAAGTTGACAGATTTATGCTCGAATGATATCAAGATTGGACCAATTAGCGAAGCCGAAGGAGTTGAATTGATTGATATTCTTCAAGAATATCGTGACTGCATTGCTCAGACCACCAGTGAATTAGGATGTGCAAAATCAACGAAAATGCAAATACAGCTATATGATGAAAAACCGTTTACCTATCGTCCCTATAGAATGGCAGTTGCAGAGCAATGCTATTACGAAAAACAACTAAATGGAAGTGGACTGTAATAGAACAAACATCGATTGAAACATTACGAGATATACTTGTCAATAGACCTGTCTTATCATTATTTAATCCTCAAGCGGAAACAGAAGTGCATACGGACGCAAGTGCATTGGGGCTTGCTTCAGAGGCAATCGGACGAATGGTTACACCCGGTCGCATTTTACAGCAGACAAACAAAAGGTGCAGAAACGAAATACCATTCTTATGAACTTGAGACATTGGCAGTGGTGGATACGTTAAAAAAATTTTGATATTATTTACTAGGCATTAAGTTCACTGTCATCACAGACTGTAACTCTCTTCGAGCTACGAATGAAAAGAAGGACATTATCCCAAGGATAGCCCGGTGGTGGCTTCAACTACAAGAGTTCACTTTTGATGTCAAATATCGACCTGGAGATCGCATGAAACATGTAGATGCACTGAGTAGGAATCTAGTAAATGAACCAAAAGACGAAGTAGTGATGCATATTACGCAAGCAGACTGGGTCCTATCTGCTCAACTCACAGATGAAAAAGTTCAGGAAATTTACAAGAAATTATCAAAACCACCACAGACGGATTACGAAAAACAGACCTATAAAAATTATGCTTTAAGAGACGGTCGGGTATACAGAATAACAGCGAGAGGTATACAATGGGTTGTACCAACAGGAATGAGGTATCAAGTAGTAAAGGCGGCGCATGATGACATGGGACATTTTAGGTTGGAAAAAACACTATATAGACTTTGTGAACGTTACTGGTTTCCCAGGATGAGAAAGTAGGTATGTAGAAAAGTATATCTCGTGTTGTATTCAGTGCCTTTACAATAAGCGAGCTTCTGGGAAAAAAGAAGGATACTTACACCCTATTCCAAAGGATCCTGAACCAATGAAGGTCATACACGTAGACCATTTGGGACCTTTTCCGAAATCAAAACGAGGAAATCAACATGTTATAGTTATCATAGATGGTTTCACAAAGTTCCTGTTTTTGAAAGCTGTAAAATCAACCAAAGCCAAATATGTCATAGAATTTTTTAAAGATTTATTTAGTAATTACGGTTCACCGAAAGTCATCATCTCAGACCAAGGGAGCTCTTTTACTTGTAAGAATTTTGCTCAATTCTGTAAACAAAATAGCATTAAACACATCAAAAATGCCGTCGCTACTTCACGGGCCAAGTGGAGAGATTGAATAGATCAATTTTGAGCACATTGATGACAACTACATTGGAAGAGGAGTGCTGGGACTTGAATATAAAACAGGCGCAATTTTCAATTAACAATCACGGAAAAAGTCCGAGCGAGTTAATGTTCGGTTATCGACCTAGAGGGGGAACAGATGTTCTGTTGTCTGATGAAATATCCCAAACAGCAAATATTATTGAAGATTTGGTAGCTGAAAGGAATATTGCAGCCGAAAACATAGCAAAAGCCCAAGAGAAGCAAAAACAACATTTTGATAAAAAGAGGAAAAAGCCAAAAGTTTACAAAGTAGGTGATATGGGGTTGATAGAAAAAGTAGAACTAGCACCAAATGTTAGCTGGAAGTTGGTATCACCTTATAGTGGTCCGTTTGTAATTAAATCGGTTTTACCAAACGATCGATATTTGGTTGTGGAGTTGCCAGGATCACACCGGATAACACGGAACACAAAGTATGAGCGCACGATAGCTGTTGACAGAATGAAACCTTGGATTCCTCCAGGAGGCTTATCTGATGACACAGATAATAAAAGCGGTTCGGATGGAATAGTATTGTCCAGTGATGAAATGTCAAATGTACTCGGGGCGAGTTCTTCACAGGATGGCCGACTGTAAGACAACAATGTAAGTAAATGTAGTTTTAGTTCTCGGTAAACGTTTCTTTCCCTTATATATAAAAAAAGAAAGGATCGAGATCATAAATCCCTGAGATACATTAACAGCACGAATGTATCGACAAAATTGCTACCAGGGATTCTGGGAAGAAAACTCTTTCCTTTTTAAACCTTCATGATCCTGCACAGGTTGTAAAATGTTTTGGGGTTGTGTAGTGAGGGAATATTTAGGGCAGAGGAACTGGTTTCAAGCCATATGCCACTTTGAGATTTTGGTCATTCTTTAATGAATAGTTGGTTCAAAAAGTACGTGACCTAGTCTGAAAGTGAAATAATCAGTTTTGATAGAGTAGATTTTATGTAAGAGTGAAGTGAGCTTTTATATAGGTGTGATTAATTGGGAATAAACTATTTTAAAATAGGTGAGTGTTCTCACTGAGTCTGTGGTGTGGAAATCCTACATTCTTGATTATTGATGTAGACGGAAATAGAACGTTGTTGTTTATGGAAGTGATACTGCTAGTAAGATTTAATTTTCTGCAAATTTAAATTGAAATATAATTAAGTGCAAGTGGTGGTTATTGTAATGATGTGTGAGTTAAAAGGAGAGGCAGGGTGTGGTTTTTCCCTCTGTCTCTTACAGTGATTACAGGTAGTGGTTTTTCCCCTGTATATGTAACGTATTCTGGTCAGCTGAGGTTTACCGCTGACAGAATTAGTGAGAGGGGCTGTGGTTTTCCACCCTCCACTGGAACAATAACCATCTTTGTCAGTGTATTTTACTCATTGATTTATTAATTTTTTTATATAGTGTTCATGCAGCGTTATCACTTCTATTATCTTTTTAGTATATGTACCACAATCCGACTCACACAGTGGTTGTCTTTTATTATTGCAGAGTATCCGGGTTGGCTGATCGGCTGAGCATCCTTGTGGAGCGCGCCTTATTATGTGTGTGTGTGTTTTTTTCTTTTATATTTTAAAATACTATACATTAATGTAAAATAAAACAAATATGTATAACTATTCTTGATCTTAATTGCGTTTATTCCTATATTTCTTTCCTTAAAGGTAGTAATAAATTTGATGAGATATTTTGAATGTATGGAATTTTTCTCCACCCCTTCCCATCCATTTCCTCAAATATTGGAAACACTTCATTTAAAACCATCTTTCGTTGTTTTTTATTTAGCAATTTATAAATAATTTTAGTATCGTACCCGTTATTTCTTGCAATAATTTTTATAAAATTTAATTCTTTCTTAAAGTCATGATTTTTTAAGGGGACATTTAATAGTCTATTTATTAAGGAATGAAGGGCTGCAGTTTTTGTATTCCGTGGAAGGCAAGGATGACTAGGAATAACCGCGTCAGAAAATGTATCTTTTCTAAAGATATCGAAACTCAAGCTATGGTCATTTTCTATCTTAATAGACAGGTTTAGAAAATTTAAAATTTTATTGCCAAATTCCACAGTAAATTGAATATTCCTATCTATTTTATTTAGAAACGAATGTAAAAACAACGAAAGTTGTCTATCAGAACCAGTCCAGATGCAGAAAATATCGTCAACATAACGATACCATCTGAAAATGTGCTTCGTTTGCTGATTATTTGAGGAAAACATTAGCTCCTCAAAGTAGTCCATGAAAAAATCTACACAAAAGGGTGAGAATGCAGAGCCCATAGCTAAACCATCACTCTCAAATTTATCATCAAATAATTTTGTTTTATACATAAATTTATTAAATCGAATAGCTGTGAGGCACTAACCGGATTAGAAATTTCGATGATAAAGATTCTATCTTTTAAGGTATTCGTTAGTTTCTCAATTGGAATCGAAGGGAAAAGACTACAAACGTCAAAAGAAACCAACTTAGCATTAGATGATAACTTAAGATCTTTAATTTTATTGATTAATTCAAGAGAGTTCTTAATTGAAAATATGCCCTTAAAATTGATCATAACAGGCACTATTCTGCTTAACTTTTTACATAAGTATTGAGATGGAGCACTGCATGCAGAGACAACGGGGCAGATCGGTATATTTTCTTTGTGCAACTTTGGTAAACCATATAAGGCTGGTACCAATGGATTACTATTTTTCAATAAAAGCTTTCCCTGGTATCAAAAATGAGATTTGCGTTGTTTATTGCACTAATGATTGCTCGGTTGAATCTTACTGTTGGATCAGACTTTATCTCCCTAACCTTCATCGTATCAAGAGACTGATAAAATTTATCCAAATAACCCTCTTTACGTAAAATGGTAATAGCATTGCCCTTATTAGCCTTACTTAGAATTAAATCTTTATCTTTAAGTTTTTTCTTTATAGAACCTAGAGCTTTTTCCTCAACTCTATCACTAACTAAATTCCCTTTTCCCCTATTGATTGCATTTGCACATTGAAACTTTGTGGCTACATCACCTCCATCCTGGACGCCACTCTAGGTGTGCAGCGAGATTTAAAATTTGTTTGTCTCCTATCTTTATAGAAGGGGCATGATTTAATCCACATTCCAATAAATTGCATTCGTCAGCAGAAAAAGCAACATCAGTGAGGTTCACTAACCTCGGAAAAATCTGAAGGAATTACTCTGATGCGCATGATTACCATATTTACTAGGTCGGTCCAGCAATACTTCTAGTTTTGTTTTTTGGCGATTGTACTGTGCAAATGCCAACATTCTTGCTTTCTCATGGCAGGTTTCCATGACCACGTCCAGTTCAAAGGAATGCAAACACATAGTCATCATTCATAATGCTTGAAACTCACTTTTACCCTTTTGATCGATCCAACTCACTTGTGGACTAATTTCATGTGTTTCCTAACAGAGCCGATTGCTTTGACATCATTCGAAAGTACTATTACGATCATATCCCCTGTAGTTTAACCATTAACTCAGCCGTGCAGTAGTAGAAAACATACCATATTAGACTGTGGGAGATGAACACAAAAAAGTGCTGTCTTAAGTCATTAGATATACAGGGTGTTTCCCCTTAGGAGGTGCATAGAGCGGGAGGTGATAGTACTCACCTAGGCGAACCAAAAATTGTATGGCAGGGGGGGGCAATATCAGCCGTTTAGGAGTTACAGGGTGATTTATAAAAAAAGCTAGGTTTTCACAAAACACCCTGTATCTTAAAAACTACAGGGCATATGGTCACAGTTAAGCGCTCACTCTTATGCAGAACTTCATGGCCTTTCCAACGACAGCTCAACCAGCACCACACCCCTCTCCCCTCAGAAGTTATGAAGGTCTAAACTAAAAATTTCGGATTTTCTTTCCTTTTCTTTTTTACTTTGACCTCTATTATTTTTGCAAAATGGTCGTTAACATAACTTTTTTTTATAAAAACTGTAAACTGTAGACTCTCCTCTTTAATATGACCTTTTACACCCAATGTGCTATCTGAAGCCCTTTAAGAGTTATTAGCTCTAAACCTATTCTCACCCCTATTTTCAAACCTATTCTCAACGATAATTTGTTCCCTTAGCACGTCATTTTAAAAAATATCGTCTTTTTTCGGTGTGACCTGAATAGGTTATGAGTTAATAACTGTTTAACGGCTACAGTTAGCACATAGGATGTAATGGATCAACTTAAAGAGGAGAGTCTGCAGTTTACAGTTTTTATAAAAAAAAGTTATGTTAACGACCTTTTTGCAAAAATAATAGAGGTCAAAGTAAAAAAAAAAGGAAAGAAAATCCGAAATTTTTAGTTTAGACCTTCATAACTTCTGAGGGGAGAGGGGTGTGGTGCTGATTGAGCAGTCGTTGGAAAGGCCATGAAGTTCTGCATTCAGTGAGCCCTTAACTGTGACCATACGCCCTGTAGTTTTTAATATACAGGGTGTTTTGTGAAACCTAGCTTTTTTTATGAATCACCCTGTAACTCCTAAACGGCTGATATTGCCCCCCCCCCCCCTGCCATACAATTTTTGGTTCGTCTAGGTGAGTACTATCACCTCCCGCTCTATGGACCTCCTAAGGGGAAACACCCAGTATATTCGATAATTCATAGTCACTGTTCTAACTCCCTGACCGATTCTACAATTTGGTTGGTAGATATATGTAACAATAAATCTTAAGGTGAGTATGCCTATACACTAATAATTCATTCGAATGGGCCTGGCATCTCCTGTATCGATTGTTATGGAACTATGCTGAGTGATTGGCTTGGACGTGAAGTCCAGACTACCAGCATGAGCTGACAGATCACTCGGTAGACAGCGTTGACATGAATGGCGGCACGCTAGCTTGCCTCGGCTATTGGCGGAGAGTGTGGGGAGGTTCCACGAAAATCTGCCGCTGCCACCAGCCATATACAAAAAAATATTCATGCCTGACAAGAATAAGGCCGTCGCACACATCCAGTCCTGAAGGGACCATTACACTACTTACCATTAACCATGTGAAGGCGCAGATAGTATGCCTTCAGCTGCCGTCGCCATCCACCCAATCGACACTGAGGGCAGAGTATTTCCAGTGTCCCTGTGCTGACCTGAAACGAGAGCAGAGGAGCGGACCTTGTCAACTCATACATCGAGAGAGCTCCAGGAGAGTGGAAGGAGAAATGAAAATCTCAGTAATCCATAATTACGTTATAATCGTTCCTTTAATTTTAAAACCGATAATAATCTAGAATATTCTAAGAGCAATCACATCTCGAAATTATGATTCCCCTTTTTTTCGTTACAATTTCATCACTCGTGTTTGATTTCAATATGATTAGTACCATAACAAACAACACTGTGTATGTAATGTAGTTATATAGTTCTATTGCTAAATGTTTGTTAGAACTATATATGCTTGAAGAATAAGAAAAACAGGTTTGCAATTTTGCTATCCAGGCAGGCGAGATGTCATGAAATAATTATAAAAAAGTGTAGACTCGTCGAGTTTTTGACCTGAGCGCTTTTTTTTTGTTTTTTTGAATAAATATAATTTTGAGTTAATGAAAGCTAAGTCTGGTGTTTTTAATTAACAAAATCTATTCGAAAGAGAGAAACTATTAGATGGTAAATCGAGTAGTTTATTAACATTTGGTGACCCCGACATGATACGGTTTATATTTACGCAAAACATTAAATAAAATGGACTTATATTTGTGAACAATTAAGTGCATTAATTTTGAAAATAAAGATCCTGAAAAGGAAATGTCCAATGGTGGTGATGAAGGAGTCAGTGAAACAGTCAAGCTGAAGCAGCAAAGCGAATTGCGAAGAAAGGCACTACGCCGACAATTAAACAGGCTGGAAACGGATATATTGTTTCTTCTGAAGGACAGTCCCACCGATATTGTCAACATTCAGGCTAAACATAAGGTATTTTAGAGCTCGTTTGATCAGCTAGTGAGGGACCTGGCTGAAGGTGACGTGACCGACAGAGAATTCGATGAACAGACAGAGTATCGAACGCGGGCAGAAACTTTATTATTGAAGGTATGGTCCCTTACCGTTCCTTCTTCTGTGGCGTCAACAATAAGCGAATTAGATGATCGTACCATGAGAACGCTTAGTGCCAATCAGGAAGTTCGGAAGAGAGCAATAAAACTTCCCAAAATTGAAATGAGAAATTTTAAAGGAGACCTTCTAGAATGGCTCGGTTTTTGGGCACAGTTTAAAAAGATCCATGAGGATGCAGAGATACACAATAGTGACAAGTTTTGGTACCTCCTACAATCATTGGAGCCAGAAAGAGAACCTTATGAAGTGACATCGGCGTGACCGACGAAAATTATCTGTTAGCAATTAAGACACTTAAGCGGCGATATAGAGACGTGGACTTACTCCTACAAGTTTATCTACGGCAAATATTAAGCCTAGTCATTGGAAATGCTCCCCCTCGAACGCGACTTGATATATTAATGGACTTTATGCAAAAGGAAGACCAGATCATCCAACACAAAAAAATTACTAATAATTTCGCAGCGAAAGTAGAACTCCACAGAAAAAAGAGGGCAGTAGCTCACACTTTTAGTCAACGCAAACAGATAACAAGACCAGTAGCAACATTAGCTGGATTCCACATAGGGGAAGTAACAAATTACATTTTCTGCTCCAAACCGAATCACTCCAGCAATGCATGCTTTCGAGCAAAATCCATGCCCTACCAAGCCAAGAAATCAATACTACGCAGACGAAGATTGTGCTTTAACTGTTTTGGTCATCATCAAGCCCGACATTGTACCGAAAAGTCAATCGAATGTGCTAATTGCAGTGGAGGACATCATACAGTTATCTGCCAGCAAAGTAAGAAAAGCGAAGGAAGCTTAGAAGTCCCACTTAGGAAACGAAAACGGAAGGAAGACGACCATTTTTCCACTAATATCAACATGGGGATTGTAGGTAAGAAACAAACCAAAATTGTCCGAACATTTGTAGACAGTGGATCCCAACGCTCGTACATATTAAAATCGACAGCTGGGAGCTTGGACTTGAACCAATAAGGGAAGAGCGCATAGCACATTCCTTGTTTGGTGGAATGAGAACCAACATCGTACTCCATCGGATATTTAAAATAAACTTGAAGGCGCTTGAAGGCGATTTCAGTCTTTATACAGAAGTTCGGGATCATAGAAAGATCTGCGGGGATATTCCTGAGGTACCATCTTACAATAGATCCCTTCTAGCAGAGCTTACAGAAAAGGAAGTAAAGCTATCGGACTGTGGAGCGGGGAGCTCAACGATCGAATTAATGATAGGAGCAGACCTTTACGGAAAACTTTTAACCGGTGATATCCATGATCTGAATTCAGGAGCAGAGGTAATCGGCACCAAACTCGACTGGACTCTCGTGGGAGAGATAGCTAGAGTAACACAACCAATCTGGACAGCTGAGATGAATCTGGCTGGAATCGACACTTGCATCATTAAGTTGTGGGAGTTGGAGAGTATTGGTGTGCGAGACCCGATAGAGGTCATCTCTGCTAAGCAACGAGACCAGAAAACGAAGGAAAGTTTTCTCAGGACGGTTAAAAATGAGTCCGATGGCCGTTACACAGTGAAGCTTCCTTGGAAAGAAGGGCACCTTCTTTTAGCATCGAATCTTAAATTAGCAACAAAGAGGTTACATTCAACAAGTCAAAAGCTGAGTGAGGCTGGCTTGTGGGAATGCTATGACAAGATTTTGAGGGAGTGGGAAAGTGAGAGCTTTATAGAACGGGTGGAAGCAACACATGCTGAACACGAGGGTCACTACTTGCCACACCGTGCAGTAATAAAGCTCGAAAGTCTAACCACTCCAGTTCGGCCAGTATTTGATGCTTCGAGCAGATGTGGTAAGACGCCTGCTGTAAATGATTGTCTGCACAAGGTAGTGAATATGATCCAGTTATTCCCAGATGTCCTGCTAAAGTTCATAGAAAAACCGGTGGGATTTATTGCAGATGTCAGAAAAGCATTCCAAATGATTGGAGTTGCAGAAGAGGATCGAAAGTATCTGCGATTTCTTTGGTGGAAAGATTCCACCATGACAGAGATGGTAGTGTATCAACACAAACGAGAATTAAATATATATATTTTACTTTTAAATTCACTTCTTCTATTTGGGATAACCAAAGGCAAGGTCTTTTCTAAATCAAAAGATCTCACTGGAAAATTATTATTTATTTTATTATTCACAATCAGAGACTTTATAGAAGTCAAATACTTCGTTCTAATTTCACGACGGATCACTAATGACTGACTACCTTATTTTTACATTTCATATCATCTTCCCTGACTTGGTATGACAACGTGACTTTAAATTATTAACAGGTAAGCATTTTTCATGGGAACGGAAAATGCACTTTCTGATGGGACATGAATTAGTTCAAAGCTTTGCAGAAACAGAATATGCTTTATGTGTGGATGTTTACCAAGCCATTGGTTTGTCATTTGGCTTGACCTTGTATGAATCCGGTATATCGGATATCATGGAGGTATCTGGGAATTTAATGTATGTAACTCCTCCCCGGTTTAAGTCAGAAGCCTCCGGCTTCGTATTGTTTATTATTTTAACTTTTTCTGTTTTATTTCTCCACAGTTGAAATGCTATTATTCCAGAAAGGCCTAGGATTAACAACATTACTACACCTATATTGCTTCCAAACATAATCTTTCGGTGATATTTTAATTCCTTGATTTCTTTACTATTGTCAACGTTGTTCCAAGTCAGTTTCTCAAAATTTAATGGTTTTACATGAATTTGTTTGACATCATATGTTGGATAAATATATTTGTCTAATACCACTATTTTTCTGTTATAAAATTTCTTATCTCTTATCCCTATAGTACAATTGTTGAAACTTATCAAATAATTACCTGTCAAGTTTAATTTCCTCTTATCGCAATTCTGCCATACATAATCATTATACATATTTTTTACTAGAATTGTATCATCATCTATACTTTCCATGCTTGTCATATTATTATATGCTAAAGTACATCTACCTGTAAAAATACAATGCTTACTCAATTTTTAATCTTTTATCAAGGCATTTTGCTTATATTGATAAGGTTCTCCTTTTAATTCTACAATGAACTCCTCTTCTTCACTGATTTCCAATCCTTCTGAATTTGGTACAGCTTTTATTATTTGTAAATCTGTGACAGTGTAAGTTTTTGGGATTTTAATTGCGAAAATAAGAAAGCGATCTTTGTACATCGTAACTCCTGCTTTCAAAAGTCTTAACTTATGGAAATCTACATTATACTTGTCTAATTATTGTAATGTTAGCATACTTGAGTGAATTATATTGTTCTTGGTTGCCATTATATTATCTAGCATTTGGTTTATTTTATTTTCCAAATATTTTAACTTAGTTTTTTGGTCTAAAAACAAAATTTTCTAATTTAATTCTTTCAATTGCTCATTGGTCCCATTGATGGACTCTAGAATTTTGTTTCTGTGGTTTGCGATTAATAATTTTAAGTCAGTCAAAGTCTGGTTGAAGTGATTGTTTATTTTTATTTGCTGATTTAACGTCTGTATTGCGTTGTGCATTTTATGTTCTAGCGATGTGTCACAATCGACTGCTTGAAGTTTTTCTATCAGTGTTGAATGTAGCCTTTCTATGTCGGCATTGCCAGTGTGATTGTTTGGCTTTGTCCAATGGACCTCTATATCCTTTTCCTGTAGATATCGTTTTACCTGTTCGGATTTAAACTATTATCCATAATTATTTTCTTAGGTTTTTCAAATGCGTAAGTAAGCGTCTATGGTAGCGGTCTTTTTGATCCAATTCCTATCATTTATTAGGTATACCACTGCGAGTTTCGAAAGTTTGTCTACAATAGTTGCGATGGTTTGTTTCTTGTAATGAAAAACGTCGAGATGGATAATTGCGCCTTTAGTACGGGGTATTTCTGTTATTCTTAGCTTAGGCTTAATGGGCTTTCGCTCATATTTTATCTCTTTGCATTTTTCACAATTGTTTATGATGTCGGATAGTATGATAGAGTGATATCTATCATTTTCTAGTTCTTGTGCTCTGTATGTGGATTTCATGAATTTTTCTTATCATTTGAAAACATTTCTATTATACAATGTTGTACTTTGTTGTAGTCCTTGTCATCTACTTCCGAGTATATACCTATTCGTCCTGGCTTTATATATTTCTTTAACACATCTTTAATTATTTCTTTATCATTTTGGGGGTTTAATTAGATTATTCTCCTTCCATGTAAAAATTTCATTTCCTCCCTTGGGCTGTACGTTAATATTACTTGGGTTTTGTACTTATTTACAATTTCTTCTCTGATACCTATGTGATCGAGGAGTTGTTCTTCCACTAAATGAATGGTTCCAGACAGGTCCATGTTGGTTTCACTGCTATTATATTCGTTTATTGGTGGACTATTTTCAATTCTACTTAAGAAGTCAGCAACTTTGTTTTCTTTGCCTTGAAGGTATTCTATTTCAAAGTTGTGCTCCTGTGTGAAAATTCTTTGCCCTTATATTTGGAGTTCAAATATTTAATTGGAGCATGATCTGTTGCGATTTTGAATTTTCGCCCATATAAATGTGGTCTGAAGTAAGTTACTGAATAGACAATGGCAAGAAATTCCTTATCGGGCACGCTGTAATTCCTCTCGTGATTATTTAGAGTTCTAGAGACGTAGCATACTGGATGACTGTCTTGCGAGAGAACAGCTCCAATGGCATATTCGCTAGCATCTGTTGTTACCACAAATTGTTTTTCATAATTTGGGAGTTTTAATATTGGGTGTGATGCTATGAGAAGTTTGAGTTTCTCAAAAGCTTCAATGTATTGGGGGTCATTACGGTTAATCTTCAAATACTTTTCAGATATTTTATTAAGGGATGTGCCACCTTGGCATAATCCTTTACGAATTTTCTATAGAATCCTGTCATGCACAGAAAGCTTTTCAATTGTTTTTCAGTTGTTGGCAGCTCGACCCTAAGAATATCATTTACTTTATTTGGGTTCGGCTTTATACCTTGTGTTGTTAACACATGCCCTAGAAACTCTGTCTCCTTTTTCATAAAGTTGCATTTGTCAGCTTGTATTTTGAGATTATGTTCAATTAATCTCTTAAAGATTTTTTTAAGTGAATTTAGATGCTCATCTAGCGTCGTTGAGAAAACGAGAATATCATCTAAATACACGACATAAATTTTGTTGATATATTCCCTCATTGATCAATCGTTGAAAAGTAGCGGGGGCATTTTTCAACCCAAATGGCATTCTAATGAACTCATATAAACAGTTCTCTGTAATCCACTACAATTCGATATTTCTGCACTCCAGAATTATCTTCTTTTTTTTTAGGGATTACAATTATGGGTGAACAGTACCTACTATTGCTCTTACGTATTATGCCGTTCATTTCCATCTCTTCCATTTATCTTCTGACTTCGGCTTCATGTTGAGGTGGATATCGGTACAATTTAGAATTGATTTGTTCCCTAGTACTTGTTCTTATCTCATGTACTATACTAGTGGTGTTAGTCAGTTTATCCCCTTCCCTATACATTAATTTATTATATTTTTCTAGTAATTTCTGCACACCTGCTCTCTCTTCTCCATTTTAGTGGCTTAGTAAGATATTTCCTAATTCACTTTCATCTAACATATTAATTTCTTCCTCAACAGTTTTGTTTAAAAATGGTATTGTTACTTTGTTATTTAAAATGTTTTCTTGATTTTCAATGTCGGTTACCTTCACATTCTTTTCTACCCAGTCCATTCCTATGAGGAAATCATATGTTTTATCAAGGTCTATTTTTACCCATTTCATACTAGCATTTTGTGGTTGTTTAAATTCATTTGGACATTTTGTTTTTACTAATTCTGTATCTCTTCTAACTAATCCTTCGATAGTATTGAGCTGAATATTTTCTCCTTCTAATTTTTCGTATATCGGATTTTTTATTCTACATATTTGAATTTAAAAGACTTATTGTGAATCCTGTGTCTAGCATCGCATTGTATGTTTGATTATCGATTGTAATGGCTATGAAAATTTTGTTTCGTACATTTCATATCATCTTCCCTGACTTGGTATGACAACGTGACTTTAAATTATTAACAGGTAAGCATTTTTCGTGGGAACGGAAAATGCACTTTCTGATCGGGCATGAATTAGTTCAAAGCTTTGCAGACACAGAATATATTTTATGTGTGAATGTTTACCAAGGCACTCTGTCAAGACCGTCCGTACGTGACGAAGAGTCACATCCTGCCCGAGGTGTTCCTGCACAGGCAGCTGGTGGGCATCCCCTGGGGTGCAGCTGGCTACCTGACTGAATACGGCGGATCTAGAGAGGAAAACTCGATAAAACCCGCAATCCCAGGTGTAAACAATCGTGCCTATGGGATGAATGGCACTGCGTCAGTGTGTCTTATAACGATGGACTCCGGATACCAGGCGACCTCCGGTTTCAACCTTAGCCTTATCTCGGCATGCCGGCTCTGCTGAGATGGACCAACATTTCCGAGCATACTCGTGGGACCAAAATTGATAAGCCCGTTTTTTCTGAGGGAGGTGCACCTCCAAATGTACCAAAAACCCAATCCGGGGCTCTTAACGAACCCGAAAATTTCCAGGACATTACAAGTCCTTCATCTGACGGCGATGCGATGGATACACTCCCCCTAGACGAGGAGGATCTCCTTAGATCACCAGACCATAGCCAACAGGACAGCGGGAATACTGAAGTTCCCACATCCAAAGAGCGCAAGCCAAAGCTCAGTGGCGTGGCCAAAAAAAGGTTTAAATGGCTTTTAAAACATGGCCACACAGAGGCAGAGGCTAGAAGGATTGCTACACTTCAGATAGAACAGCGGAATGAGGAGAGTCTTAAAAAACGGACTCGCTCTGACGACTCTTCTCCTAAAGTGGAGCAACCTAGCGCTAAACGCAGCAAGGCAGCAACGGAGAATCCTTCAAAGAAGCACGTCTCCCAGCCTTTGCGTAAGCAGCCCTCCTATAAAGAGGTTGCAGAGAGCGTTCGGGTGGGTATTCTTCCCGTCGGTTATCCTGAGGTGGCACTCAACATGGATCAATTGAAGTCCGTACAGAGTGCTATCTTGAGAGAGATCGCGGCTAGAAAACAAAGCCCCCTGAAGCCGAGATTCCTGGGCTCCACATTTAGACCAGGGTGGATGGTCATCAACTGCGCCAATCAGGACACCGTGACGTGGCTAAAATGTGTAGTTGGGGAGCTAAAACCCTGGGAAGGAGCCAACCTTGACCTGGTCGAGGAAAGTGAAATTCCTCGCCCACAAGTTCTTGTGGGATACTTTCCCAACAGCGCTGAGGACCCTACGGACTTGATTCTCGACTACATCGAGGGTCAGAACGCGGGGTTAAAGGTGTCAGAGTGGATTGTGTTACGCAAGACACAAAAACCAAATGTAACAGAGCTAACCTTCTCCGTGGACCATACGTCCTTGGAGGAGCTAAAAAAGGCTCATTACACAATTGGGTACAAGTTCGGCTCAGTCCAACTTAGGCCCAAGGGTGGGGCAGTAAAGACTGTGGCGGAGGCTGGGGATGGCCAAGGTCGGATTAAAACTCTGACTGATGAGCCTCAGCCATCGACATCAGGAACCAGCAGGCCTAAACTTTCTGTCAAGGCTAAGGCTGGCCCCGGTAAAGCAGTCGGAACTGCAGAGGCTAAGCCGGGGACTTCCGCAAAGAAGTCCGAAGGTACTAAAAAGAAGCCTCCTCCTGCCCGTGCGAAGCAGGGCAAAAAAGGAAATCCGAAAGGATCTCCTATCAAGGCTGCTAGCGGCCATAAAGTCATCCCAGTCATGACTAATCATCATCTAAGTTGCCTCCAGATAAATCTCCATCATGCCAAAGCGGCATCAGACGTGCTTAGCAGGAGATTTGTCTCGGAGAAACTTAGTCTGGCGCTCATACAGGAGCCCTGGGTACATCAAGGCCGCATTAAAGGAGTTACCACAAAATCATGTAAGTTAATTTACAGTAATGAGCATGAATATCCCAGGGCAGCATTGCTGCTCAACACTAATCTACATTTTATTCCTCTTTCGCATTCATTTCGAGGGACGTAGTTGCAGTAGCTCTCGAGGTACCAACTCCGGGAGGTAGTCACGAGGTAGTAGTGACCTCAGTCTATTTTCCTGGAGATGCGGATACACTACCTCCTACAGAGCTAAAAAGACTCATCAGCTACTGCAAACGAAGAGGAAAGCAATTTATCATTGGATGCGATGCGAACGCACATCACACGCTATGGAGCAGCACGGATACCAACATCAGGGGTGAGTACCTCCACGATTTTATAATATCTAATAATTTAGAGATACTAAATCGAGGTAATAAGCCAACCTTTATGAACACTATCAGACAAGAGGTCCTGGACCTAACACTTGCCAGTATGTTCATAAGCACAAAAATAAGCAGGTGGCACGTATCGAACGAGATTTCCATGTCCGATCACAGACATATCAGGTTCGATATAGAAGCCGCACTTAACTCAAGTCTAGAGTACCGAATCCCTAAATTAACTAACTGGGAACTCTATCGACAACATCTTAAGGCTGTAGTTAACTCTCCCGTTAGTAGCATTAGCACAACGGAGGAGTTGGACTCAGCCACTACGCAGCTACAAACGGCTGTACTGACTTCATTCGAACACAGCTGCCCTCTGAAGCAAAAGACTTGTAATCGGCAGGTACCTTGGTGGAATAGGGAACTGAGTTTGAAAAGAAAAGAAGTCAGAAAACTATTTAACAGAGCCAAGCTCTCTGGTACCTGGGGAGAATATAAAAAGGCTCTAACGGAATATAACATAGAATTAAGAAGATCTAAAAGAAGAACCTGGCGGACCTTCTGCGATGGCATAGATCAACTGCCCGCAGCTACCAGGCTCCATAAGGTACTTTCGAAGGATCACACGAACGGTATATGCTCACTTCAAAAAGAAGATGGGAACTATACCGAGAGTTGTGAGGAAACAGTCAGGCTCTTATTAGAAACTCACTTCCCCGACTCTACCAGTCCCGTTCAAGGAATAGTAGCTCCAGACCCAATTGAGGTGGGCAATTACAGGGTCTCTAACAGGAGTAAGAGCCTTGCGGGAAGAATCTTCACTCCTAACAAGGTTAGATGGGCCGTTGGTACGTTTAAGCCCTTTAAATCTGCTGGAGGGGACGGCATCTTTCCTGCCTTACTACAGCAAGGGGTTGAAGAAATACTTGTTCCACTACAAAACATTTTTCGAGCCAGTTACGCTCTGGGGTATATTCCCCAATGCTGGAGAGACGTCAGGGTGGTATTTATACCCAAAGCAGGAAAAAGAGCTAGCTCTCTAGCCAAATCGTTCCGACCCATTAGTCTCTCGTCATTTTTACTTAAATCCATGGAAAAAATCCTAGACCTACATATTCGAAGTGAAGTTTTGATTAAATCACCACTTCATTCTAAGCAATTCGCTTATCAAGCAGGCAAGTCTACCGAGACTGCCATCCACACTTTGGTTAAAGACCTCGAAAAAGCTCTTGAAGCAAAAGAGGTGGCCTTATGTGCATTTGCAGACATAGAAGGTGCTTTTGATAACACATCCTTCGAAGCAATTAAATCAGCTGCCGAGGACAAGGGCTTCGAGCCCCCCACGGTTAATTGGATAGACTCCATGCTTAGAAGCAGGAGGATAACTACTACTCTAGGAAACTGTTCAGTCACGATCACTGCAGCTAAAGGCTGCCCACAAGGAGGAGTTCTCTCTCCACTCCTATGGTCGATCGTGATTGATGATCTCTTAGAGAAGCTGACCAGCTCGGGTTTTACCGTACAAGGCTACGCGGATGACCTAGTAGTCACGATACGGGGCAAGCATGACCAAGTCATATCCGACCTCATGCAAAAAGCCCTTTCTAAAGTCCGCACTTGGTGCTTAACCAAAGGCCTCAGTGTAAACCCAAACAAAACGGTTATCGTTCCGTTCACGAGAAGATCAAAGCTTTCACTAAAGGCTCCTCTTCTCGATAACACGGAATTGATATTTTCAGAAGAAGTCAAATATCTGGGGGTCACCTTAGATAAGAAACTTTCCTGGAATTCGCATCTGTCTAGAGTGACGGAAAGAGCGATAGGATCTCTCTACACGTGCCGTCGCTTCATTGGCAGAACATGGGGTCTGAAGCCAAAAATGATGTACTGGATGTACACCACGGTTGTTAGACCCATGGTCACCTATACGGCCCTCGCATGGTGGCCAAAAACTAATGAAAATAAGGCTGAGGCTCTGCTTCAAAAAACACAACGGCTTGCCTGTCTAGGAATAACTGGTGCCATGAGGACCTGTCCTACAGCAGCCATGGAAGCCTTACTAAACCTTCCACCCCTACATCTGCAGGTGAAAAAGGAAGCAATCTCCAGTGCTATTAGACTGCGAAAGGAGAAACAGTTAAAACCAGGGAATCTGGTTGGTCATTTAAGTATCTTAAAACAGATACGCTTTGAGCAAATGACGACAATATCTGATATAATCACACCCAAGGTGGATTTTGTAAGACCATTCGATGTGGTTTTGGGAAACCGACAGCAATGGCGTTCCACTAAACCATCCTTTCAACAAGGATCGATGGTGTGGTATACAGACGGTTCAAAAACGAACAGTGGAGTCGGACTGGGCGTATACGGCCCCAGATGCCATATATCAAAGGCCCTGGGCTCTACCCCTACCGTATTCCAGGCCGAGGTATTGGCCATAGAAGAATGCGCCAATACCTGCATTAAAAGAGCCATAAATGGCTCAACTATTAATATTCTCTCGGACAGTCAAGCTGCCCTCAAGGCCTTAAAGTCCTACACCATCAAGTCAGGGATAGTCTGGGAGTGTCTACAAACCCTAAAAGATTTATCAAGAGGAAACAAAGTTATCCTCATGTGGGTACCGGGACACGAGGGCCATAGAGGCAGCGAAATTGCTGATGGCCTAGCCAAAAGAGGAGCGGAAACTCCCTTTGTCGGACCGGAGCCATTCTGTGGCACCTCAAAGTGCTACCTCAAAGCTGCCCTAAATAACTGGGAGAACAAACAAAAATCCCTATACTGGGAAAGGCTACAAGGACTTCGTCAGGCAAAAAAGTTTATCGACACCTCTGGAGGAAAAACAAAAGAACTATTACTCCTCAAGAAAACAGAGCTCAAAATAATTACAGAACTCTTCTCAGGCCATTGCCCCTTGAGGTATCACCTTAACAAGATGGGCTTGGCTGAGACTTCATCCTGCCGCTTTTGCCAGGATGCTCATGAAACCTCGGAGCACCTGCTCTGCAACTGCGAAGCATTGACCAGGCGGAGACTACTCCATCTCGAACATGCTTTTCCTACACCTAACTACGTACGGAGCCTCAATCCCAGAAGGATCCTAGACTTTATTAACAGTCTGAACCTAGAAAGGGAATAAATTCAATGGGGACTCACAATAGATCTTTTAGGTCGCGGTGATTGCGAGGCTGACGCCTACACACCCCTCTACGAATCTAATCTAATCTATCAAGCCATTGGTATGAAGTGTATTTTGGAAGTGGTACTTGAAATTATTTGCAAGCAAGCAGCTGATGTCTTTGAAGCTATCGGAATCATTTTACGTAGACAACTGTACCAGTTCGGAAGAGAATTTTGAAAAATACAAAGAATTTCGAGAGTGCGCCACTTCATCGTTAAAAGAAGCTGGAATGGAGTTACGAGATTGGTTTTCCAATATAGAAAATTTAAGCGAGCCAGCAAACTGGAAAGATAAGGTCTTAGGATTACAGTGGGACAGGAAGTAAGACGAACTGTTTCTGGATTCCTCCAAATTAGTACATCCGCATTGTCAACGATGCAAAAGCTGTTTGATCCAGTAGGATTTTTATGTCCAGCTACACTGCCCATTAAGCTTATGCTGCAACGAGCTTGGATCAACAAACTAAAATGGACTCTCCCTTGCCTGACCATGAATCTAAGTTATTTCAAAGTTGGTGTCAGCAAAGTAGTTTTTTTTTAGAAACTGAGAATTCCCAGGATGATGACAAATGGAGATTCCGACAGAAGAAACTGGTCGCTTTTCGGATGCCAGCCAATTGGCATACGCTGCTGCCGTTTTTCTTCGGATGGACAAGGAAGATGATACATCGGTCCAATTATTGACATCTAAATCCCGTGTAGCTCCTATGGGTGGAGGAACCATTCCTCGACTGGAACTACTTCGTTATTTAATTGGAACTCGACTCGTCAACAATATAAGGAAGGCCCTCAAGATACAGGAGGTACCAGTCACTTATTGGTCGGATTCAACTAGAGCGTTAGCCTGAACTCAGCGAGGTGACCAATGGGGAACCTTTGTTGGCAACCAAACAAAGGAGATCAACTCATTTACAAAAAGAGCCGAATGGAGATTCGTTCCTGCGGAAATGAATCCAGCTGATCTTCCCTCCAGAGGTTGCACTCCAGAACAACTTGTCCGTTCTAGATGGTGGGAGGGCCCCTTTTGGTTGCAGAAGCCCTCAGCTTAATGGCCTGGAGAACTACCTGACAATGACGAGGAAGCAATTTTCAAAGAAAAATCCAGTTCATACACTGTATCCATGACGTGTATTAGAGAGGTTAAGAAGCAATTTCCGTTTCGACGTCTTGTGCGAATAACCGCGTGGGTACGTCGTTTTCTCAATAATTTTTTTTCCAAGGATAAAGGCAATAAGACTACTGGAGAGCTAACACTTACGGAGATCAAATCAGCTGAGACAGCCTTAGTTCGTAGTACACAGATGGAAGCTTTTCCTAAAGGAGATACAACTAATTTAAAAGGTTTGGGTGTAATCAAAAGCAGCGAAGGCGTCCTACGTGTGAAAACGAGAATAACGAACCGGAAAGATGAGTTAAGTTTCAGCCGTTCTTCCTGGAAATCATCCAGTCATTAAGCAGCTTATATTTGATTATCACCTTACTTACTGTCATGCTGGAGTTGGTTTTTTGGTGACAAAGTTACGACAGAAATTTTGGATCGTCCACTCACGTAGGAGTGTAAAGGCTGTGATAACTCGTTGTTTCCGGTGTCGTCGTCTCACTGTCAAACCTACGGTCACAGGAGAAGGACCACTTCCCGAAGATAGAGTGAGAGATGCAGAACCGTTCGATGTAATCAGAATCGACCTGGCCGGTCCATTAAACCTGAAAAACACAAAGAAAATATGGTCGGTGCTCTTTACTTGTGCTGCTTACCGAGCAGTACACTTTGAACTTATCGATACATTGAGCACAAAGGCTTTTGTTAAAGTACTGGGAAAATTTTAATTAGAAGACCGACAACTATTTATACAGACAACGGAACAAACTTCCGAGGTACCGACAATCTATTCAAGAAATTGGATTGGGATGCCATTTCCAAAGAGGAAGGAGTTAGACGAATTATTTGGAGGTTCTCGTGTAGCTTGGCTCCATGGTGGGGTGGATGGTGGGAACGCCTTATTCGATCCCTCAAGGACCTCATGAGGAGAACTCTTGGAAAGGGATCTCTAAATCGTAGAGAGTTGGAGGATGTTATTAAATCAGTAGATGAAGTCATGAATGGTCATCCTCTCACTTATATCTCAGAGGATCTAACAGACTTGGAACCTTTAACTCCAGAGCATTTCATTCATCCACTTGGTGTTGTAAAATTTCCAGAACAAAGCCAACTGGATTCTAACCAGCTTCGGTTTCGCTACAAATATATGCAGACCTTGAAAAAAGAATTACGTGACCGTTGGCAGAAGGAGTATTTAGGAATGCTCGTTGGACGACCGCTGAAGCTGACAAGAAAGTTAGAGATAGGTGAGCTATCGTTGTCCGTGATGAACATCGCAAGAGGGTTGAGTGGCCCTTAGCGAGGATCCTCCAACTTGTTGCGGGACAGGATGGAGTAGCCAGAGTGGCACGAATCAAGACTATGGACGGAGAGTACACAAGACCTGTTCAACGTCTCCATCCGATTGAACTACACAGCCTGAAGGACAAGTTTATTCCAGCAGAAGTTCAGACGCGTTCTGGGAGAATGGTAAAATTTCCTTTAAGACTTTAATGATTTTGTTTTGTTTGCTGTATATAACAAGTGGCCTAATGGAGGTCAGCTTCCATGTCCTGTGGTCGGTTTTTTCTTATACATTGAAGAGTTTTTTTCCCGTAACACACACACACATACATCTAGTTAATTTAACAGAGTAGAGTAAAGAATTAATTTTTAATGTTATGAAAATGTCTTCCGCCTTTTCATAGTGTGAGTAATGTTAGAACCATATATACTTCAAGAATAAGAAAAACAGGTTTGCAATTTTGCTAACCAGGCAGACGAGATGTCATGAAATAACTATAAAAAAGGGTAGGCTCGTCGAGTTTTTGACTTGAGCGCTTTTTTTTCTTTCTTTTTTTTAATAAATATAATTTTGAGTTAATGAAAGCTAAGTCTGGTGTTTTTAATTAACAAAATAAATTCGAAAGAGAGAAACTTTTAGCTGGTTAATCGAGTAATTTATTAACAATGTTCTTCCTATTCTTTCTACTGTTTCCTGAATTTTCCAAAAATTTTCTAAAAATTATTTCTATAGATAACACTCGTGCCTGATTTCAATGTGATTAATTTGCGTCTACGTATTCATGCATAGTGTACGATTTTTTTTTTAATTTAAGAAAATCTTTTTTTTTTAATATATATAGTTAAGCGAATTTAAACTTAACTCTGTGTTACTAGGCATTGAGTATTATGTTGTTACGCTTAAAGTTTGAACAGTATTTAAACTTTGAGCCTTAAATTATTCGTGATATTTGACAGACTCGTGATAGATACGATTGTAAAATAATTTTGGTTTTTAAATGACTGGGAATAATTCGTTTAGGGTTGGTGTTTTTCTTTTGAAAAAAATTCCACATTTTTACAACAAAAATCGTCTAACATTACTAAATTGTGATCGAAGACTTTGCCTCCAATTTGAAATAAAGACACAAGAATAAGAAATTAAATGTCTTGATCTACCTATTGTTTAACTATTAATCTACACTTATGAATTCCTGAGCAGTATGATACTGCAATGTACTTTGCGGATCTGTTTACAACGCACTTAAGCCCGAAATGTCGAAATACTTTTTGCTGAACGAGAATGTTTTGGATTAATTGATGAAAAAATTACTGCTGTTTCAGGTAAAGGCAGACTCTTCTCTGTTGTTGGCTTGCGACAAATTTGTCTAAACACAGCGGCACCTACCTGCTGTAGCACCCCAAATCAGCCGCTTTTGCTGAATGGGCAGAAATCGCTGTTTTTCTTGATCTGGGATATTCCTATCTTCCCGATTTACTTGGTTTTTCGCGTTTTAGAAGTCAGCCTCAGCTAACGTTCTTGATTTTTCTTTTCACAATCACAAAGTGCCAGAAAGCGCTCTTCTTCTTTTCCCCCATTCGGGTGCGTTCGGCGCATATAGACACGCCATCCATATAGAAAGCAGCCCCCGCATACATCATGCCACTAGCCTCAGTGTAGCATACTGCTGCATCAGTATGCTACGACCATAAACAAAAGTTAAAACCCACCTTTTGTAATTCTCACTTGTTTTTTTTTATTTAAATAAGATAAAAAAAAATGGGTTCCCGCGAATGTACAATCATTCACAAAATTATTTGTGCATAATAGTTTCGAGACTTTGTTATGGATGTACTTTCGAGTGAGAAACTTGGGATGTGAAGTCCACTCTGTCAGCTCACTCAGTGACCAGCGACAACATCTGGCGGCACGCTAGCACCTCGGCTATTGGGGAGGGGAGAGGGAGGGCAATAAAAGAAATTTTCCCCAGTGTCCCTGTTGATAACCTGAAAAAGCGAAGTAGCGGACCTTAATCAACCATCGTCGCTAAGAGAGGCTCCTGGAGAGCTAGAGGAGGAAAAAACTCCGACGTTAATGAAACATAGTCATCATTCACAATGCTTGAAACTCATTTTTACCCTTTTGAACGATCCAACTAGCTTGTGGACTAATTTCATGTGTTTCCTAACAGAGCCGATTCCTTTGACATCATTCAAAAGTACTATTACGATCATATCCCCTGTAGTCTAACCATTAACTCAGCCGTAGTAGCCGTAGTAGAAAACATGCCTTATTAGACTGTGGGAGATGAACAAAAAAAGTTCTGACTTAAGTCATTAGATATATATCCGATACCGTTTGGTTGGTAGATATATGTAACATTAAATCTTAAGGTAAGTATGCCTATAAACTAATAATAAGTAGGTACAAATACTAGTGATTCGCGTTAATAAATCCATAAATGCTAAGGTAAGTATATTAGTATACTAGTAATTCACGTGAATCAAGCTATAAATCTTAAAGTAAGTAAGTAGGTGCACTAGTAATTCACGGTAATACATTTACCTGTAGGTAGGTATGTATCCATGCTAATAATTCACGAACAGGTAAAAAATATTTTAAAAAAAACTCTCCCATAGTAACGATGGTTATAGTACTGTGTGTACGATGTGAGGGCACATCCCATTCAATTAAAATTATCACACCTTTACTTAATTCGAATCCTATTGAGTAGCTACAGACTATAAATATTTCTTTCTCTTATAAATTGATTCTTCTGACGAATAAAGGAAGCATGAAGGTACTTACTGTTTTTTTTTGCTTGCGTACTGTGCTCTAATCCATATCCATCATTCGTCTCCTGCAGCTACGTTTCTGGAATATAAATTACTGTATGAGGAAGGACACACGTCCCCATTCGTCCATGCCCTGCTTAATATATGCCCTATCCTATCTTTCTTTCCCTTTTTCTTATTTTTTTCTGCCCTTACCTAAGTTCGTTGTTACGTCCGGGTTTACTTAGAAGATTCCTCGTGGGGTCAAAACGCCGCCCGCCTTGGAAGACGTGAGCCTTAGAGAGCTCAAATTTGGTACACGGTGTTTCTATAGAAATAACAAATAAAATTTCAAGGAATAAATCGGGAAACCCTTTCCTGGTGTTGTCATATAAATATTTAGGTTTTTTACATATACTGTGAAAACGATCAGTCCTAGACATTTTTATTGTAGTAAAAACTTCTTCAGAATACGAAATCCTATAAAATTGGTTATAATCATTTTTCTGTCCGACGAACCGTTCTAGAAATAGATGTAAAAAACCACTTCAAAAATCAAACTTGCATAGAGCGGTGACCATACATAAGAATTGGTCTTAGACCATTTCTAGCTTTTCTACTTGTTTTTTTTTATTTCTTTTTTATTTAACTACTATTACTATAATCAAAAGCACGTGATCAACCCCAATTTTTCATATTAAGTTTAAGAAACCCCAAAAGCGAGGGAAAAATTTGTAGACCATATATGACACCCTGTATAATTTCTACATATGTACTTATAAAGCTCTGTATATAATATTTTATATGTGCACAAATAATTTTGTGAAGAAAATTTGAGGACCAAATAAATTTGTGAGCAATATTTTTGTTTTATTTATTTGTTAAAGGATACATTTTGTTTCTTTTTTGTACTGAAACATGTAAATAAAAGCGCTACAAATATGGATCAGATTTTTTCTATTTTTTGGGAAACAAATATTTAAAAATTAGATATCTGTACAGCAACATTCTCGAAACTTCTGTGCACAAATAATTTTGTGAATGATTAAGATTGCAAAAAAGACATATTCTATGTAAACTGAGATGATATGTATAATCCGATGATGCCTGTAAGTATTCAAAAATAATTGGAAAGACTATTTTACAAAATTTATGAAAAACATTTTAATTGAAAGATATCGATATTTACTCCTTAAAAAAGTTACTTTACATTTATTTTCAGTATAAATATACAACAACGTCTTAAACCAAGAAGTAATAAATAAAGTCTGAAGAAAAGAAAAAAAATATGGTGGCTGTGCACACTTTTCCTGTCGGAGTTTACCAGAATTTTCCAGTACAATATGCTCGCTTAAAATATCATCGAGAAATTAATCAAAACGATGTCCAAGATATCAATGAGCTGGAGTTTTCTTGTCATTGTTTTATATCCTTTCCGTAAGAAATGGCAGATGTATGAGAATTTGTTGCGGATCTGTTGCTAGATGATGGTGGAGATCCTCCAGATATATGAATGCTTGACTGTTGCATTTCCTAGATAGTTAAGTGATAATTAGACTTAAGGCCAACAAAATTGTTTTTCTTAAATAGGAAATTAAAATTGTTTAATTAATAAAAAAAGTAAAAGAAGGCCAAAGTGAATATACATGAGGTCTGTACACGTACTCAGATTTGGGTGAAGACGTTATAAGACTTCACCAAAAATCACCCAAACTCTGATCACATGCTCAGAAAAGAGGAGAAAATATGTAGACGTGACACTTCCTCTTTTATAAAGTTTTAGTCCAAATCCACCCAAGGAAAACCTCGGAGTGAGCTGAAACAGATTACACTTTAGTGCGCGGCGCAACAACACGGCAAAATGTTAGAGAACATGTGTTTCCTATTGTGTATCACTCATTGCCCGCGGCGCGACAGCGCGGCGAAATTTTTTGACGCGTAGTCATTTCTAATCCTAAATTTGCTGCTCACTTTCAGTGGTACCAACAAAAAAATTATGTTTGGGGTAGGCAACTTCTCATGAAAATCTGTAGTGACAATATGTGACACAGCGCGGCGGAACAATTTCACCGTTCATTTTGCCGCGATGTCGCGCCGCCCACTAAAGTGTAATCTGTTTCAGCCTTTATTAGACCGAAAGAGCCAGCAATATAGAAGTGAGCCCACTTTTTGTAGTGCATTTTCTACGAGCATAGTCAGTCCATATTATACATGTCAGTGATTTGCTATAGTGCCTAAACTACTATCCATACAGGAAAATAGTCTTCTAGTAATTTACTGCTTGGTTCCTTACTTTCCCAAAGGCTACACTGGCTATATACCTTACTTAACAAAATAATAATATAGTTTTGATTACAAGGTAACCTTACCATTTTACGTTCACAAAAGGCCTAAACACAATTGCGACGACCGGCGACAACTACAAGCAACAACCACTGTAAAAAAATTGAAACCTTCCCTTTGCTATTCAATCGAACACAATTGCGACTACCGGCGATGACTACATTTTCGCTCATCGCCGCGATTGGTAAAATTTCTAATTTCATCGCCGACTGCAGGCCTGCCAAATAGGTAATGTTGAACTGTTATAATATTATTGGCTCTTTAAGTTTATCGCACTGATTACTGGCCATATAATTGAGTGGCAATGGATTGGGTTGGTCAAGCAGGAAAAAAGTGGCAAAATAAAAATTAAAGTGAACAAACAAAAAAATGAGTTTTGAAGAGCGGTTGATTGAGTGCGTTCGACCCCACGCATATTTATATATGTAACTTACACCATCGGAAATTTCGGAGGACCCGTAAAAAGGAAAAAACGTATGTATGTTTTCACCACAAATTCACTACGAGATAACCAAACTATATCAAGATCTTCTTCTTTTTCGTTGTCGCTGCAATTGTGTTTCATATTTGTCCACGGACGACTTTGACAGTGGTTGCTGCTCATAGTTGTCGCCGGTCGTCGTAATTGTGTTTAGGCCTTAACTCTCAGCTGAGTAATAATTGCATGTGTATATGTGCAGCCGGAGTCCTAATCTGTAGGCAGCTACATTCGATATCATCAGCCCAAGGGCATGCCTTGACGGCACAGCGTCATATACAATGATTACTCAGCTGATAGTTTTTGTTTGAGAAATCGTAGGCATTTGATTCAGATAAATTTTTTTATATAATTTTGTTAGGAAAGGTATAACCATTTATTTCGATTCGAAAGATAAGAAAGCAAACTTAAGATTATCAGAACACCATTTTTCTGTATGAATTGTAGTTTAGGGCGGAGGACCAAACACAAATGGCCGTGTCGAGTACCGTATACTCAGTAGTAATAGGTCTGTTCACGTACTCGAATTTGTGTGAATGCATTATAACATTTTCACCCAAAAGCACCCAAACTCTGTTCATGTACTCAGAAAATGGGAGAAAATGTGTAAACGTCACACTTTCCCTCCAATAAAGTTTTAGCCCAAATCCACCCAAGGAAAAATTCGGGGTAACTATGTAAAAACTATCAAAACAAATAAAATTTAAAATTGAGAATTGTCAGAAATTTTAATTGTCAAGGGAAAAATGGAAAAGGCGGCAGAATTTGAAACTGATGTGCACTGTTCGCCCAGGTCGTATAAAAATCTACAAAATAGTAAGTAAAATGAATAGATATGCTATGTATGTATGTTTGGCATTTTATTTTCAAATTAAAGTTGTTAGCTTGAGAGTTTGTAGTTGTCACTTTCGCTTTCTGCCCAGGAACACACAAAAGTTGTTCATGTACTTTCAAAATTTGATAGCTTCCCCTTGTGCACATTTTCACACAAAAAAGCCCAAGAACAAAAACACCCGAGAAGTACGTGAACAAACCTAATATCTCACTCACTTTCCCACAAAAATCTCACTCACTTGCGTTCCCGAATAAAGAAACACGTTGAATCGGGTAAGTGAAAGAGTGAGAATACAGAATAGGGGCCCAGATACAATGATAGACGAAAGTGTCATGACAGTCGGCCCTTCCTCAGGGCAAAACTTGGGACGTTTCGGTTTGTTTTAACTTTTTCATCCTATCAGGGAGCCGGTGCAGGTGTTTACTTTCTTGAACCTGACATACCACCGTCTTCCAGGCTGAAGACTTCGCCATCACAATGGCAGCGAAGATAGCTCTTGATATAGAGATCAAGGAAAAGGACATCGCTATCCTTTCGGATAATCAGGCAGCCTTGATGGCCTCTGAGCGGCCCTCGGGTAACATATAAGTTACTGGCTGACCTTCTGCTAGATGTGGATCTGGTTCTCCGTTCTTTGAACCGGAACTCGCTGTAGGTGCAGGTGCACAAAACTTTTCTTGATGGGCACTGTAGGAATTTTTAAGATTTTCGGGGCTCGGAAGGAAACAATATAGAATTGTGATTGGCTTCATCACCGGCCACAGCTTGCTTCACGCTCATCTAACAAGGATGGGAGTGGTTGACAGCCCTGAACGTCTGTCGTACCTGGAGAGCCTGGGACCACACTTTCTGTGAGCTTGTCCGGCTAGATACGCTTGGGTTTGCCCTTCTATCTGTGGATAAGCTGAAAACTTACCTAACCAAGACCTGCTGCGTTTCATTAAGAGGACTGGTATGTTTTGGTGAAAGAGAGCATAGCATCTTGAATGTCTTCCAAGACATATCGGTCTTTTCCTAGGGATTTGACAAACACGTACGGTCCTCGATATCGGGCTCTAATTGGCGAATTCCTCCACTGACGGTAAAGATGCTCTCTATTACTACGAGCTCGCCTCAGTGTAGACATGGAATCGTTTATGTCGTTCGTCAAACCGTATCTTCCACTTTCGTTGTTCATTACTAATATGATGTGCTACTTCAGCACTGGAATCTCATCAATGCCTTCGGTCTGAAAATTTTGTAATAACTTATTCTGAGTAACATCCCTCGGCGGAAAATCGAGCATTTCATTGTTGCTGAATTTCGTCGTGGCATTTTTCTGGGAATTCGACGTCCATTGTAAAATACGTAGTTGCAAATCCAAAGTCTTTGGCTGTTCAGTCGAACATCGTAAGAAGTTCAAGATCGATTGATTCTCTCGTTCTAATTGTCCGTTGGCTCTTGGGGTGCGAGCAACTACTTTGGTATGCCAGATTCCATTTGCAGCGCAGTTTTCTTCAAAAAGCTACGAAGTGAAGCAGATCTCGGTTAGTGATAAATTAAGATAGCAATCCAAAGTAGGATAACTATTCATAAAGTATGCTGATAACTGGCTGTGCTTTAATTGTATTCGTTGGTTTAACAATGCGATATCAGCTAAAGTGATTGGTGATAGCTAAGATGTAAATGTACCCTGATTTGCTACGGAGTAATGGACCTAAATAATCGAGATGTATTACTATAAGGGCACGGGTGTAATTTCATCGTAATACATTTGAACTTTGGCTTTTCCATAATATTATTACAGCAGCTGGTGCAGGAGGAATGTAATTCATTAAATATTTTCTGATAAGGGAAACCAAAAATCTTTTGTGATTCGTTGAATGGTTCTCTTCTTCTTAGTAATTTTAAATTTTTCTTCTGCATACTATGTAACCAATCATTGATTGAAATTTCTATACGGTTGATATGACTCATAACTACTTCAGTTATTTTTTGGCGTCTTGACTGGTGCACATCTTACCGCATCGACATGTGACATTCACGCAAAAGTGTGATGTATGACTTTATTGTCATAATCTTGCAATTTTAAGATCCATCGTGCAATTCTCTAGAGGTTACATATTTCCCGTCGTACTTATAGTGGCACAATCTGTTATTAATTTGAAGTGTTTTCTAAGCAAATAGACTCTAAATCGTTCCAGTGTTTCTGCTATAGCTAAAACTTTTCGCTGGTAGCTATGACAATTTCTTTCAGCATCTGCGCAACGCCGACTATATTAAATTCCTGGTTTCCACTCATTATTGACTTTTAACTGTATTAGTACTCCTGCTAATCCTATCGTACTAGTGTCAATATGCACTTAGTGATTCCGGTTAGAAATAAGTAAAGTGCGAACACCAGGTCACTACAAAGAACGTTTTCCAAAGAATCATATCGTTTTGCTGCTCATCGGTTCAGTGAAAACGCACGGATCTTTTCTTTTTTTAAAAGATTCGTCAATAGTCGAAGTAATATGCGCATATCCTTTTACCGATTTCCTGGAAAAATTAGTTAAACTTACGAATCGTCGGAATCCGTGTACAAATCTTGAACGGCATTGAAGGAAGGATCTTTTTTATTAATGCGGTGTCCCAGAAAGTCGATTTGGTCAGCAAGGCAGACACATTTATTAAGGCGTAAAGTAAGTCCTGAATTTGATAATATTTTAAGGAAACGGTTTAGCTTATTTAGAGCTTCAGCTGCATCCACGCTGGGTATGATGACATCATTCAAGTAAACGATAATTTTTCCCGGCTGCATACGTTTCGCAAGTTCATTCATGATACGTTGAAATATACTTTGGGCATTGACGAGCGCAAACAGCATACAATTGAACTCGTAGTGATTATCGTTCGTTACGAACATAGTCAAATTTTTCGAATTCTCGGAAATTGGTATTTGGTAATACCCCGCCATCATATCGAGAGTCTGGAAAGCAGAGCGAATTATTCTTCAAGTACAGGCATCGAGAATGTTTCTTTCACGGTAATCACATTTAAAGGTCGGTAATCGACATATAAATTTGCGTACAAGCACAATTGGAGACACGCATGGAGATTCGATTTTCCTTATTATTCCTTCCTGCAATAGTTCATCGGTTATTTCTCGGACTTTTTGTACGTGAGAGTTTAATTTAATGTCAATTTCATTGGTATACGCATTCCAAGCTCTGACAAGTCAGTGAGAAAATACTGTCACAACGTACGAAGGATGGCTTCCATCTGCTCTCTATCGTTCTGATAGTTTTAAACCGGTTTTAATATCACGCAATTTCGCAGTTTCAACTATGCAATTATCCTTTTCAATAACGATGCCAGCTTTCTTCGTACAAAGAATGTTTATTCCAAATAAAGTGCCAAACACAATTCCGCCGTTCCGATTCAATTCGATTCGATTCAATTCGATCCGTTACGTGCATGAGCACAATTGTTCCGTTCAAACTTACCATCAGTTTTAAATTTCTTATTGAAATTTTTCCAGATTTTGTCTTTTATTTTTACATCCATGTAAAATTTGTTGCCTTTGTCATAAAGCTCTTCATATTTTTTAATTTCTTCAATAAAAACTTCTTCATCCATCTTGAGTTATACACAAACATTGTACAGGTAATTTTTCTAGGTTATGTCATCCGTAAAAGTTGAAATTTGCTCAACTTCTCCGTTTCGCTTCGATCCGTTTCGATCCATTTCGGTGTAATGTGTCCAATTGCACGTACGTCTCATATAAGCAAATTTGACATTTGTACGTATCGGATCGAAACGGTGCAATTGTGTTTCCCACTTAAAACAGGTTCGGATATCAATTCATCTGCGACTACCTACTAGTGCCACATTGTCCATGGTAACTGACGCTGTAACAGCCTTGTAAAATTTGCTCCACCAAACCCTTTTAAACTTTTATCGTACGGGTATCACTATTTAAATCATCAATGATTTGCATATTAAAGAACACTTGCTTCCACTATCGAGAAGTGCCATCGTTCGGATATTATTAATGAATACGTTTTTGTAACAGCTTTACAAGACCCCTCAAATGTCGAAATCTGGCGGTTATTATTTTGAAAGCTCATCGTATTAGTCCTACATTCGTCGACCTGACTTTTGCCATGCGGTAGATCTAGATCTTTATTTCCTGTATTCGGTTTTGATAGATTGGACGATTGAACATTAATTGCCGGTATATTCGTGCGTTGTTTCTAGACATGCGGTAATTTATCGTCATACTTATATGAACTGTTTTCTAAGAAACGACGAATAGCGGCTAACATATCATTAGGTGTGTTAAAATTTATACTTGCAATCAAATTTTGAAGCGGCGAGAGATTTAACCCTACTCGAATGTATTTGATTATGGCGGCGTCGTGTAGCCTTCCTTTGGAGGCCTTCGAATGCATTCTATAAAAATATTCTTCCAAATTTTTATCAAATTTCTTTTTGTATTCATATTGCCATGCCAAATGCATTCCAGTTCTGAAAAATTGGAACGCTATCGACCCAGGTTAATTTAGTCTGAACGGTAAATAAAAGCACATTCTAGTTCCATTCATGATTTAATTGACTTATTCGTTTTATATACTGGTCGGATGATAAGGCGCTTTCATCTATCGTGTTGAAGCTAGACAAAATATCGCTTATATCTGGGATGGAATGAGACAACGATTGACGCAGGAAGGTTTCAGAACACAAATTATAGCTTTCGATAATTTGAGGATTTAATTTCTTTGGTAAATTATTGTCGTTTTGCTGTCATAAAATTAGTCGCAATCAATTTTTCGACCAGTGCTGTAAGTTTGACCATTCTATATTTTAATACCTGAAATCGTTTCTTTCGTCAGAATTTGATCTAGTCCTACAGTATCATTCAGTAAAAACCAATTAACCGAATCAATAGCTCCGCCTTGGTTGGTACCGGCTGTATCCATATTCATTTTTTGAAGAACATTTTTAATTTGTGTAACTTTCAATTTATTTATGCGTACCATCGGCATCTTTGAAATGTTGTTTTCCCCTTCATTTTATTAATTAATTAATTATCGTTTTTTCGGTAGCGTAGCTTCCTTCCAATAGTTATTATCCCACTTCTGAACATTCTCACGATACGCAAGTTGTTGAACGGATGTTAAGACGGGCAGGGGAAGAAAAGCCAACAATATAAATATGTGGTTTTGTATTTTATTTAAAAAAAAAGATATATTTCGAGTTTATTAATTTAAGCAAAAACTATTCGACAGCGGATTCGCCATTGTATCTTTTCGGTCTCTATATATATTCAAGTCCTTAACAGATTGTGTCCTTTCTTCTTCTTTTTCTCGGGTAACAGGTCTTTCGTTATCGGAAACAGTGGTGGCCGAAAACGTCATAAAGTACCTGAACCACCAACATTAAAAATAATATTAAAAGGCACCATTGAAAAAGTTCAATTAAGTGAAAAATGTAAAATAAATACATAATCGCTAGATTCACAATAACTTGGTGTGTTATGTCGTCTACCCGCTTCATAGGAACGAGGCCATATTATACAATTACGTTGAGATTAAGTTATTTTCACATTCCTGTTATGCAACATACCCGCATTATAATTGCCATGTATTTTTTCGGAAATAGATCCAGAACATCCAGAACTATGTACTTCTGATTGAGCTATATAGGTACTATAGGTATACTATGTGAGAAAAAACGAAGCATGAATCACATTTACTAAGAGCTACAGCTTTGTGTACCGGCACTATCAGGAGTCTCAGCATGATTGGCAGTTTCATAATTATACTGACCCTAGCTATGCCGTTTTGGCTCAGATAAAAGGCAGGAATCTTGTAATGACACTAAATTTTGTCTGGGAGCGAAGAAGAATATGAAGAATATCACAAGAGAGTTGCAAAACGCCTTTTTAAATCCACAAAAAAAATTTTTAATTCATCGAATCAACTTTATCAATTAATTATGAAATATAAATATTTTTAACGACCGCGGTTTCGGACAGTGCGTCCATCTTCAGGTTTTATTAACAACTAAACTAAAAATACTTAAGTCTTGTCCTCATATATTATTATGCAATTAATCATAATTGCCTTGTATGAGAAAGCTCAGAGTTCTGAGTAGTGATCGAAGCACATGAAATGAATGAATTTTTGCAGTTAATGCTATTTTTGAGTTTGTGGTAGGAAATTTGGGATTGCTGGGTTGACTTTAAGTCACGATGCACGCCTAATGACTAAAGGCATCCACACTTTTCTACTTCAAGGAATTTACTGCAAAAGTGTGGTGATGAACTTAGTTTGAAGTTCATGTCGTTGTGACTACTACAAGGAATCAAGATAGAATTTCCTAGAAGTAGATATAATCCGTCGTTTAGTGCTCCAGGGAATAGATTGTTATGGCCCAATGTAAGGAAGATTCTTCCAGCAGCCAAGGGGGCATTCTAGCGAAATAATCAGCAATTGCTAAACAATAACCTCGCATGGTATTGTTCTGCAACTGTCGGTTATTTTGCTGATTAGTCCAACAGCTCGCTGCAATGAGCGCTTAGTGGAGCAATCAACGATTACGATAATAATTAACCTTGCATGGTAATTATTATGTAAAGCGATTGTTTACTACTAAGCGACTCAGGTGCTGCAACCGGTAGAGCAAACGACAAGATTGTGTCGTTTGTTTACATCCGCTTTGTGAGCAAAGAAAGCTGGTCTGGCGAGTGCCATTAAGTGTACAGTTCAGAGTCGCGTGCTTTCGAGTTGGTGTTAAGCTACCGTAAGGTAAAGTAAAATTGCAAAGCTCTTAGTGCGTTGTCATTCATATCGGTATATATGTATAAATATTGTTATAAATATTATAATAGGTCAGTTCTTCAGGCGAATAAAAGACTTGTAATTGCAAAGTGATTCAAGACTTTTTATTGTTTTCGCGATTAATTATTGGGTTTTCGTTGATTGATTGCTTAAGGGAGACGACATTTTGGCGCAGCCGGTTAAAAAAGGTATGGTGGTTTTTAAAATTGAATTTATTTATTTATTTTTGGGAGTTAGCTTTTTAGCTACTCCATTTTTTTATTTTTGGGAATTATGCTTTTTAGCTACTCCATTTATTTTTATTTTTAGGAGTTATGCTTTTTAACTACTCCACTAACTTTTCAGGTTAAATTTAAGACGTGGTAGAACAAGTATAAGTTTTCAGACTAAGGTGATTGATTGGTTGATTGAGTGATTTAAAGATAATATTAAGTGTTGAGTGTAATTTAGATTTTGATAAATTTATCTGTGTTAGATAAGGTAATTTGAAAACTTTTCTCTCATCTCCGTGTGGTTTAGACTCATAATTTAAATTACGAGTATAGGTTAAGTTGTTCATTCAGAATTTTGGTTTGCGGTGATTTTGCTCAATTTAATATTGATGCTATTGTAATGCTGAGTGTGCGTTCCTGGGTTAAGCGTTAATAGTTATGGGCGCTTGGAAGTTTTCTCGTGTGTTGTTTGAAAAATTTAAAGTATGAGTAGATATTTCAGCTGTTTTTTTTTATTTGGAGTTTCGTTTTGTTAGCGACCATTTTTTTCGCATATATTCCGTGTATCGTATACATATTATTCTAATCGTGGGCCTTCATGTTTTGTGATGTAATGATTTTTCGTTGCGTTAATGTTAAATGTGTTAAAGTTTCCTCGCGTTTGCAATAGTAGATATCGATAGGGTTCAAGAAACATCTATGTCAGTAGGGAGGTCTAATGTATTGACCAGGGAGAAATTATTGCAATTCCAGTCACAGGAGCAGGAACTGGAAAATAAATCAGAAGAATTGAAGCAGTACCAAACAAAGCTTCAGAATTATGAGAGAGACTGGCAATATATCACAGATCACTTAACAGGAGAATTGAAAAAACGTGTGGAGAGTGGAGATCTCAAGAATATTCTACTGGAACTAGAAACAGCCTCTCAAACAAGCACGAATGGAGAAGTTGTGGATCTTTTAGTGACAGTAACTTTCGATATTATTCAAAAAGAGGAGGGAACAATAGAAAAGGCACTAGAAGAGGATAGCCGCGAGGAAATTAAAGCTCTGGTCAAGAAGGTAGATACCTTAAACATTCAATTGAAGGAAGCAGAGGAAGCAGACTGCGGCCGAACTCAAAAGAGAATTACCGATAGGATTGCAGGAACGACAGGTAACCAGCAAGGGCAATAGCAACCAAGGAAAAATCAGAAAGTGGTCTCCAAGAAGATCAGTATTTTGGAATCAACAGTCGGAGCCAAAACAAAATTCGGCAGTTGGGAAACGGAGAGCGGCAGCTGGCGAATCCATCCACAGCTGCTTTCCATTGACAAAGTTACAATTTTCGAAACCGCAAATAAAGGAAACCAGTACAATAGAATTAAGCCCGTTAAATAATAACATCATTACAGTAGGATCACACATAGGAGTGGAAGATAGATTAAGATTACTTGTGGATACTGGAGCGACTTGTAGTATAATTAAGATAAGTCGGATAAAAAGAAATACACCCATACAGACTCAACAAAGAATAATTATAGGGGGATTATTTGAAGCTCAAAACAGCTCGATTGGAACATGCAAGGCCCATTTACGTATAGGTACAGTCATTCGGTCCTGTGAACTCCAAACGATTGAAGACACAGACTCAATACCAACCGATGCGATACTGAGGATGGACTTTCTTAAAGGCAAGGCCATCATCGATTGTATAGATGAAAAAGTGGCAACTAAGGAAATAAGAACCTGGGTGTCCAGAATTGAACGACAAAGTGAAGAGCTTAGCCGTCATATGCATGGGGACGCATCCCATCGAACGAAACGCTCATTTTTTTTCGCTGCTCAGCAGAATAAGAGTAATGAGTTGTCAAATCTGCAGCAAAGAATGCAGGAAAATTACACCCCGCTATAATTCACGCTCGAGAAATGTCTGAGATAATGGCAAACGTTACTAGAGAGTTGGATTTAGACGTAAAATTCCAAGATTTTCAGTTACTGATCCAGATTACAAAGGTACAAGCTATTCAGGCAGATCAGAAAATTTTGGTCAGGGTAGAAATCCCCCAACCACAGAGAGTTTTATTCGACCTGTACAAAGTCTATACAATTCCGACAGCAATGGACCAGAATGACTACCATATATATGATCTGGATGCCGAATTCGTTGCAGCAAACAACCACGAGCGACAGTATACCTTGCTAAACTACCAGCAATATCATGAATGTCAGCAGCTTTTAACTTTAGCAGATCATCCAGAGATTCTGTGCCCACATCTAGGTCCCGTGATGTGCATCCTTAACTTATTTCGCAGCTTCAACGTCAACGCAGGACCATGCAAGGAGAATTTCGTGGCCAAATGGGACAGCTTAGTCAAAATGGTGACAAGAAATCACTGGCTTTTTGTGATGTCCAGCAAAGCAAAATTAGAAGTGAACTGCCGGAACTCGCCAACCGCGATAGGAGAACTAACGTTAACTGGTGTACTGACGATCGGAGAACACTGTCATTTGCAAATGGGAGACTTGCTGATTGCCTCTGAAGATGAATCTCGCAGTAATCAAATTCTCTGGTCGGAGCTACCAGCTTGGGACAGCATAGCACCTCAAACACGATCAAAGAAAACAGATACGTTGATGCCAGAAAAGCACGAGATACGTTTATTGGCGGCGCATAATTTTAATCAGGCGTGGCAAGCACAAGAGGCTAAACCTGGAAAGTTCAGAGCAACATCGAGGAAGAGGAGAGCAGCAGACAGCAAATCCGGCCTTACCGTATTCATATAGTGGCCACATCCATTACTGGAGGTTTGGGTATAATCAGTTTAACACTAATCATAGGAGTCTTGATGCACTTGAGACGGTGGAAAAAGAAACAAAATCGGTTAAGCGCTAGAAGGCTGTCGACTCTACCTACGATACTGAAATCAACCAGAAAGTCGAAAATGGTACAGCTGGAGCAAGAGGATAAAGAAATTGACAACGGCATTGAACTGGTTATCCACACAACCTACCTACCAACCGCCATAGGGAAACAAGTAGTTCAGTTAGAATAGCTACTGTAGATGTAAAAATAATCTAACATGTGTAAGTATACGGCAACCTTAGGAATTGGTATATTCGTAACTAGTGTATGTAATTCTATATATAATATAGCATAGTGGTTTGTGAGACCCGCACAATAGTAAAACAAACAAAAAATGACAGAAAAATGTACAAACACGTGAATATGTAATTACAAATTTTTTTTTTTTAGTTCAATAAATAAGAAAGAAATTAAACATTAGATAAGAAATAAGTAAGATTATATATTAAAGTGCATGCGAATTAATTAAGATTTTTTTTATTAGTCATGAAATATTAATAAAGTAAATATGAAAAGAAATAGAGAAATTAAAATGAAAAAATGTAAAAATTGAAACTTTAAGAAATGAAAAAGTAAAGATATCAAATGAAAAAATGTAAGAAACGAAATATAGAGAAAATATATATATATATAAAATTTGTCATGGCAATGGAATTAAGCAAAGATAATGCTAATAGAAAATATGAAATGTTAGAAAGAAAAGAAAAAAGGTAAAGCGTAAATTTAATTAGTAAGTAAGTAAGTGCAAAACGAAATGAAAAACTTAGTATACCCGATGATTTCATCTAGGATATAAAAATTCTAACACAATGTGACACAACATTTATGTATATCAAG
Source organism: Dioctria linearis (assembly GCA_963930735.1). Lineage (NCBI taxonomy): Eukaryota > Metazoa > Arthropoda > Insecta > Diptera > Asilidae > Dioctria > Dioctria linearis. The sequence continues at coordinate 183,980,708 of OZ005741.1, read as the reverse complement.
ATGCCCAGCAAATCAATTATACGTCACTGCAGCAAAAGTCGCTGTTCAAATCTACATATAAAAAAGCAATATAAAAGGAACAAAATTGAAAATCCACAAATGCAAATCCAGTCTTTGCGATAAGATAGTGTCCATAAACAATACACTTTGATCGTCAGGAAAATCAGCTATATGGAATATAAGCAGGATACTGATATTCTCAATAATAATTTTATTAATCGAAAATTAGTTTATACTTACCTCTAATTCTTTCAGTGCTCTCATAATTTGATTAACGTCTAATTCGGCATCCTTTACTTCGCCCGACATTATGACATGCTCAGCATTTCTTCTGCTCTCGTTTTGTGGAGTTTTTATTTTTGGCGCAGATTTAATAATATTTTGACCAGAAACCAAACTTGGAGATCCATTTCTACTCCCACTGTTACTAATCTTAACATATTTCTTTTTGTTAACATTTAAACTCATTGCTGTCTTTGCAAGAACTGGATAAACTCCGACTATTTCCACGCCATCGCTTTCGCTGCTACTTTCTTGATCGCTCTTGTCTTGTGGAGGTTTATTAAAGCCACTCATAACCAAGTCTTTCTCTACACTACTATTAACATTAGCTACACTTCTTATTCTAATCGGACAATCTTTTTGAGGATGACAACTGCCGACACTATTTAACGGATTACTCGTACTGCTAGTGTTGTTGAGAAGTTTGTTTGTTGTGTTTATAATTTCAGAAGCATTCTTCATATTGTCAACAGTTATAACATGAGTAGTAGTGTTGACGGCCGAATCTAAAGGTTTACTTGTAACAGTAGATGACACAACCGTTGTAGATGGTAAACCATGTGCCGCCGAACTGGAATGCTGAACTAATGATGGTGAAGTTGATGACATTATACTATTAATACTATGATCAGTTGCCCGTTTAGTTGGTGAAACCAGATCAACGGGCACTTTACTCGCTGAATTAACTGATTTGTGATGATTATTTACATTGTTACTAGTGCAACTAATTTTATCAACGTTTGATTTACTGTTACTTTTACCGTAATTACTATTTCCAGAAGCAGGATTTTGGCTCAAAGCTTTCGAATATGGAAAATTTTCTTCTGTGATGGGCAGTAATGGACTAAGCCTTGAACTGCTAACACTAGAGCTTGATTTGTGAATTTTCAAATCGGACTAAAAAGTATAGAAGAACTGAGCAAATTATACTAAGTAAGAAATCGGTTTACCTTTGCCAGGGAAGGACTATTTTGCTCTTTGATACCACCAACTTCTGCTGGTATTTGCGTGATTGATACTGAATTTATTTGTGTATTTGAATTAGGCACCTCTGAAGACTTCTCACTGCTTTTTGTAGTAATGGTCACCACCAAATCTTTTGTCGACACTACAGACATCGAGTTACTTGAAGATAGAATTGACTTATTCCCATCAGACATCTTTTCAATAATTGTAATGCTTGTTTCATCATTCAACTTGCTTTTATTAATAACTGCTGGATCTCCTGGTTTCTTGTTTTCCTTTGGCTTTTTGGCCGACATTTTTCGTTTTTCTAACTCTTTTCTAAGGTCATCGAACTTCATCCAACCAGTCGGCCAAATGGGAACAACTTTTTCTTTCAGGTAGTTATTTACAAAGTCTTCAAATGTTTCTTTTCTTGTTCGTAAAACTGTAAATGAAGTCCATCGAACTTGAAACAATTCATAAAGAATATTCCTAAAATGAAAAAAAAACAAGATAGAACTTATAAATATATACTTAAATAAAATGATAAATGTCGGTACAGTAAAAATAAACATTACATGATAAACCCAGAAAATCACAACGAAAACTTTTTAACTTTCTTTGCACGTTATACATACATATGTATCAGAATATAAGGTGTAAAGAACTTAACGCACCGCAATTTAAGATAAAGATACAATTAACGAATTCTATAAGCCAAATCTCGGGGAAATCAATTTCGTTGCATACAAAGTTTTAAAACTATTTTATGATGGTGAGACTGCTTTTGTTATTGATCGGATTTCGGAATTGTTGGCTCCAACGGTTTGTACAATAAAGCAAAATTAAAGAAAATACGCTCCAGTGCAGCAGCGCTGCCGCTTTGGCTACAATCGTAGCTAATGGCTACCATGGACAACGTTTTGATAAATGGATACACCCCAAATGTTTTGGCTACGATATAGAATTTTTGAATTCGTGGCCAAAATATTTTCAATAAGTTTTATTCATTCATGGCCATTATATTTTGGTTTAAACTCAGACTGTGAAACTGGCCATAAGCACTATACCCGAGCAACATTTTGTGCCTGGCTGATGCTTGCGCACGCGAGGAATACACAAATGTGTATGCCAACCCTCTCCAATTTTTAAATGTGCACGGAGTTTTTTTATCTTGCACTTGCGCTTGCAACGCGTACAGCATACGCACATGATATTCTACCTACTGGAAAGTACTGCCAAACTTAATGAAAAATTAGGACACAGCAGAGTTTTTCAGCTCCATCAAGTTGGTCGGTAAACTTTTACTTTTTTAATATTTTATTGCACATATCGATTGTTGGTCGTTTGTGGTGATTGTTTGGCTTCATTTAAAAGTTTGTTGGATAATAGTTTTTTCGAAAATGTAAAAAGAAAATTCGGCATCAAGTTAGCCGGAAAATTCTTATTTTTAATTAATTTTAATTTATAACCAGCTCAATCAATGCGTAATCGTTTGTTGGACTTGTTTTTATTAATAAAATCATTTGTTGGTCCCTCAATTCTTCGCTTATTGCAAAAATAATTTACCTAAGCTACACATGAAGCTGTTGCTGATATTAGCCATCAAATACTAATTTTGTAGCTGAAGCAGCAGTAACACCAACATGATAACGAAGTAAGTCATTATTTCATGCATTGACAACAACCGATATGTGCAATAATACAGTAGTTAGGTTGCCAATGCATGAAATATTATATGACTTACTTCATTATCATGTTGGTGTTACTGCAGCTTCAGCTAAAAAATTAGAATTTGGCTAATATCAGCTACAGCTTCATGTGTTGATTAGTTAATTTTGCAATTAGCGAAGAATTGAGGGACCAACAAACGATTTTATTTAAAAAAACCAGTCCAACAAACGATCACGCATTGATTGAGCTGGTTATAAATTAAATTAAATTAAAAATAAGAATTTTCCGGCTAACCTGATGCCGAATTTTCTCTTTAGATTTTCGAAAAAAACTTTTATCCAACAAACGTTTCAATTAAGCCAACAATCACCAACAAACGACCAACAATCGATATGTGCAATAAAAAATTAAAAAATCAAAAGTTTACGGCCAACTTGATGGAACCGAGTTTTCCGATTGTTTTACATTTAAAATGCACACGGCAAGAAAAGGAAGAAAGAAGAAAAAAAAATAAAACTCTCTTTAAAACTTTTAAGATAAAAAATGTAAACGCGCAAATTGCATGCAACGAAACAGAATGGCAAATGATTCATTTTCGTAAAAAAGTGAGAAGGGGCGTAGTTTTCAGGTTTTACTCTCATAAAATGTTCCCACGCTTTTGTGGAAACCGGTTTTTGTTGAAATATTACGAGAATTATCCAATGTTTTATATATCAAAACCATTGTTTGTTAGTGCAATTCCTATGATATTTGAACAGCACGTGCTACTGTTTACATTCGCTTTGCTCTGAAAAGATTAAATGTGAAAGCCCAATGAACGCGGCGTCGCGTCGCTTTGACAGTTCTCCGCGGCAGACGCGTGTAGGATTTGAGCAAGGCCCAATGGACGCGTCGCGTTGGTATTCTTAAGATTTATTTAAAAAAAAGAAAAAGTGACAGAAAAGCTTGAGTTATTATTTAAAAGTGAAATAGTGGATATATCAGAGTCATTAGATGTGGCAGCTTTTGAATTTGCAGCTTATTTAGCATATAAACAGTTTAAAATCAATCAAAAGAACTGTCAAAGCGTCTTCCGCGCGTTAAAAGTAGAACATTGCTCTACTTTCGCGTCGAAACCGGCAAGCGCGGCAGCCATTTGGCCAGCACCAACTTAAACACGTATATTCTATTGAACTGTCAAAGCGACGCGACGCCTGCCGCGTTCATTGGGTTTTCGCCTTAAGGCTTAAACACAATTCCGGCGACAGAGCAACAGAACGACAGACGACAGCGAAAATATCGTTGCGAAACAGGCAGTCGAAAAATTGGGAACACAATTGCAACGACAGGCGGTGAGCGACGATTGTGAAAGAAGAAGATATTGAAATTTCATTTGTTAAATGTTTCGAGCGTTTTAAAAGGAGATTTTTATCAAGAATATTTTATATTATATTGAAAGAAATGCAGTGGACCAAAGTGTGAAAAAAACTGAAAATGCGGAAATTAACTAAATTAAACGCTTTGAAATATCCATCCAAACCACGTCTTTTTTGTCCACTTGTCTTGCCTGTCTTGTAACTATAAATTATTTTATGGATTTCGCATTTCCTCGATCAATTTTTCCTCAACGCTCATTATTTTAAAATTACCGCGGCGTGCTACCTACCACCTGAAAAATACAAAAGTGAATGCCACAACCATTTCATTCGATTAATTTTGTTGGTAGGACTGCAGCGACGACGGCAAAATTAGAAATTGATCAATCCCGGCGAAAATGTCGTCGATCGCTCAACGTCGGGCGTCGCAATTTGGTGCATTTGCATAAGATGCTGTGCTTTTAGAAGTTTGACAGCGATATATCGTCGTAGTTTGTCGTCTGTCGTCGCAATTGTATTTAAACCTTTAAGTGGGAGAAACTTATGCTGGATTCTCTGATATTTTCGGGGAAAATGAGAATTTCATTTGAGAGGAATTTTATATCTCCTTTCACCCCTTGGCCAAAGCGAAATTTATCTTTTTCTTAAAAAATTGAGGTAGGATGTACATTATTATGAATAGTTTGAAAGGATTTTGAAGATATTCATGAAGATTTTATCATTCGGGTAAACTTACTTTCTCTCAGTTTTTGCTTTAAACTCGTTGTCTCACTACAATAGTGCATAGCAAAGTTCTTTTCCCCCATTCATGCAAAAGACGAAAGTATATAACATTATTTGTTTCATTCTAAAAAAACACGAAAAATTTCCAATTTTGTTCGGCTGTGTTACATCTTATTAGGTTATCTTTGGTACTGCGGCAGCGTCGCGTCGCTCTGACAGTATAGAACATACAAATTTAACCGAGGATTACACGAGATAGTACAGCTTGCATACAAGCCTCCCATCCAACGCGATTTTTAACTTGACAGCAGAAGGCAGTTCGATTGATGTCTTATCATCTTGCATACAAGTTCATTTAAAAACGGAATTGAGACTTCAGGCTGAAACAGATTACACTTTAGTGCGCGGCGCGACAACGCGGCAAAATGTTAGAGAACATGTGTTTCCTATTGTGTATCATGCATTGAACGCGGCGCGACAGCGCGGCGAAAATTTTTGCCGCGTAGTCTTTCTAATCCTAAATTTGCTGCTCACTTTCAGTGGTACCAACAAAAAAATTATGTTTGGGGTAGGCAACTTCTCATGAAAATCTGTAGTACCAATATAAGAGCGCTGTATCTACACTGCTGCGCTCTTATTGCAATCTGTGACTCAGCGCGGCGGAACAATTTCACCGTTCATTTTGCCGCGATGTCGCGCCGCACACTAAAGTGTAATCTGTTTCAGCCTGTAGTCTTGCGTATATTGGAAAATTGAAGCAATAAAGGAAGTAGCAGAATATTAAAAACCCAAGAAAAAATGTAGAGGAAGGTGTTGGTAAATGATGTAATGCAAATGATCCCAGAAAATCTCATTTTCCCAGAATAAATTTATCAAATTCTCTTAAGCATTTCTTTTCCGCCATCTTGAAAACTGTATAATGTCAAATTACTATCGCCTCAGCTGCCATTTGTTTTTTTTTCATCATGCAAGTTCGCTGAAAGCTGAGCTACCAGCATTGCAGTAGAGATCACACGTGCAAGAACTATGTCAGTGCATACGTATAACCCCTGGGTTAAGTTCGTGCTGGCCAAATGTCTGCCGCGCTTGCCGGATACGACGCGAAAGTAGAGCAATGTTCTACTTTTAAAGCGCGGCAGACGCTTTGACAGTTTTTTTGATTGATTTTGAAACTGTTTAGATGCTTGCTAAGCTGAAAATGCAAGAGCTGCCACATCTAATTACTCTGATATATCCATTACTATTTCACTTTTAATTAATAACTCACTTTTTATTTTTACAAATAAATCTTAACAGTACCTATGCGACGCGTTCATTTGGTCTTGCTCAAAACCTAAACGTGTCTGCCGCGAAAGAAGCGAAAACGCGCCGGACGCGACGCGTACATTGGGCCTTTGCTTTTATAGCAGATGACGGGTGGAATGTGAAGTCAGCTTGTATATGCTCGGCTCGTATTTGTTTTGTTGTGTATTCATTTCAAAAAGTTTCACCGTGGGTTGTGGACGTATCACATGAAAAAGTAGTGCGAATTTATCGAAAGTATAAGGTAAGCTCATTCGAAAAATATATAGTGTCATTTTCTATAAATTATTTTGTGCTATGGTGTAGATACTAAAATATTTATAGCTCGTATATTGTGCAACTAGTGTACCATATGTTCAATGCAAATGGCTGTGCACTGGTGTACACGTTGTTATGATCGTAGCGTGCTGCATGCAGCAGCATGCTACCTGTATGATGGCAACAGGCGTAGCATAGCAGTGTTCGCAGTACCACACAGCGAATGTGCTGCCATGAGTGACAGAACGACAAGATTAAGCCCTAGCTGGGACTGAACACAAATTCTTTTGGGTGCGGAAGAAGATGAAGCGACATGTGACAGCCATTTTGGGTCTTCTTGTTGCTCTCGTCGGTGTGTACTCCACGGAAGAAGTTTGTTTTTGGAAAAAGGGACACTGAAACATACATACTGCCCACAGTGTCATTGGAGGCTGGGGCACGGCATTGAAGGCAGGTCATCTGCGCCTTTGTCATAGGTAAGATAAGTGGTGTGGTAGTTTTTGTACAGGCACGAATTTTTTTTTTGTATTGATCGGCGGCAGGTTTTGGTTAACCCCTTATATAACTTTCCCGCACTAGTCGAGGTGGTAGCGTGCCGCCCTGTGCCAATCACGGGAGTGAGCTGTCAGCTGACAGGATGGACTTCACGTCTAGTAGTACTCACTCGAAGGTACTACTATAACAACGTGTAGCAATACACCGCATGCACACAGTACATGAAAACGTCCGGCCCTAGACATGTCTGTGAAATCATGTGAATCGATTATTATAAGAGAAAAATAAAGTGTTAATTTGTTATTAAATCTATTCCACGGGATCCAATATTTAATACATCAAATATATTTTACGTATCCTTTGAACATAGCTGATAGATTTATGAATTGATTCACATGACGCCACACTACAAATGGCAAACGCGGGACAGTCACACCGTGCTACTCTGCATACCGTGCACCGCACGTACAATACACGTCTACAGCACGTGCCGTACACTTGAAAAATTTAACTTCTACCTCCAAATTGCCCAAAATATGTAGATAATGAGGGAATTCGGACTATACATTTCTTCTTCTAATATAGTGTATGTATTTTCAAAACAAACCTATAGGTAAAATATTTTAATTGGTGTGAAAAATTGTGTATTCACTTATATATTACTATGAAAATTTGTTCCCTATATATATTATTACGTGCAATATAAGAGAAACTGGTGACATCTACTGGCAATGGAGAGTAAATCACTTCAGGTTCGGAGAATCGGTGATGGAATCTTCGAGAATGTTCAGGAATAGAATGAATAGAATAGACAAGAAGGTTCTGGAATAGAACACTCCAGAATAATCTGGAGAGTTTCTAGGATATAAATATAACAGATGCCACCTCCAGAAAAAGTGTTGTCTTAGACGTTGCAGTGGTAACAAGCGAAAGTAATAAACAGGAGAAAGTGTTATAATTGGATTGCGATAATTGAAAGTACAGTATTAGCGATAATTAAAGTTGAGTTGATTAATTAAAGGTTTGTGAATTTTATAAGATTAGAGTGAAATAAAGAACTTGTATATTAAATATTTAATATTGTGTTTTAAATAATGAACCAAAGGCCGCGCTCGCAACAACTGGTGTCAGAAGTGGGATAAATTCGCGAAATAAAGTGGTGGCAATTGACTTAAAAATTCAAAGTGTGATTAATTTTGAGAAATTGTGTTAAATTGTGAAAGCTCTGGAAAATAATTTATATTCATCTGTAAGAGAATTATTAAAGTAATGGGGCGCAAACTGGAGGAGCTTCGGATACAGGATTTGAAAGTGGAGTTAGGGAACCGGTCGTTACAAACGACAGGTGCAAAGAATGTTTTCGTCGAGCGACTGAGACAAGCTTTGATAGAAGGACAGAATCCTGAGACATTTGTTTTCGAAGACAACTTGGAGGAAACTGAAGCTGAAGAAAAGTCTGTGATGAACATGGAACAAGTTTTGGGCACTTTAATGAGTAAATTGGAGCTTTCATTAGCTCTGCAGATGAAAAATGCTTTTGAGGAAACAAGCAATTCTCTTGAGGAACAGAAGAAATTTCTGGAAACCCGTTTGGACAAACAAAAGAATGCTCTTAAGGAACAAAAGAAATCTATGGAAGCCCGTTTTGATGAACAAAAGAATTCTCTCGAGGGACAGAAGAAATCTATGGACGAAGAAAAGAATTCTCTCGACAAACAAAAGAATTCCCTAAAATCCCGTTTAGATGAGCAGAAGAAATCCATAGAATCCCGTTTGGACGAGCAAAAGAATGCTTTTGAGGAACAAAAAAATCTCTGGAAACCCGTTTGGATGAACAAAAAATCTCTGTGGAGAATTGTCTAGAAACTCGTTTGGAGGAGCAGAAGACTTTCCTGAAAAACTCGTTAGACGAACAAAATTTGAAAATTGAAGGAATCGAGCAAGAAGTGGCGGAAGCTCAACAGTTTTAAAGCAGATTTGGAAAGAATAAAGCATCTCTAAACGTAGCAGCTGAAATATCCAGCGCAGGTAGAATGAAACCTCCAATATTTGATGAACAAAATTCGTGGCATATCTTCAAGAGACAATTCGGGGCAGCTTCAGAGGTAAATGGATGGATTGATGAAGACAAAGCTATAGCTCTGGTGTTAGCACTTCGAGGTCCTGCGTCAGAACTTTTACAAACTGTACCGATTGAAAAGCAACGAGATTACTCTTCATTAGTACAGGTGATAGAATTACGTTACGGAGATGAACATATGCAGCAAGTATATCGCCTACCGTTGCGCAACAGGATTCAAAAGAATGGCGAATCGCTACAACTACTGCAGGCAGATATGGAAAGATTAGCGCATCTTTCATACTCCAGCGTAAATGCGGATTTCCTTTATGAAGTGGGGACGGAGGCATTTGTGAACGCCATTGCAGATAAAAGTTTACAACAAGCGCTAAGGCTAGCAGGAAAGAGATCAACAGCAGAAGCATTAGCCTATGCATTAGTGTATGACTCCGCCAGACAAGCTTCGCGGAGTGCAGTACGAATGAGAGACATTTCGGTGGACGAATGTACTTGTAATAAATGCAGTCATCCCAGAGCTCACCTTTGCGTGGTCTCCTTCGATGCTGGAATTGTAATAGACCAGGACACCTACAAAGAGACTGCAGAAAACGCCGACGAGTGGAATCTCTAGATGAAGAGAGGAAAGTGGAATTGCAAAGATATCGAGCTGAGCAGCAGACTTGCAATAGATTGCAGTTATCACTGAGCACCCTTTCACGTAGTGTTCTTAAATGTTGGGATTGTAATAAATTGGGACACCTTCAAAGCGACTGCAGGAAACGCTGTCGAAAGGGATCAACAGAAAAGAAAGGGAGAGAAGAATGTCCAAGTTGGCGAGCTAGAGAGCAAACTATTCTTAGGGAGACTAGAATCCAACCTTATGGCTTTGAGAGCCAACACAGGAAAGGACGTATCCATGTAAATGCAGAAGCCTTGGTACAACATCCATGCGAACCTGAATGTAAGCATTACGGCTGGGAGAAAGAAAATGAGAAAACAGCTACTATATAGTTGGTAACTGTGGAAACAACAACAGGTTGGGACATCGAGAGTTTGCGAACAGCGCAACGAGAAGATCCGGATATATCGCCTATTCTTGGGTGGAAAGCAGACATAGAAAAACCAGAATGGACGGATGTTTCGAGGTGAGTGAAAAGCTGGAAAGCTACTGGGCTCAATGGAATTCTCTTCATGTTGAATGTGGTATATTAAAACGCAAGTGGGAAGCACCTAGCAGTAAATCGTTCCGAATGCAAATAGTCGTGCCGGCATCAAAGGTCAGCGATGTTCTGGTAAAATGCATCGTGGAACATCTGGAGAACATTTGGGAGTGAATAAAATAATTTCTAAAATACGAGAAAAGTTTAATTGGCTACATATGCGGGAGGATGTAGAGAAGTTATGTCGCAGATACACTGTGTGTGCTTCTTACAAAGGGCCGCCACGTAGCAGCAGAAAGGAAATCTATAAGTGTAATGTCAGAGCCCCATTTAAACGGAGCTGATGTACAGGGGGCCACGAGGGCTAAATTAGCAGTAAGTACCCATCGGATGAGGACCCGCTATGACTTACGTGCGAATTCAGCAGGATTCAGTGAAGGTGATCTTGTTTGGCTATACAACCCGAACCGACGTAAGGGACGTTCTCCAAAATCACAACACCCAGTGTTGTTGTGAAGCCGTATTCAGTAGTAACTAGAATAAATGACGTGGTATACAGGATTCAGCGTGGCACAACAGGCAAGCGTAAAATTGTTCATTTGGACCGCTTGTGTCAATACTACAAGACCGTGGACCACCTATTGTTCGGGACGAACAAATTTAAGAAGGGAGCAGAGTTACGTGTAATAGAAAGAGACAACTGGTGACATCTACTGGCAATGGAGAGTAAATCCCCTCAGGTTCGGAGAATCGATGATGGAATCTTCGAGAATGTTCAGGAATAGAATGAATAGAATAGAACACTCCCGAGTAATCTGGAGAGTTTCTAGGGTATAAATATAACAGATGTCACCGCCAGAAAAAGAGTCTTGTCTTAGACGTTCCAGTGATAACAAGCGAAAGTAATAAACAGGCGAAAGTGTTATAATTGGATTGCGATAATTGAAAGTACAGTATTAGCGATAATTAAAGTTGAGTTGATTAATTGAAGGTTTGTGAATTTTATAAGATTAGAGTGAAATAAAGAACTTGTATATTAAATATTTAATATTGTGTTTTAAATAACGAACCAAAGGCCACGGTCGCAACAAAAGGGAGATATTCAACAATGGCGAAATACAAAAATGTGCTGTTGTTGACTAAAAGATCTCGCCGAAGAAGATGTATCCCTGCAGCCGTAACATTTCCCAAATGCAAAGATTATAATAATGAAGGAGCACTCAAGCATTTTTATATTATAGCTGTAGTAGTAGTAGTAGCTTTAAAGCTACGATATTAACAAAAATCATATAAATATAAATATTCAGGTTTCCTTTTTATTATTGTTTTAGAAATCACAAAACTAATTTTTTCCGAGCTGAATGGGATTATTTTGCTGGTAGAATTCGCCGTAAATTACAGTAATGATGTTTCAACTTCGAGGGAGAAGATTATCAACGAAATCAAGGCACAGGTAAAGCGAGGAAAGCAGAACTTAGCAAGAGAGCTTGCTACATCAGCCTCGAAGTAATATCTGCGATGAATTTTTAAGACTTACGTATGTATGTATGTAATTACGAAAAATAATAATACTTTTCTTTATACTTAACTCCAGGATTTTATTTGTGAACATATTAATATGCATGTTTTAATTCACTCCCAGCATATTTGGTATTAATGAGCTGGGTGCATTTTGTGCATTAGTGCTAAGCGCATTTTTGTGTTAGTGAGTTGGGCACATTTTCCGCACATCTGTTGAGCGCATGTTCCACACATCTACTGAGCTCATTTTGAGTTAGTGAGCTGGACGCATTTTGTGCACATTTGCCATGCGTGTGTTCCGCATATTTGCTGAACGCATTTTGAGTGAACGAGCCATGTCCATTTCCTGCATATGTTGGTCGGACATATAGTAACACAGCTTATGGACACACAAAGTAAATGAAAAGAACACTTGTGTGTTTGTTTTCCAAACGTAATTGTGCACAACACATGTGTAGCGTTTGACGCAATGCACCATTAACGGCGCCACACTAGTGCATACTTGTGTACTCCGCAGTTTTTGTGCACGCGAGGACACTTTATATACATTTTGTGTTCACAAAACAGAAAATGTTGCTCGGGATAACAGTGTAAGTGTAGTATCATTATTTATGCTAACTGAGCCCACTGATAACGATTTGAAAGTTTCTTACATTTCTGGACTCATTTATATACTTAATAAAAAAAATGGTATAGGGTGGGGTAGAATCGATCATATGTTTAGGCCAATGTCGACTTTGGATTACTCAATGTTTTGGCGCTTTAAAGTTATTAGCACTGCCCCATAACAGCTCAGGGCTGAAAATTTTTTTCTCTTTAAAAAAAAAACTGAATAAAGAACTGATAAGTTCTGCTGTGATTAATAATTCTATTCTACTTAAACAATATATCAAAGAAAAAAACTAACTTTACAAATTTCGACCCCATATATAAATTATTAAAAATAAATGTTTTAAGTCGAATTTTCAGTTAATTACTCTGTAGATTATATTTATGTAAGATTTTAAGTTTTCTGTCATTTTTTCACGTGTAGCTACTCAAACCACTTTCAGGCTACGCGTGAAAGATTTCGAATGGAAACACTGCAGAGCAGGGAAAGCAACTTCGAGCCACAAAAATTCGCTCCAGAATTTGTGAGAGAATGAAATATAAGTTTCTTTCAGCAAAATGTTGATTTGAAACAAAGCTAGAATCATTTATAAAGACCTTAACGCCTGGAGCGATTTTAAAAAACGAAGAAAGCTACACAACACAAAAGTAACAAGCGCAGCTGCTAGAGCTAAAAAGGAGGCAGCTACGATCTTCCCTGAATTATTAAAGAATAATAAAATAAGACGCTATTCTACTTATCAAATCTTTAAAATTTCCAAAGCAGGGCTAATGGAAGTGAACATTGTATCGGAATTAAGTCAAATTTAAAATTGTATCAGTATCGGTATCAGTACTTCCCAAGGGCTTGGGACCTGATATTGCGACCCATAACATTAATGCGGCAACATTTTATCAAGTTATCAGGTCCCATGTTGCATCTAAGAATGATTTCATATAAAGAAATGCTTAAATGTACTCCACATGATAAAGCATTGGAGAAAAGAAACCGGTTTTGTTGATTGAGCCAAGAATCTGAAATCTCGTCATTTCAGGAATAGTGGAAAATTTCGGGTTTGGAGGAGCTTTGGCAATCAATTATAATATCGAATTTGGCAGATTACGGTGAAATATGGTGGGGTTAGTGGAATGATTCGGGGTGGTACGTATGATGGTCGCATTTTGAGTATTTCTATTGCGACAAATTGTTTAAATTAACAGTTGTGTATATTCCGTCGTGTGATTTTACTCATAACTATTTTTACCGTCCAACAAACCTTTTCGAAAAAAAAAATACAGAAATAATCACAACGATTTAACCAGCACATCTTTAAATAAATAAATTTACATAATGTTTACAGCATATATCTAAGTTATCGCCAAAAATTTTTGCTCCCAGAAAAGTTGTTTATATGCAGATTAGCCAAGTGCACTGATTAAAAGAAACGCGTATGAGTCGGATTCTTCTGCTTTCCATTATTTCCTGAAGAAAAACAAAAAATGACTACAATAATTGAACCATAATAATCATGACGGAATCGTATTTGAATCTGCATCCACATGAAGTAATGAAAAAAATGGGATCTATAAGTTTCCGCCATCGATTATATTTAACACAGCGATGTCATTTAATGAGGCTGCATTAATCTCTGCATTACGGATTTCTGATTTCTATCGATATGATTAAACCAAAAATTTCTAACAAAAACCGTTCGGTACATGGAAGTAATTGAAGTATAAATAGAAAATGACAAGTAAAAATGAATTTTCCACCTAAACGTAATCAATTTTGGTTACACAAGGTATACAGTTCTTTATGGCGTACATTCTCTGTTTTAGTTTCATATCTACTAACAACTTATACAAAGAAAATTCATCCTTTAAACAGTCAGTAAATTGTTTTAATGACAATTAATGAATAGCACTAATTCATTTTTTGTACACTCAAGATTCAGTATACCTTATGGATTTCATCTAGCGTATAAATATTTAGAAAACAATATTTTATATATAAATAAAATAATGACGTAAAGATAAATATTTGAAAATTTTAATGCATTTTTTAGCCCAATAAATATTAGATTCAAAGCATTTCTGAGAAGCATACTTTTGGAGTCCATTTAGTCTTAAAATTTGCATTGTTTCCTAACTATGGAATGTAAAAAAGCGAAATATAATTTGATTGTGTGGGCGATCAATGATAGCTACTAAGATGTTATATCCCTATATGTGGTGTATAAGTGTATATATATATTTGGCCGTCTTAATTCCGCTCAATTTTGTAGGCTTATCCAGCTATCAAAAAACAGTATAAACAGTATATTTCTTTTGGAGACATTATGTAATAAAATATTAAAATATATATATTGAACCGCCTTCCAAAATAGCTAAAAATTGAAAAATAACTATATATTTGACACTATACATGGGATACTTCTACAACATATCGCAAAAATAAACCAAAAATCAAAACCAAATCCAATCAAAAACTCAAAATCGAATACTAAACAAGTAAAAAGCTAGAATTGGTCTAAGACCAATTCTTAAGATACCCTAGCGCCTAGATGAATGTTCGTTTGTAATTTCGTATGGTCACACCCATCTGCGAAAGTTTGATTTCTGAAGTGGTTTTTCGCATATATCTCTGGAACGATCCGTCGGACAGATTTTTATTTGGCAACACCAAGAAGGGGTAACCTGATTTAATCCATTTTTGAAACTTTGTTTACTATTTCTATGAAGACACCATGTACCAAATTTCAGCTCTTTACGCCGACGCGTTCTCAGGCAGTGCCCAAATATATAATGAAAAAAGAAATTTTTTATGGCAACCCTACGAAGGAGTTGCCCGAATCGACGGACAGACGGACGGACATGCAAATATCAAAATAACTTTAAATTTTATGCATGAATGTCCAATCCATTTTGCTCTACCATCATTATTTCTACGTGTTACAAACTTGGTATACCCTTTAGATTTCATCTAGGGTATAAAAACAGTCGCCAGGGCATAATATCCAAATCATAAGCGAAAAGAATAAGAAAGGTTCAAAATCAAATATGTAGGTATATGTACGTAGTCGCCATGTCAAAGCCTAATATAAACAAGTAAAAAATCTAGAATTGATCTAAGAGCAATTCTTATAATACCCGTATGTAATTTCGTATGGTCACCCATCTGTATCTGTGCTAGTGTGATTTTTGCAGTGATTTTACGAATATATATTTCCAGAACGGTTCGTCGAACATCAAAAATTATATAACAAAATTCATAGGATTTCATATTCTGAACTTTTCGGTACAATACAAATGTCTAGGATTGTTCGTTTTCACAATATAAGTAATAAACCAAATTTTTATATGGCAACACCAAGAAGACATTGTCCGATTTAGTCCAATTTTGAAATTTTATTTACTGTTATTATGAAATTACGAAGGAGTTGCCCGATTGGTCCCATTTTCGAACTTAAATTTACTTTTTTTTTAAAACCCCGTGTGCAAAATTTCAGCACTTAAAGTGAACGCGTTCTCGAGTTATCGTGAGGACGGACAGACCTGCAAAAATCAAAATAAGTTTTAATATTATGGGTGTCCAATCCATTCTGCTCTAGCAGCATTATTTCTATGCGTTACAAACATAATTACAAACTTAGTATACCTTATGATTTCACGTAGGGGATAAAAATATTGCAGAAAAACACAATGCCAGCACACTCAACGACAATCATTACTCAATAGCCCTACCGACCGAGTACAGAGCACACAGTGCGCCCCAGCAGCTAGCAGTAGCATAGTACCCGCCTTTAAATGTATGTATGGATCTTTTCTTATTGATTTCCTATTTCTCGTCTTCTCAGTCCTCCACCACCTCGCTCCAAGTTCTTCCGCATTTTGCTCTGTAGAGGCAAATATTTCGCTTTTCAAGAGATAAAAAGAATCCAGCAGCATGCAGTCAATATACATTTTGATTTTTCGCCTTAACTTTTCAATTTCGTGTCTGCAATATGTAAAGGTTTTCTTTTTGACTCCACGGTAACGCAATTGTGCATCTTTTACTTTATACAATTTTTGCTCTAACCCATAGCATTAATTATACTAAAGCTTGATATGCTGTTAACATATTTTCATTTCTAAAAAGCACTTAAATTTAAGACAAAAATGTAAGCCTCTCTTTAAATGCGCCGATAATTTAGGGAAGATCCAGAACAGTGAAACTGACACACAAACAAAATTAGTATTATGCCTAACTGTTACTAATCAAGTTTCATCTTTGTATTTTAAAGAAAATTTTCTTGCTGCAGAATATCCTTGCATTTAGCCAACATTTACACTCGGTTGAAGGGCTTCCTTCGCAGTCGATATTGATCTTAAGATAAATTTTTGAGGTTTGTTGATATGGTGCATTGCCAAGTCTTCTTGAGATATGACATTTTCGCATGAACAATGCTTAATTGAGTCTGATATTATCATACAATAAAATCGGATGATAGTTAGCATGGCTCTGAAAAACACTATCGAACGGTTACTGATTCATAAAAGTAAGAGCAACCCGGACCATTTGTTTTATGGGATTCTTTTTGCCCTGAATAATGTGAAGAAAGCAAAACTTTTTATTTACTTTTTCAATTAATTTTGAATATCTTAACGTAACGCCAAAATATGTCGAGATGTGTTTAAGGGGGGTTACCACTGAAATCTTAAAAAACACGAAAAGTTAAATTTGTGCATATTATCATGATCAAAATTGCACATAGTTTAAAAAAAAACATAAACTTAGGTAATGACGAGTCAAAAATAAAGATTTTGGGGTTTTATATGTATGTAATTTGCTTTAGAAAACTCTCGAATTCATGAAATTTGCAAAGTTTGGTACAAAACAACGTAATAATGGTATATAAGTAGATAAATTTGTACTTGAGTATGGAAGATCTTGAAGTGGAAGAGGAGGAAAACTAGTAAAAAACTTTTGGTTACTAATATATTTTCGTTTGAAAGTTGCTATTTTCAGAGTCGAATAACTACCAAAATTATGATATTATTGCAGAGAAAGTTCAATTTGTAGCAAATATCGAACCATTTTCAGTTTATTTTGAAAAACTCAGATTGTTTAGTGCAATGATAAAAGAAATAAAGTTAATAATGTTAACCAAGGTAACGGCAAAAATATCTTGTGTTTATATAAGTATTTTGCATAAAATTTGATGTGCTTTCGGAAAGCATTCATTTGTTTTGAAAGCCCTGCGGGCTGTTACGATCCATTTAAGACCGAGATACGGTTTTTTGAAATTTAAGAAATGTGGAAAATTCTGCTTAGTAGATGTAACTTTAAAAATTTATATCTCAGAATATACTCATCGTGTCTCCATGAAATAAACGTTATTTATTTTGGGAAGCTATGAGGTTCACGAGAAAAATTAATCAAGGTAATTTTTCTGAAAATTTGGATATTTCGGTTATCCTTGAATATCTCAAAATGTGTAATTTTTTTTTTGTCTTTTAATTCTTAATGGGTTTTAGTGAAGCTGTGGGAACTTGTTAAAGTTTGGATGGAGTTATTTTTTTAAATGTATATATGTAATTTAGAAAACTGAACGAAAATTGATGAGGTGTGGTGAGTTATCAGCTTATATACAATGTGTTCGGTAAATAAGTAGGATGAAGTATTCCAATATATTCCTTGAAGTGTCCAAATAACACTTTACTTCAGACTCGTCGCCCTAAATTCACTGCTTTCCTCTCAAATTTAAGATATCGGATCAAACGTGAGCACTGATTCCAAAGAGGTCCCTTTGTTCTTTATAACGATTACTGAAATGTAATACATGTTACAAGTGAAACGGTTCTTTCAATTGGATACATATATATGAACATTAGGGCGGCCCAAAAATGTATGGATTTCCAATGATGATTTTTTGGCTGTTTTGGACTTTCAGGAAAACTGTTTCAACATTTTCTTTCATAGCTGCTTAATTTGACAATATTTATTCTTGATTCTTTTTTTCATTTGAGAGAACTTATTGCAGTGAAAGCTATTTGGAATATTTAACTTTTCAATTTTTTGTAAAGTTTTTTAAAACGAAAATTCGGAGCCGGAACTCCAATTTTTTGACTTCG
Organism: Dioctria linearis; assembly: GCA_963930735.1. NCBI lineage: Eukaryota > Metazoa > Arthropoda > Insecta > Diptera > Asilidae > Dioctria > Dioctria linearis. The sequence goes on along the minus strand of OZ005741.1, from coordinate 183,962,232 downwards.
CATAAATTTTATTGTAAGAAAAAGTGGTATATTTTTTCTATTATATCGTAATCTACAATTTAGTCGATAATCTTTCTAGCGACTATAACTTAAGGAGTTGTGTTGTATATGAACTGTTCTCAAAATGCGATTTTCGAAGGTGAAGCATTTTTACAAATTACAAAAGATTTGTGCCGACCCATGAAAATATCGACTTTGTAATGATTTTTTTAAGACTTTTTTTTTATATAAGAGAATCTACGGACGAATATTTACGCGATTTAATATATATTTTAGTCAAAAGCAACTTATTATACCCTAGATGAAATCTATAGGGGTATACTAAGTTTGTCATTCCGTTTGTAACACCTCGAAATAATGACGGTACAGCAAAATGAATTGGACACCCACGCATAATATTAAAAGTTATTTTGATTTTTGCATGTCCGTCCGTCCGTCCGTGCGCACGATAACTTGAGAACGCGTTCACCTAGAAAGCTGAAATTTTGTACACAGACATTAAAAAAAAAGTAAAATTAACTTCGAAAATGAGACAAATCGGGCAACTCCTTCGTGGGGTTGCCATACAAAAATTTCATTTTCGCGATTTATTTGGACACTACCTGAGAACACGTCGACATAGAAAGCTGAAATTTGGCACACTGTGTTTTCATACTAATAGCAAATAAAATTTCAAAAATGGGCTAAATCAGGCAACCCCTTCTTGGTGTTGCCATATAATAATTTTGGTTTTTTACATATACTTTGAAAACGATCAGTCCAAGATATTTTTATTGTACTAAAAACTTCTTCAGAATAAGAAATCCTATAAAATTGGTTATAGTCATTTTTTCTGTCCGACGAGCCGTTCTAGAAATATATGCGAGAAACCAATGCAAAAAATCAAAATTGCTCAAATGGGTGACCATACGAAATTTCATACGTGCATTCATCTAGGGTATCATAAGAATTGGTCTTAGACCAATTCTAGCTTTTTCACTTGTTTTTTATAAATTGTTTTAGTTGAGCTCATTGCACGAAAATTATTTCTTGTCTACAGAATAGTAAAATACTTAACCGGAATCTAAGCAGTGAGTTTATTTAAATATAGAAATTAGATATATATGTTTTTTTTATTTATTTATATCTTTTTTTTCTATATATATAAAAACCGACTTTGACTTTTGCGGGAACTCTATCTCCTCTGAACGTATATGGTGTACAGGTATAATGATTATACTATTGGATTCGAAACTTAACTGGTTAGTTGTTAAAGTTAAATTCAATTTCGAAATTTCAACATTTTCGAAGATCTATAGAGGTAAAGTTTACTTGATTTTCCGACCTTTTTTAAACACTTTTTTTAAATTTTTTTTTTATTTTCATATAGATTAAGAATGTATAAATTTTTTTCGATTTAGTAAGTCTTTTCGAATTTCCACTCTGAGACTGGCAAATTGCGTTCGAAAATCACCAATTTCGAATATATTTTTCATTATAACTTGGGTAATTTTAATTGGATTTTAATGAAATTTAGTTTGTGTTTGGGATTTACAAATACACAACTTTTTGCATTTTTACATTTTCGAAATTCTCATTAAGTAACTATTCGAAATTTGAAAATTTTCAACAATTTTTTTTATTTTTTCAAAATTTCATATCTAATTGCATTTTGGGGGATTTTCTCCACCACCACCCTCTAGATCCTGTTAATTTGCAACTTTTTCACACTGCATGCTATCATCGAAAATAGTTATAAACGTTTGAACTTTGAAAATTCAAAATCACTAAATTGTGTATTTCATTTTCGATTCTATGTTGAGAGACTTGCAACTTTGTAGTAATATGCATATTTATACTCTCCAACTTTCTGCATACCAAAAATTTTCATTTTCGAAAATTCACACTACTAAATCTATGATTTTCGAAAAAATTTCACTTTTTTCCACCATTCGATATTAGTACTTTCCTTTACCACAATATAGACATGTGGGTACTCTATGGAAAGCCTACAGTCACTACTTTAAGAATCTGGAAAAAAATTTCATCTTTTTCAACATTACGGGGGGAAAAGAGGCGGACAAATCAAACAACTCCCAAATTTATCATGCCAAAATTGGTTTTTGATTTTTCCCCTAAAATTTTTACACTACCCCCCTCTTCCAGATAGAAAGTGTTTTATTCCAAAGTTATTCGCGATAATAAAACGACCAAATCACACTAAATTCACTTAATCCGCGAATTACGAAAACACATTAACGCTTATTTCTCGCCGAAATTTCAACCGATTTTCAAAATTCTTTTTGCTAAATTCATTGTGATTTTTTTATGATTTTTTGAGACTATTCCGAAATACGTCGGGTCAAAAGTTCCAGAGTTGTGACCCAACTCCATATATTAATATAAAAAAAATTATATGGTATAAAAAATTTCCCTCCCGGGGGGTGGGGGTATTTTTCTAATAAACTACCTTTTGTTTAGAATGTTTGTACAAAATTTTATTCAAATCACACTGCGAATACTATTTTTAAAAATCTTTAAGAATACCGATATCCGGTTTCACCATACAACGCCATCTAACAAATATTACATGAAACTTTTTTTCACTTTTCTCACTTTCCTCGGATTCACCTGCTTATAGGTGATATTCAAAAATTTACTGTATTCAATTATCTTCAATAATCTAGGAGTTATTAGCTCCACAATGATTGTAATTTTAAAATTTAATATAGTCCGGGAATTACGGATACCAACTAAATACTATTACTAACTCTTTTTTAACAATTTTTTTTTCCACAATTAAATACTACATAAAATTCCTAATAGCACTCTATTCACAGTTAGAATTCATTATGAACAAATTATCAGAGAAAAACATTTTTTTTTTTAACTCAACACATTTAGCGATATTCATCAAAATTTCTCAAATCAGGATTTCGCCTATTCTGGAGGTGTTACCTTAAACCAACCTAGGAGATAAATTATCAATGAGGTTTAAGGTACTGGTATCCTCTTTCTTTCATGAACAGCATGTTTCTTTATCGTTAAATTTTTTTAACCAACTTTGCCTTTAACTGACATCCTACCATCACCATTTGTCTCAGTCTACACGAGGTACTTGAGATGAACGCGTATATAAAATGACGTAATAATTAACTTTTTTTTTAATTCTATTTTAATAACTAAATAGTACATCAAATTATAAACAAACAACAATTAACAGTAATGGTCCACTCGGAACAAATTATTCGGCAAAAAAATTCACCAACTGGATAATCGAAATTCTCAATACATATGGAAATTTAACTTTTTTCACAATCTCTTCATAGGAGGGACGGGGTGCGAGGGATGAAATGGAGTAAAGTGATATGAAATGGTAAGCGGCTATCCTACACTTACTTTCCATCACACCTACATTCACATGTGAAGCAGCTTTCATTATCAAACTTGGTTCGCTTTCTACACCACTCTATGCTAACTGGATTAAATTAATACCCGCAAAACCACCCCCTACCCAGAAATCGCCTAAATATCATCCGATTTGCAAAATTCTTTCTGCTTATTTTTTTGTGATTTTTTTCTGATTTTTTGAGCATATTTTCTTTACCCTCCCGGTTACGTTGCCAAAATTAATTTCCGACGGCCAAAATTTCAGTCTGAAATATACATTTCGAAACTTTGTTCAACGAATTGTTGAATAATCCAATTTTTTATTTTTTTATGAATGCGCACCTGTTAGGAGATTATCTATACTAAATTTCAGGAAGATAGCTTTTCATTTACCTATTTAAAAAAAAATAAAATCTATTCAAATTTTGCATGACCACTCAGCGCCACCTACCGGTGGTTTCTGACAACTCTGGGGCACAGCAGTTACGCTGTTTGATAACTACAGATCTCCTCTGTACGCGGCATTTTATTTGAAGGAATTTGCTGCATTCCTTAAGATTCTATGCCAATTTAACTGCGGCAACTCCCGCGAAAATGTGCAAATTTGAACATTTTTCAAGGGGTAAGCCATGAAAAAATCGCGATTTTTATTTTCTCCCCTACCCCGGCATGCGGGTACTTTTTGGAAAGGGCTCGGCGAGTACATTACAGAAAAAAACTTACTTCCTTATTCCACCCCACTATTCGGACGATTTGGCGCCAAAAACCGTTATTTTTAAATTACGATTTCCAGATTTTTGCTAAATCACGCCACCTTGCGGGAGTTTCGAGAACTATTTCCAAGATTTTTTTTAGGCATAATAATCACAGGTTTCTCTGCTATTTCATACAATTTATCTCAGTCCAATAGGACATCCGTTCCAATAGTTACAAACATATCTATCACCTCAGTACATAATCGTCGGCGCAGGATACATGAAGTGGGTGTGTATTCCCAAAACCAAATGGTGTCAACTTTTTCATCTTTTTTTTCCACAATTAAATACTACATAAAATTCCTAATAAGATTGTATTTACAGATTTAATACATTGGGAAGAAATTATCGGAGAAAAAAAAACACGCAGTTGATTTTCGGAGCCCCCGATATAAATGGAAATTCACTTTTTTCGGGATCCTCGGTTAGCAGTGTGGGAGGGAAAGGGACCAAATGAAGTAGAATGACATGAAATGGAAAGTTGCTTTCCTACACTTATCTCCTGTCACAGCCACAGTAAATTTTACCTATGTATTAACTTTCCAATATAAAATTGTTCCATTCCACTTATATGGAAACGAAGAAATGCTGCCATTTATTCTTCAGTTCAAATATCTATAGGCTTTTCACGCCGGGGGGTTCGGGGGGGGGGGGGGGGGTGGAACCCCCCCGTTATGGAAAAGACTTTTCACTGCATACAGTGATTAGTGTGGCAGGAAGTTTAATCGCAATAATAATTTGTGATCCAACTCACCTTTCCGTTAATTGGGTGCCGAAAACCGTTATTTTTGAATTGCTGAATCCACATTTTTTCTAACTTATGCCACCTCTCGGGACTTTCTTCACCCAATTCCAACATGTTATTGCGGCCATATTAATCCTTGAGATGTCTGCCATTTTTAACAATTTATTTCATGCTAATAGGACCATCCCTCCCCCTCTCCCCCCTCTTTAAATAGATATGGAATATGGAAAAATTACAAAATTAAATCTAGACATTGCTCCACTCTTTTGCTCATAACTTCACTCCCTCTGCTCCGATTTACTTCGTTCTTTTTTCATATAGTAGCTAACCCATCCCCAATCCCATCCCCACTCCTTCGGCTCCCCCCACCCACAGCGCAGCGTAGCAAGCGGGCATTTACTAGTCTTCCACTATTGGGCGGGCGCCGGATTTCGTGTTTTGCCGGAATTCTATCTCCTCCGAGACTATACAACCTACAGCAATGGTTGAGGTGTCATTGGACGCGTAACAGAGCTACGCAGTTGTTAAATGTAAATTCGAAATCGAGTTTCGAAAATTTTCGAAAATCTGGAGAGGGAAAGTTTAGTCGAATGCCTGAATTTTTGTGCAGATTTTTCGAAGATTTTTTTTTATTTTTGTAAAGACTAAGAATGTATATATCTTCTCAAGAAAAATTGTGTTAAAATATTGCCTGTGAGAGCGGCAAATCGAGTTCGAAAATGGGCAATTTCGAACATATTTTTCGCCATAACTCGAGTACTTTTTCACCAATTCGAATGAAATTTGGTATGTCTGCAGGATATTCGAAGACACAATTTTCTGCATTTTTCGATTTTCGAATTTCGAAATTCCCATTAAGTAACTATTCGCAACTTGAAAATTTTCAATTGGTTTTTTTTATTTCTTCGAAATTTTATATCTAATTACATTTTATGTGATTTTCCTTCCTACTATTCGATAGACCCTTTCAATCTGCAAGTTTTCCAAACTCACTTAGGCAGCGAAAATATCAACGAAAAAAATTACAAAGGATTGAATTTCAAAATCGCAAAATCACTAATTTCACCCTAAATTTTCAGATTCTATGCTGGGGGATGTACGGCTTTGTACAAATATGTCCATTAATAATATGCAACTTTCTTCGTACCAGAAATTTCAATTTTCGAAAATCTTCAGTACTAAACCTTCAATTTTCGAAAAAAAATCACTTTTGTTCACACACTCATATTGGGACTTTGTTTTCATGCAATCTATACATGTGGGTACTCTATGGAAGCCCCGAAGCCTCACCTTTCCGAATCTGGAATCAACTTTAGGGGGGGAAAGAGGGGCACGAATGAAAATACTCCCAAATTTATGATGCAAAAACCGGTTTTCGATTTTTCGCATAAAATTTTCACACTATCCCCCAAGTTTTTTTTTCACTTATCCTATGTATCTTTCCCTCTGTTATAGTTTGAGGTCATTTTCCAGTGCCCGCGGGGTAAGGGGATACATTTCCTAAAAGAAAAATTCAATCAAATATGATTAAAATTTGATATGCTCACAACTGCCGTAATTATGAACCGATTTTGATGAAATTTTATCACGTCATACATCCCTCCAGTGTTCATTTTTTGGCGTTTTTAGATTTTCGAATTTCGAAAAATTTTAGTACTAAACTTGAGATTTTTCGAAAAAATCGAGGTATTTTCAGCGCAAGATTATACTATTATTTATTATTCAATTCCAACATACTAGACCGTTAAAACTTACCTAAGATGACGGGCTTTCGAAGTCGAAAAGAAAAATTCGAAATTTCGAAATTCCTACCAGCGCAGCAAGAGCATTTATTTTAGGGTGGTAAAATTCGTGCTTTGTAGAATTTTCCTGAAAAATTTTGCCTCCACCCCCTCCAGCTTTTCACACGTTCTATATGCGCCTCCTTTAGGTGCATCTTTTTAGGGGAGCGGGAATTTTTTTTGGGGGAAGGGGGAGAATTTCTCTGAACAAAAATTGTAAAAAAACAGTTTGTCGTTCCCCCACCCCCCTTAAACTTCTCCTAAAAATTCACCCGACCCCTCTATATCTTGCCCCTTCTTACCCCACAGATACCCGCCATATACACTCCCTCCACTTTCCCCTCACGTTTCCCCGCAAAACTTAATTTTGTTTTTCTACGTACAATTGTACTATTACTAATTATTCCATTCCAACATGTCACACCGCTAAAAGTTACTCTTTCTAACTGGCTTTATAAATGTAAAAAAAAAATTGGAATATCCAAGTTACTACAAGCACAGCAAGAGCATTTATCCAACAGGTCCTAAAATTCATTCCTTTTTAATTTTTCCTCACACATTTCCCTTCCATCCCCTCAAGATTTATATGCCTCATATATGCACGAGTTAAGCGTCCATCGTTTACGAGTGCCAGAAATTTTTTCGGGGGGAAGGGGGGAGATGTCCCTGAACAAAAACTGAAAAAAATACGATTTGCTCTTCCCCACCCCCCTTATACTTCCTCTGAAAATTATCCCTACCCCTCTAAGGGATGCCCCTCCCCATTCCCTAAATACCCTCCAAACATCTTTCCCCCGTAACTCTTCACGTTTCCCGCCAAAATAAGAAATTAATTACATAACTTCACAAGGTACGCTAAATTAGATTCAATCTAATTAACTACATGTGTATGTATGTGTGCTACTTAAGTCAGCACCATTTTTCTCGGCCAAATTCCAGCCGATTTAACTTTAGCCGATTTTACTTTAGGGTGCGGGGTTGGTACCCCCGCCGGGGGGGTACTTCTTATACAGTATGTTGCATATCAAATGATAGGTCTCGGAGAGTACTATGGGACGGAGTACACTTTTTTACAATCTGGAGAGCTTCGTTGAATGAATTTTTTTAAATTAAATCCCCGTACAATTTAATACCCACCCCATAATTCGGCCAAATATAATCCTATTTGCAAAATTCCTTCTGCTTATTTTTTTGTGATTTTTTTCTGATTTTTTGAGCATATCTTCTTTGCCCTCCCGGTTACGTTGCCAAAATTAATTTTCGACGGCCAAAATTTCAGTCTCAAATATACATTTCGAATCTTTATTAAACGAATTGTTGAATGATCCAAGTTTTTATTTTTTTATGAATGCGCCCCTGTTAGGAGATTATCTATACTAAATTTCAGGAAGATTGCTTTTCATTTACCTATTTAAAAAAAATAAAATCTATTCAAATTTTGCATCCACACTCAGCGCCACCTACCGGTGCTCCCTGATAACTCAGGGCCATACCAGTTACACAGTTTGATAAGTACAAATCTCCTCTATACGTGGCATTTTATTTGAAGGAATTTTCTGCATTCCTTAAGATTCTATGCCAATTTAACTGCGGCAACTCCCGCGAAAATTTGCATATTTGAGCATTTTTCAAGCGGTAAGCCCATGAAAAAATCGCGATTTTTACTTTCTCCCCTACCCGGGCATGCGGGTACTTTTTGGAAAGGTCTCGGCAAGTACATTCAGAAAATAACTTGCTTCTATTTTCTATCCCACTTTTCGGTCGATTTGACGCCAAAAACCGTTATTTTTAAATTCCGATTTGTACATTTTTTATAAATCACGCCACCTTGCGGGATTTTCGAGAACTATTTCCAACATTTTTTTGAAGCATAATAATCACAGGTTTATCAGCTATTTCAGACTTTCCATTAAATATAGTGAGCAGTGCGACTCGAAGTTAGCAATTTAACGAGCATCCACAATCTTAATTTTTTCCATCCCTCTGCTTTAGGCAATAATAAGATTTTATCATATGACTCCTTCATTATAATTACTCTTTTATCTAACCAGGGGGGTTCGGGGGTGTAACCCCTCGTTACGCGAAAAGCTTTCCATTAAATATAGTGATCAGTGCCACTCGAAGTTAGCAATTTAACGAGCATACAGAAGCTTAATGTTTTGCATCCGTCTGCTTTAGGTAATAACAAAATACTGTTATATGACCCCTTCATTATAATTACTCTTATATCTAACCAGGGGGGTTCGGGGGTGTAACCCCCCGTTACGCGAAAAGCTTTCCATTAAATATAGTGATCAGTGCTACTCGAAGTTAGCAATTTAACGAGCATACAGAAGCTTAATGTTTTGCATCCGTCTGCTTTGGGTAATAACAAAATACTGTTATATGACCCCTTCATTATAATTACTCTTTTATCTAACCAGGGGGGTTCGGGGGGTGTAACCCCTCGTTACGCGAAAGGCTTTCCATTAAATATAGTGATCAGTGCGACTCGAAGTTAGCAATTTAGCGAGCATACACAATCTTAATTTTTTCCATCCCTCTGCTTTAGGTAATAATAAGATTTGATCATATGACTCCTTTATTATAATTACTCTTTTATCTAACCAGGGGGGTTCGGGGGGTGTAACCCCCCGTTACGCGAAAGGCTTTTCACTGCATACAGTGATCAGTGCTACTCGAAGTTAGCAATTTAACGAGCATACAGAAGCTTAATGTTTTGCATCCGTCTGCTTTAGGTAATAACAAAATACTGTTATATAACCCCTTCATTATAATTACTCTTTTATCTAACCAGGGGGGTTCGGGGGGTGTAACCCCCCGTTACGCGAAAAGCTTTCCATTAAATATAGTGATCAGTGCGACTCGAAGTTAGCAATTTAGCGAGCATACACAATCTTAATTTTTTCCATCCCTCTGCTTTAGGCAATAATAAGATTTTATCATATGACTCCTTCATTATAATTACTCTTTTATCTAACCAGGGGGGTTCGGGGGTGTAACCCCCCCCCCCAGCCCCCCGTTACGCGAAAGGCTTTTCACTGCATACAGTGATTAGTGCGACAGGAAGTTTAATCGCAACAATAATCGGCAATCCACCTCACATTTCCGTCAATTTGGCGCCAAACACCGTTATTTTTCAATTGCTGAATCCACATTTTAGCTAACTTATGTCACCTTTCGGGACTTTCTTCACCCAATTCCAACATGTTATTGCGGCCATGTTAATCCATGAGATGTCTGCCATTTTTCACAATTTATTTCATGCTAATAGGACCATCACTCCCCCTCCCTCCCCCTCTCCCCACCTCTTTAAATAAATATGGAATATGGAAAAATTCAAAAATAAAATCTAGACATTGCTCCACTCTTTTGCTCATAACTTCACTCCCTCTGCTCCGATTTACTTTCGTTCTTTTTTCATATAGTAGCTAACCCATCCCCCACCCCACATCCCACCTTCCATCCTTTGCTCCTTATGTCACCTTTCGGGACTTTCTTCACCCAATTCCAACATGTTATTGCGGCCATGTTAATCCATGAGATGTCTGCCATTTTTCACAATTTATTTCATGCTAATAGGACCATCACTCCCCCTCCCTCCCCCTCTCCCCACCTCTTTAAATAAATATGGAATATGGAAAAATTCAAAAATAAAATCTAGACATTGCTCGACTCTTTTGCTCATAACTTCACTCCCTCTGCTCCGATTTACTTCGTTCTTTTTTCATATAGTAGCTAACCCATCCCCCACCCCACATCCCACCTTCCATCCTTTGCCCCCCCACCCACCACCCCAAACCCAAACACGCAGCGTGGCAAGCGGGCACCAACTAGTCGTAAAAATGAAAGGGAAATTTTCCATACATATTGAAAACACATTTTACCTATCTCCTCCGAAGATTACCGGCCGATTTTCTTCGGGTATTTTTTTTATATTGTATAATTCAGTCCTCTATAACATAGGCTACTTTTTTTTCCGCCCGAGGGGTAGGGGGGAAATTAGGCTCTTAAAATTCTTTTAATTTTCCTTCAGCCATTTGAGCTCCGAGTATAGAGTGTGGGTACTCAAACTTCTTAGAAAAAATTCAGCTTTCCGATGGTGTACTAGATTTTTCAAAATGTACTAGATTGAACTTTGACCCCCTGCAGGGGGCGCAGCTTATTTTCCAATTTTTTGAAAAAAACTTGAGCATATGTAGGACGTTAAGGTCTTTCGACGTGCATACCCAGTTTTTTAGTACTACAGTGTCTTCTATTCGAAGTGTAGTACTAGATCACCTAATTTTCAAATCTACATAACTCGCTAGGATTAAGCGCAATTCAGAAACGGTTTTTTTTATTCGATTTGGCATATTAGGTACTATAATTCGTGGAAGAACATTTCCTTATACGGGGGGTAATTTTAGGGTGGGGGTGCAAACCCACCCCGATTTTTCCTACACCTGTATTTTTGTCAAATTACAATCTATCTATATGAAACATGAAATGCAAATACAACTTTTGAAATAATAGTACCTCATATAAATTTTTATTGATTTTTATGAAAGGGGCGGGGGGTGGGAGGTGCCAAAGTGAATGGATACTCAAAATTTTTTATGGTCAGAACTGCCGTAATTATGAACCGATTTTGATGAAATTTTATCACGTCATACATCCCTCCAGTGTTCATTTTTTGGCGTTTTTAGATTTTCGAATTTCGAAAAATTTTAGTACTAAACTTGAGATTTTTCGAAAAAATCGAGGTATTTTCAGCGCAAGATTATACTATTATTTATTATTCAATTCCAACATACTAGACCGTTAAAACTTACCTAAGATGACGGGCTTTCGAAGTCGAAAAGAAAAATTCGAAATTTCAAAATTCCTACCAGCGCAGCAAGAGCATTTATTTTAGGGTGGTAAAATTCGTGCTTTGTAGAATTTTCCTGAAAAATTTTGCCTCCACCCCTCCAGCTTTTCACACGTTCTATATGCGCCTCCTTTAGGTGCATCTTTTTCGGGGAGCGGGAATTTTTTTCGGGGGATGGGGGAGAATTTCTCTGAACAAAAACTGTAAAAAAACAGTTTGTCGTTCCCCCACCCCCCTTAAACTTCTCCTAAAAATTCACCCGACCCCTCTATATCTTGCCCCTTCTTACCCCACAGATACCCGCCATATACACTCCCTCCACTTTCCCCTCACGTTTCCTCGCAAAACTTAATTTTGTTTTTCTACGTACAATTGTACTATTACTAATTATTCCATTCCAACATGTCACACCGCTAAAAGTTACTCTTTCTAACTGGCTTTATAAATGTAAAAAAAAAATTGGAATATCCAAGTTACTACAAGCACAGCAAGAGCATTTATCCAACAGGTCCTAAAATTCATTCCTTTTTAATTTTTCCTCACACATTTCCCTTCCATCCCCTCAAGATTTATATGCCTCATATATGCACGAGTTAAGCGTCCATCGTTTACGAGTGCCAGAAATTTTTTCGGGGGGAAGGGGGGAGATGTCCCTGAACAAAAACTGAAAAAAATACGATTTGCTCTTCCCCACCCCCCTTATACTTCCTCTGAAAATTATCCCTACCCCTCTAAGGGATGCCCCTCCCCATTCCCTAAATACCCTCCAAACATCTTTCCCCCGTAACTCTTCACGTTTCCCGCCAAAATAAGAAATTAATTACATAACTTCACAAGGTACGCTAAATTAGATTCAATCTAATTAACTACATGTGTATGTATGTGTGCTACTTAAGTCAGCACCATTTTTCTCGGCCAAATTCCAGCCGATTTAACTTTAGCCGATTTTACTTTAGGGTGCGGGGTTGGTACCCCCGCCGGGGGGGTACTTCTTATACAGTATGTTGCATATCAAATGATAGGTCTCGGAGAGTACTATGGGACGGAGTACACTTTTTTACAATCTGGAGAGCTTCGTTGAATGAATTTTTTTAAATTAAATCCCCGTACAATTTAATACCCACCCCATAATTCGGCCAAATATAATCCTATTTGCAAAATTCCTTCTGCTTATTTTTTTGTGATTTTTTTCTGATTTTTTGAGCATATCTTCTTTGCCCTCCCGGTTACGTTGCCAAAATTAATTTTCGACGGCCAAAATTTCAGTCTCAAATATACATTTCGAATCTTTATTAAACGAATTGTTGAATGATCCAAGTTTTTATTTTTTTATGAATGCGCCCCTGTTAGGAGATTATCTATACTAAATTTCAGGAAGATTGCTTTTCATTTACCTATTTAAAAAAAATAAAATCTATTCAAATTTTGCATCCACACTCAGCGCCACCTACCGGTGCTCCCTGATAACTCAGGGCCATACCAGTTACACAGTTTGATAAGTACAGATCTCCTCTATACGTGGCATTTTATTTGAAGGAATTTTCTGCATTCCTTAAGATTCTATGCCAATTTAACTGCGGCAACTCCCGCGAAAATTTGCATATTTGAGCATTTTTCAAGCGGTAAGCCCATGAAAAAATCGCGATTTTTACTTTCTCCCCTACCCGGGCATGCGGGTACTTTTTGGAAAGGTCTCGGCAAGTACATTCAGAAAATAACTTGCTTCTATTTTCTATCCCACTTTTCGGTCGATTTGACGCCAAAAACCGTTATTTTTAAATTCCGATTTGTACATTTTTTATAAATCACGCCACCTTGCGGGATTTTCGAGAACTATTTCCAACATTTTTTTGAAGCATAATAATCACAGGTTTATCAGCTATTTCAGACTTTCCATTAAATATAGTGATCAGTGCGACTCGAAGTTAGCAATTTAACGAGCATCCACAATCTTAATTTTTTCCATCCCTCTGCTTTAGGCAATAATAAGATTTTATCATATGACTCCTTCATTATAATTACTCTTTTATCTAACCAGGGGGGTTCGGGGGTGTAACCCCTCGTTACGCGAAAAGCTTTCCATTAAATATAGTGATCAGTGCCACTCGAAGTTAGCAATTTAACGAGCATACAGAAGCTTAATGTTTTGCATCCGTCTGCTTTAGGTAATAACAAAATACTGTTATATGACCCCTTCATTATAATTACTCTTATATCTAACCAGGGGGGTTCGGGGGGTGTAACCCCCCGTTACGCGAAAAGCTTTCCATTAAATATAGTGATCAGTGCTACTCGAAGTTAGCAATTTAACGAACATACAGAAGCTTAATGTTTTGCATCCGTCTGCTTTGGGTAATAACAAAATACTGTTATATGACCCCTTCATTATAATTACTCTTTTATCTAACCAGGGGGGTTCGGGGGGTGTAACCCCTCGTTACGCGAAAGGCTTTCCATTAAATATAGTGATCAGTGCGACTCGAAGTTAGCAATTTAGCGAGCATACACAATCTTAATTTTTTCCATCCCTCTGCTTTAGGTAATAATAAGATTTGATCATATGACTCCTTTATTATAATTACTCTTTTATCTAACCAGGGGGGTTCGGGGGGTGTAACCCCCCGTTACGCGAAAGGCTTTTCACTGCATACAGTGATCAGTGCTACTCGAAGTTAGCAATTTAACGAGCATACAGAAGCTTAATGTTTTGCATCCGTCTGCTTTAGGTAATAACAAAATACTGTTATATAACCCCTTCATTATAATTACTCTTTTATCTAACCAGGGGGGTTCGGGGGTGTAACCCCCCGTTACACGAAAAGCTTTCCATTAAATATAGTGATCAGTGCGACTCGAAGTTAGCAATTTAGCGAGCATACACAATCTTAATTTTTTCCATCCCTCTGCTTTAGGCAATAATAAGATTTTATCATATGACTCCTTCATTATAATTACTCTTTTATCTAACCAGGGGGGTTCGGGGGTGTAACCCCCCCCCCCCCCCCCGTTACGCGAAAGGCTTTTCACTGCATACAGTGATTAGTGCGACAGGAAGTTTAATCGCAACAATAATCGGCAATCCACCTCACATTTCCGTCAATTTGGCGCCAAACACCGTTATTTTTCAATTGCTGAATCCACATTTTAGCTAACTTATGTCACCTTTCGGGACTTTCTTCACCCAATTCCAACATGTTATTGCGGCCATGTTAATCCATGAGATGTCTGCCATTTTTCACAATTTATTTCATGCTAATAGGACCATCACTCCCCCTCCCTCCCCCTCTCCCCACCTCTTTAAATAAATATGGAATATGGAAAAATTCAAAAATAAAATCTAGACATTGCTCCACTCTTTTGCTCATAACTTCACTCCCTCTGCTCCGATTTACTTCGTTCTTTTTTCATATAGTAGCTAACCCATCCCCCACCCCACATCCCACCTTCCATCCTTTGCTCCTTATGTCACCTTTCGGGACTTTCTTCACCCAATTCCAACATGTTATTGCGGCCATGTTAATCCATGAGATGTCTGCCATTTTTCACAATTTATTTCATGCTAATAGGACCATCACTCCCCCTCCCTCCCCCTCTCCCCACCTCTTTAAATAAATATGGAATATGGAAAAATTCAAAAATAAAATCTAGACATTGCTCCACTCTTTTGCTCATAACTTCACTCCCTCTGCTCCGATTTACTTCGTTCTTTTTTCATATAGTAGCTAACCCATCCCCCACCCCACATCCCACCTTCCATCCTTTGCTCCTTATGTCACCTTTCGGGACTTTCTTCACCCAATTCCAACATGTTATTGCGGCCATGTTAATCCATGAGATGTCTGCCATTTTTCACAATTTATTTCATGCTAATAGGACCATCACTCCCCCTCCCTCCCCCTCTCCCCACCTCTTTAAATAAATATGGAATATGGAAAAATTCAAAAATAAAATCTAGACATTGCTCCACTCTTTTGCTCATAACTTCACTCCCTCTGCTCCGATTTACTTCGTTCTTTTTTCATATAGTAGCTAACCCATCCCCCACCCCACATCCCACCTTCCATCCTTTGCTCCCCCCCCCCCCCCCCCCACCCACCACCCCAACCCAAACACGCAGCGTAGCAAGCGGGCACCAACTAGTCGTAAAAATGAAAGGGAAATTTTCCATACATATTGAAAACACATTTTACCTATCTCCTCCGAAGATTACCGGCCGATTTTCTTCGGGTATTTTTTTTATATTGTATAATTCAGTCCTCTATAACATAGGCTACTTTTTTTTCCGCCCGAGGGGTAGGGGGGGAAATTAGGCTCTTAAAATTCTTTTAATTTTCCTTCAGCCATTTGAGCTCCGAGTATAGAGTGTGGGTACTCAAACTTCTTAGAAAAAATTCAGCTTTCCGATGGTGTACTAGATTTTTCAAAATGTACTAGATTGAACTTTGACCCCCTGCAGGGGGCGCAGCTTATTTTCCAATTTTTTGAAAAAAACTTGAGCATATGTAGGACGTTAAGGTCTTTCGACGTGCATACCCAGTTTTTTAGTACTACAGTGTTTTCTATTCGAAGTGTAGTACTAGATCACCTAATTTTCAAATCTACATAACTCGCTAGGATTAAGCGCAATTCAGAAACGGTTTTTTTTATTCGATTTGGCATATTAGGTACTATAATTCGTGGAAGAACATTTCCTTATACGGGGGGTAATTTTAGGGTGGGGGGTGCAAACTAACCCGATTTTTCCTACACCTGTATTTTTGTCAAATTACAATCTATCTATATGAAACATGAAATGCAAATACAACTTTTGAAATAATAGTACCTCATATAAATTTTTATTGATTTTTATGAAAGGGGCGGGGGGTGGGAGGTGCCAAAGTGAATGGATACTCAAAATTTTTTATGGTCAGAACTGCCGTAATTATGTACCGATTTTGATGAAATTTTATCACGTCATACATCCCTCCAGTGTTCATTTTTTGGCGTTTTTAGATTTTCGAATTTCGAAAAATTTTAGTACTAAACTTGAGATTTTTCGAAAAAATCGAGGTTTTTTCAGCGCAAGATTATACTATTATTTATTATTCAATTCCAACATACTAGACCGTTAAAACTTACCTAAGATGACGGGCTTTCGAAGTCGAAAAGAAAAATTCGAAATTTCGAAATTCCTACCAGCGCAGCAAGAGCATTTATTTTAGGGTGGTAAAATTCGTGCTTTGTAGAATTTTCCTGAAAAATTTTCCCTCCACCCCCTCCAACTTTTCACACGTTCTATATGCGCCTCCTTTAGGTGCATCTTTTTAGGGGAGCGGGAATTTTTTTTGGGGGAAGGGGGAGAATTTCTCTGAACAAAAATTGTAAAAAAAACAGTTTGTTGTTCCCCCACCCCACTTAAACTTCTCATAAAAATTCACCCGACCCCTCTATATCTTGCCCCTTCTTACCCCACAGATACCCGCCATATACACTCCCCCCCACTTTCCCCTCACGTTTCCCCGCAAAACTTAATTTTGTTTTTCCACGTACAATTGTACTATTACTAATTATTCGATTCCAACATGTCACACCGCTAAAAGTTACTCTTTCTAACTGGCTTTATAAATGTAAAAAAAAAATTGGAATATCCAAGTTACTACAAGCACAGCAAGAGCATTTATCCAACAGGTCCTAAAATTCATTCCTTTTTAATTTTTCCTCACACATTTCCCTTCCATCCCCTCAAGATTTATATGCCTCATATATGCACGAGTTAAGCGTCCATCGTTTACGAGTGCCAGAAATTTTTTCGGGGGGAAGGGGGGAGATGTCCCTGAACAAAAACTGAAAAAATACGATTTGCTCTTCCCCCACCCCCCTTATACTTCCTCTGAAAATTATCCCTACCCCTCTAAGGGATGCCCCTCCCCATTCCCTAAATACCCTCCAAACATCTTTCCCCCGTAACTCTTCACGTTTCCCGCCAAAATAAGAAATTAATTACATAACTTCACAAGGTACGCTAAATTAGATTCAATCTAATTAACTGCATGTGTATGTATGTGTGCTACTTAAGTCAACACCATTTTTCTCGGCCAAATTCCAGCCGATTTAAAAAATTCTTTTTGCTACATTTATTGTGATTTTTTTCTGATTTTTTGAGACTATTTCGAGTTTCGGACCGGGGTACTTTAGGGTGCGGGGTTGGTACCCCGCCGGGGGGGTACTTCTTATACAGTATGTTGCATATCAAATGATAGGTCTCGGAGAGTACTATGGGACGGAGTACACTTTTTTACAATCTGGAGAGCTTCGTTGAATGAAATTTTTTAAATTAAATCCCCGTACAATTTCATACCCACCCCATAATTCGGCCAAATATAATCCTATTTGCAAAATTCCTTCTGCTTATTTTTTTGTGATTTTTTTCTGATTTTTTGAGCATATCTTCTTCGCCCTCCCGGTTACGTTGCCAAAATTAATTTTAGACGGCCAAAATTTCAGTCTGAAATATACATTTCGAATCTTTATTAAACGAATTGTTGAATGATCCAAGTTTTTATTTTTTTATGAATGCGCCCCTGTTAGGAGATTATCTATACTAAATTTCAGGAAGATTGCTTTTCATTTACCTATTTAAAAAAAATAAAATCTATTCAAATTTTGCATCCACACTCAGCGCCACCTACCGGTGCTCCCTGATAACTCAGGGCCATACCAGTTACACAGTTTGATAAGTACAGATCTCCTCTATACGTGGCATTTTATTTGAAGGAATTTGCTGCATTTCTTAATATTCTATGCCAATTTAACTGCGGCAACTCCCGCGAAAATTTGCATATTTGAGCATTTTTCAAGGGGTAAGCCCATGAAAAAATCGCGATTTTTACTTTCTCTCCTACCCCGGCATGCGGGTACTTTTTGGAAAGGTCTCGGCAAGTACATTACAGAAAATAACTTGCTTCTCTTTTCTATCACACTTTTTGGTCGATTTGGCGCCAAAAACCGTTATTTTTAAATTACGATTTGTACATTTTTTATAAATCACGCCACCTTGCGGGATTTTCGAGAACTATTCCCAACATTTTTTTGAAGCATAATAATCACAGGTTTATCAGCTATTTCAGACTTTCCATTAAATATAGTGATCAGTACGACTCGAAGTTAGCAATTTAACGAGCATCCACAATCTTAATTTTTTCCATCCCTCTGCTTTAGGTAATAATAAGATTTGATCATATGACTCCTTTATTATAATTACTCTTTTATCTAATCAGGGGGGTTCGGGGGGTGTAACCCCCCGTTACGCGAAAGGCTTTTCACTGCATACAGTGATCAGTGCTACTCGAAGTTAGCAATTTAACGAACATACAGAAGCTTAATGTTTTGCATCCGTCTGCTTTAGGTAATAACAAAATACTGTTATATAACCCCTTCATTATAATTACTCTTTTATCTAACCAGGAGGGTTCGGGGGGTGTAACCCCCCGTTACGCGAAAAGCTTTCCATTAAATATAGTGATCAGTGCTACTCGAAGTTAGCAATTTAACGAGCATACAAATACTGTTATATGAACCCTTCATTATACTCTTTTATCTAAGCAGGGGGGTTCGGGGGGTGTAACCCCCCGTTACGCGAACGGCTTTCCATTAAATATAGTGATCAGTGCGACTCGAAGTTAGCAATTTAGCGAGCATACACAATCTTAATTTTTTCCATCCCTCTGCTTTAGGCAATAATAAGATTTTATCATATGACTCCTTCATTATAATTACTCTTTTATCTAACCAGGGGGGTTCGGGGGGTGTAACCCCCCCCCCCCCCCCCCCCCGTTACGCGAAAGGCTTTTCACTGCATACAGTGATTAGTGCGACAGGAAGTTTAATCGCAACAATAATCGGCAATCCACCTCACATTTCCGTCAATTTGGCGCCAAACACCGTTATTTTTCAATTGCTGAATCCACATTTTAGCTAACTTATGTCACCTTTCGGGACTTTCTTCACCCAATTCCAACATGTTATTGCGGCCATGTTAATCCATGAGATGTCTGCCATTTTTCACAATTTATTTCATGCTAATAGGACCATCACTCCCCCTCCCTCCCCCTCTCCCCACCTCTTTAAATAAATATGGAATATGGAAAAATTCAAAAATAAAATCTAGACATTGCTCCACTCTTTTGCTCATAACTTCACTCCCTCTGCTCCGATTTACTTCGTTCTTTTTTCATATAGTAGCTAACCCATCCCCCACCCCACATCCCACCTTCCATCCTTTGCTCCTTATGTCACCTTTCGGGACTTTCTTCACCCAATTCCAACATGTTATTGCGGCCATGTTAATCCATGAGATGTCTGCCATTTTTCACAATTTATTTCATGCTAATAGGACCATCACTCCCCCTCCCTCCCCCTCTCCCCACCTCTTTAAATAAATATGGAATATGGAAAAATTCAAAAATAAAATCTAGACATTGCTCCACTCTTTTGCTCATAACTTCACTCCCTCTGCTCCGATTTACTTCGTTCTTTTTTCATATAGTAGCTAACCCATCCCCCACCCCACATCCCACCTTCCATCCTTTGCTCCCCCCCCCACCCACCACCCCAACCCAAACACGCAGCGTAGCAAGCGGGCACCAACTAGTCGTAAAAATGAAAGGGAAATTTTCCATACATATTGAAAACACATTTTACCTATCTCCTCCGAAGATTACCGGCCGATTTTCTTCGGGTATTTTTTTTATATTGTATAATGCAGTCCTCTATAACATAGGCTACTTTTTTTCCGCCCGAGGGGTAGGGGGAGAAATTAGGCTCTTAAAATTCTTTTAATTTTCCTTCAGCCATTTGAGCTCCGAGTATAGAGTGTGGGTACTCAAACTTCTTAGAAAAAATTCAGCTTTCCGATGGTGTACTAGATTTTTCAAAATGTACTAGATTGAACTTTGACCCCCTGCAGGGGGCGCAGCTTATTTTCCAATTTTTTGAAAAAAACTTGAGCATATGTAGGACGTTAAGGTCTTTCGACGTGCATACCCAGTTTTTTAGTACTACAGTGTTTTCTATTCGAAGTGTAGTACTAGATCACCTAATTTTCAAATCTACATAACTCGCTAGGATTAAGCGCAATTCAGAAACGGTTTTTTTTATTCGATTTGGCATATTAGGTACTATAATTCGTGGAAGAACATTTCCTTATACGGGGGGTAATTTTAGGGTGGGGGGTGCAAACCCACCCGATTTTTCCTACACCTGTATTTTTGTCAAATTACAATCTATCTATATGAAACATGAAATGCAAATACAACTTTTGAAATAATAGTACCTCATATAAATTTTTATTGATTTTTATGAAAGGGGCGGGGGGTGGGAGGTGCCAAAGTGAATGGATACTCAAAATTTTTTATGGTCAGAACTGCCGTAATTATGAACCGATTTTGATGAAATTTTATCACGTCATACATCCTTCCAGTGTTCATTTTTTGGCGTTTTTAGATTTTCGAATTTCGAAAAATTTTAGTACTAAACTTGAGATTTTTCGAAAAAATCGAGGTATTTTCAGCGCAAGATTATACTATTATTTATTATTCAATTCCAACATACTAGACCGTTAAAACTTACCTAAGATGACGGGCTTTCGAAGTCGAAAAGAAAAATTCGAAATTTCGAAATTCCTACCAGCGCAGCAAGAGCATTTATTTTAGGGTGGTAAAATTCGTGCTTTGTAGAATTTTCCTGAAAAATTTTCCCTCCACCCCCTCCAACTTTTCACACGTTCTATATGCGCCTCCTTTAGGTGCATCTTTTTAGGGGAGCGGGAATTTTTTTTGGGGGAAGGGGGAGAATTTCTCTGAACAAAAATTGTAAAAAAAACAGTTTGTTGTTCCCCCACCCCACTTAAACTTCTCATAAAAATTCACCCGACCCCTCTATATCTTGCCCCTTCTTACCCCACAGATACCCGCCATATTCACTCCCCCCACTTTCCCCTCACGTTTCCCCGCAAAACTTAATTTTGTTTTTCCACGTACAATTGTACTATTACTAATTATTCGATTCCAACATGTCACACCGCTAAAAGTTACTCTTTCTAACTGGCTTTATAAATGTAAAAAAAAAATTGGAATATCCAAGTTACTACAAGCACAGCAAGAGCATTTATCCAACAGGTCCTAAAATTCATTCCTTTTTAATTTTTCCTCGCACATTTCCCTTCCATCCCCTCAAGATTTATATGCCTCATATATGCACGAGTTAAGCGTCCATCGTTTACGAGTGCCAGAAATTTTTTCGGGGGGAAGGGAATACCCTCCAAACATCTTTTCCCCGTAACTCTTCACGTTTCCCGCCAAAATAAGAAATTAATTACATAACTTCACAAGGTACGCTAAATTAGATTCAATCTAATTAACTGCATGTGTATGTATGTGTGCTACTTAAGTCAACACCATTTTTCTCGGCCAAATTCCAGCCGATTTAAAAAATTCTTTTTGCTACATTTATTGTGATTTTTTTCTGATTTTTTGAGACTATTTCGAGTTTCGGACCGGGGTACTTTAGGGTGCGGGGTTGGTACCCCGCCGGGGGGTACTTCTTATACAGTACGTTGCATATCAAATGATAGGTCTCGGAGAGTACTATGGGACGGAGTACACTTTTTTACAATCTGGAGAGCTTCGTTGAATGAAATTTTTTAAATTAAATCCCCGTACAATTTCATACCCACCCCATAATTCGGCCAAATATAATCCTATTTGCAAAATTCCTTCTGCTTATTTTTTTGTGATTTTTTTCTGATTTTTTGAGCATATCTTCTTCGCCCTCCCGGTTACGTTGCCAAAATTAATTTTAGACGGCCAAAATTTCAGTCTGAAATATACATTTCGAATCTTTATTAAACGAATTGTTGAATGATCCAAGTTTTTATTTTTTTATGAATGCGCCCCTGTTAGGAGATTATCTATACTAAATTTCAGGAAGATTGCTTTTCATTTACCTATTTAAAAAAAATAAAATCTATTCAAATTTTGCATCCACACTCAGCGCCACCTACCGGTGCTCCCTGATAACTCAGGGCCATACCAGTTACACAGTTTGATAAGTACAGATCTCCTCTATACGTGGCATTTTATTTGAAGGAATTTGCTGCATTTCTTAATATTCTATGCCAATTTAACTGCGGCAACTCCCGCGAAAATTTGCATATTTGAGCATTTTTCAAGGGGTAAGCCCATGAAAAAATCGCGATTTTTACTTTCTCTCCTACCCCGGCATGCGGGTACTTTTTGGAAAGGTCTCGGCAAGTACATTACAGAAAATAACTTGCTTCTCTTTTCTATCACACTTTTTGGTCGATTTGGCGCCAAAAACCGTTATTTTTAAATTACGATTTGTACATTTTTTATAAATCACGCCACCTTGCGGGATTTTCGAGAACTATTCCCAACATTTTTTTGAAGCATAATAATCACAGGTTTATCAGCTATTTCATACTTTCCATTAAATATAGTGATCAGTACGACTCGAAGTTAGCAATTTAACGAGCATCCACAATCTTAATTTTTTCCATCCCTCTGCTTTAGGTAATAATAAGATTTGATCATATGACTCCTTTATTATAATTACTCTTTTATCTAATCAGGGGGGTTCGGGGGGTGTAACCCCCCGTTACGCGAAAGGCTTTTCACTGCATACAGTGATCAGTGCTACTCGAAGTTAGCAATTTAACGAGCATACAGAAGCTTAATGTTTTGCATCCGTCTGCTTTAGGTAATAACAAAATACTGTTATATAACCCCTTCATTATAATTACTCTTTTATCTAACCAGGAGGGTTCGGGGGGTGTAACCCCCCGTTACGCGAAAAGCTTTCCATTAAATATAGTGATCAGTGCTACTCGAAGTTAGCAATTTAACGAGCATACAAATACTGTTATATGAACCCTTCATTATAATTACTCTTTTATCTAAGCAGGGGGGTTCGGGGGGTGTAACCCCCCGTTACGCGAACGGCTTTCCATTAAATATAGTGATCAGTGCGACTCGAAGTTAGCACTTTAACGAGCATACACAATCTTAATTTTTTCCATTCCTCTGCTTTAGGCAATAATAAGATGTTATCATATGACTCCTTCATTATAATTACTCTTTTATCTAACCAGGGGGGTTCGGGGGGTGTAACCCCCCCCCCCCCCCCGTTACGCGAAAGGCTTTTCACTGCATACAGTGATTAGTGCGACAGGAAGTTTAATCGCAACAATA
The DNA here is from genome assembly GCA_963930735.1 of Dioctria linearis. Lineage (NCBI taxonomy): Eukaryota > Metazoa > Arthropoda > Insecta > Diptera > Asilidae > Dioctria > Dioctria linearis. The sequence continues at coordinate 183,938,485 of OZ005741.1, read as the reverse complement.
ATCGGCAATCCACCTCACATTTCCGTCAATTTGGCGCCAAACACCGTTATTTTTCAATTGCTGAATCCACATTTTAGCTAACTTATGTCACCTTTCGGGACTTTCTTCACCCAATTCCAACATGTTATTGCGGCCATGTTAATCCATGAGATGTCTGCCATTTTTTCACAATTTATTTCATGCTAATAGGACCATCCCTCCCCCTCTCCCCTCCTCTTTAAATAAATATGGAATATGGAATATGAAAAATTCAAAAATAAAATCTAGACATTGCTCCACTCTTTTGCTCATAACTTCACTCCCTCTGCTCCGATTTACTTCGTTCTTTTTTCATATAGTAGCTAACCCATCCCCCATCCCACCCCCACTCCTTCGGCTCCCCCCACCTACAGCGCAGCGTAGCAAGCGGGCATTTACTAGTCTTCCAATAGCCCAATAGTGTCAGTATAATTAATAAGTGACTTCGTGTTTTGCGGGAATTCTATCTCCTCCGAGACTATACAACCTACAGCAATGGTTGAGGTGTCATTGGACGCGTAACAGAGCTACGCAGTTGTTAAATGTAAATTCGAAATCGAGTTTCGAAAATTTTCGAAAATCTGGAGAGGGAAAGTTGAGTCGAATGCCTGAATTTTTGTGCATATTTTTCGAAGATTTTTTTTTATTTTTGTAAAGACTAAGAATGTATATATCTTCTCAAGAAAAATTGTGTTAAAATATTGCCTGTGAGAGCGGCAAATCGAGTTCGAAAATGGGCAATTTCGAACATATTTTTCGCCATAACTCGAGTAATTTTCCACCAATTCGAATGAAATTTGGTATGTCTGCAGGATATTCGAAGACACAACTTTCTGCATTTTTCGATTTTCGAATTTCGAAATTCCCATTAAGTAACTATTCGCAACTTGAAAATTTTCAATTGGTTTTTTTTATTTCTTCGAAATTTTATATCTAATTACATTTTATGTGATTTTCCTTCCTACTATTCGATAGACCCTTTCAATCTGCAAGTTTTCCAAACTCACTTAGGCAGCGGAAATATCAACGAAAAAAATTACAAAGGATTGAATTTCAAAATCGCAAAATCACTAATTTCACCCTAAATTTTCAGATTCTATGCTGGGGGATGTACGGCTTTGTACAAATATGTGCATAAATAATATGCAACTTTCTTCGTACCAGAAATTTCAATTTTCGAAAATCTTCAGTACTAAACCTTCGATTTTCGAAAAAAAATCACTTTTGTTCACACACTCATATTGGGACTTTGGTTTCACGCAATCTATACATGTGGGTACTCTATGGAAGCCCCGAAGCCTCACCTTTCCGAATCTGGAAAAAAAAATTATTTTTTTTCAACTTTAGGGGGGGAAAGAGGGGCACGAATGAAAATACTCCCAAATTTATGATGCAAAAACCGGTTTTCGATTTTTCGCATAAAATTTTCACACTATCCCCGAAGTTTTTTTTCACTTATCCTATGTATCTTTCCCTCTGTTATAGTTTGAGGTAGTTTTCCAGTGCCCGCGGGGTAAGGGGATACATTTCCTAAAAGAAAAATGCAATCAAATATGATTAAAATTTGATATGCTCACAACTGCCTTAATTATAAACCGATTTTACTAAAATTCAGGCACATAATACACGCAAGTGGTCGTCATCTGTCAGCGTATTTAGATTTTCGAATTTCGAAAATTTTTAGTACTAAACTTGAGATTTTTCGAAAAAATCGAGGTATTTTCAGCGCAATATTATACTATTACTTATTATTCAATTCCAACATAACGGACCGCTAAAACTTACCGAAGATGACGGGCTTTCGAAGTCGAAAAGAAAAATTCGAAATTTCGAAATTCCTACCAGCGCAGCAAGAGCATTTATTTTAGGGTGGTAAAATTCGTGCTTTGTAGAATTTTCCTGAAAAATTTTCCCTCCACCCCCTCCAACTTTTCACACGTTCTATATGCGCCTCCTTTAGGTGCATCTTTTTCGGGGAGCGGGAATTTTTTTTTGGGGAAGGGGGAGAATTTCTCTGAACAAAAACTGTAAAAAAAACAGTTTGTCGTTCCCCCACCCCACTTAGACTTCTCCTAAAAATTCACCCGACCCCTCTATATCTTGCCCCTTCTTACCCCGCAGATACCCGCCATATACACTCCCCCCACTTTCCCCTTACGTTTCCCCGCAAAACTTAATTTTGTTTTTCCACGTACAATTGTACTATTACTAATTATTCGATTCCAACATTTCACACTGCTAAAAGTTACTTTTTCTAACTGGCTTTATAAATGTAAAAAAAAAATTGGAATATCCAAGTTCCTACAAGCACAGCAAGAGCATTTATCCAACAGGTCCTAAAATTCAAGCCTTTTTAATTTTTCCTCACACATTTCCCTTCCATCCCCTCAAGATTTATATGCCTCATATATGCACGAGTTAAGCGTCCATCGTTTACGAGTGCCAGAAATTTTTTCAGGGGGAAGGGGGGGGGGGATGTTCCTGAACAAAAACTGAAAAAAATTCGATTTGCTCTTCCCCCACCCCCCTTATACTTCCTCTGAAAATTATCCCTACCTCTCTAAGGGATGCCCCTCCCCATTCCCTAAATACCCTCCAAACATCTTTCCCCCGTAACTCTTCACGTTTCCCGCCAAAATAAGAAATTAATTACATAACTTCACAAGGTACGCTAAATTAGATTCAATCTAATTAACTACATGTGTATGTATGTGTGCTACTTAAGTCAGCACCATTTTTCTCGGCCAAATTCCAGCCGATTTAAAAAATTCTTTTTGCTACATTTATTGTGATTTTTTTCTGATTTTTTGAGACTATTTCGAGTTTCGGACCGGGGTACTTTAGGGTGCGGGGTTGGTACCCCCGCCGGGGGGGGGGGGGGTACTTCTTATACAGTATGTTGCATATCAAATGATAGGTCTCGGAGAGTACTATGGGACGGAGTACACTTTTTTACAATCTGGAGAGCTTCGTTGAATGAAATTTTTTAAATTAAATCCCCGTACAATTTCATACCCACCCCATAATTCGGCCAAATATAATCCTATTTGCAAAATTCCTTCTGCTTATTTTTTTGTGATTTTTTTCTGATTTTTTGAGCATATCTTCTTTGCCCTCCCGGTTACGTTGCCAAAATTAATTTTCGACGGCCAAAATTTCAGTCTCAAATATACATTTCGAATCTTTATTAAACGAATTGTTGAATGATCCAAGTTTTTATTTTTTTATGAATGCGCCCCTGTTAGGAGATTATCTATACTAAATTTCAGGAAGATTGCTTTTCATTTACCTATTTAAAAAAAATAAAATCTATTCAAATTTTGCATCCACACTCAGCGCCACCTACCGGTGCTCCCTGATAACTCAGGGCCATACCAGTTACACAGTTTGATAAGTACAGATCTCCTCTATACGTGGCATTTTATTTGAAGGAATTTTCTGCATTCCTTAAGATTCTATGCCAATTTAACTGCGGCAACTCCCGCGAAAATTTGCATATTTGAGCATTTTTCAAGCGTAAGCCCATGAAAAAATCGCGATTTTTACTTTCTCCCCTACCCGGGCATGCGGGTACTTTTTGGAAAGGTCTCGGCAAGTACATTCAGAAAATAACTTGCTTCTATTTTCTATCCCACTTTTCGGTCGATTTGACGCCAAAAACAGTTATTTTTAAATTCCGATTTGTACATTTTTTATAAATCACGCCACCTGCGGGATTTTCGAGAACTATTTCCAACATTTTTTTGAAGCATAATAATCACAGGTTTATCAGCTATTTCAGACTTTCCATTAAATATAGTGATCAGTGCGACTCGAAGTTAGCAATTTAACGAGCATCCACAATCTTAATTTTTTCCATCCCTCTGCTTTAGGTAATAATAAGATTTGATCATATGACTCCTTTATTATAATTACTCTTTTATCTAACCAGGGGGGTTCGGGGGGTGTAACCCCCCGTTACGCGAAAGGCTTTCCATTAAATATAGTGATCAGTGCGACTCGAAGTTAGCAATTTAACGAGCATCCACAATCTTAATATTTTCCATCCCTCTGCTTTAGGCAATAATAAGATTTTATCATATGACTCCTTCATTATAATTACTCTTTTATCTATCCAGGGGGGTTCTGGGGGTGTAACCCCCCGTTACGCGAACGGCTTTCCATTAAATATAGTGAGCAGTGCGACTCGAAGTTAGCAATTTAAAGAGCATACACAATCTTAATTTTTTCCATCCCTCTGCTTTAGGCAATAATAAGATTTTATCATATGACTCCTTCATTATAATTACTCTTTTATCTAACCAGGGGGGTTCGGGGGTGTAACCCCCCGTTACGCGAAAGGCTTTCCATTAAATATAGTGATCAGTGCTACTCGAAGTTAGCAATTTAACGAGCATACAGAAGCTTAATGTTTTGCATCCGTCTGCTTTAGGTAATAACAAAATACTTTTATATGACCCCTTCATTATAATTACTCTTTTATCTAACCAGTGGGGTTCGGGGGGTGTAACCCCCCGTTACGCGAAAGGCTTTCCATTAAATACAGTGATCAGTGCGACTCGAAGTTAGCAATTTAACGAGCATACAGAAGCTTAATGTTTTGCATCCGTCTGCTTTAGGTAATAACAAAATACTTTTATATGACCCCTTCATTATAATTACTCTTTTATCTAACCAGGGGGGTTCGGGGGTGTAACCCCCCGTTACGCGAAAGGATTTTCACTGCATACAGTGATCAGTGCTACTCGAAGTTAGCAATTTAACGAGCATACAGAAGCTTAATGCTTTGCATCCGTCTGCTTTAGGTAATAACAAAATACTGTTATATAACCCCTTCATTATAATTACTCTTTTATCTAACCAGGGGGGTTCGGGGGGTGTAACCCCCCGTTACGCGAAAGGCTTTTTAAATAAATATGGAATATGGAATATGGAAAAATTCAAAAATAAGATCTAGACATTGCTCCACTCTTTTGCTCATAACTTCACTCCCTCTGCTCCGATTTACTTCGTTCTTTTTTCATATAGTAGCTAACCCATCCCCCACCCCACATCCCACCTTCCATCCTTTGCTCCCCCCCCCCCCCCCCACCCCACCCCACCCCACCCTAACCCAAACACGCAGCGTAGCAAGCGGGCACCAACTAGTCTTCCACTATTGGGCGGCGCCGGAGGCGCCCGCCCAATAGTGTCAGTATATATAAAAAGTGACTTCGTGTTTTGCGGGAATTCTATCTCCTCCGAGACTATACAACCTACAGCAATGATTCGGGTGTCATTGGACGTGTAGCTTAGCTACGCAGTTGTTAAATGTAAATTCGAAATCGAGTTTCGAAAATGGAGGGGTTAATTTCGAAAAAACACTTTTTTACCAAACTTGATATTTAAGGAGATCCCATTATCGCGCATCTTTATTCATTTTGCGGGGAGGGGAAAGCTCTCGGAGGGGCGGGGGCTCAAACTTGCAACTTTAAGCGGCTATATTTTCTTAATCAAGCATCGCAGATAACTCATTAAGATCTTAAATGAAAGATATCGACTAGCTGAGTAACATAGTTGATTTTCAAGTTCGTCGGTGAAGAGGGGAGGGAATTAAAGGGGGCTGACCATCGTAAAAATGAAAGGGCAATTTTCCATACATTTTGAAAACACATTTTACCTATCTCCTCCGAAGATTACCGGCCGATTTTCTTCGGGTATTTTTTTTGTATTGTATAATTCAGTCCTCTATAACATAGGCTACTTTTTTTTCCGCCCGGGGGGTAGGGGGGGAAATTAGGCTCTTAAAATTCTTTTAACTTTCGTTCAGCCATTTGAGCTCAGAGTATAGAGTGTGGGTACTCAAACTTCTTAGAAAAAATTCAGCTTTCCGATGGTGTCCTAGATTTTTCAAAATGTACTAGATTGAACTTTGACCCCCTGCAGGGGGCGCAGCTTATTTTCCAATTTTTTGAAAAAACTTCAGCATATGTAGGACGTTAAGGTCTTTCGACGTACATACTCAGTTTTTTAGTACTACAGTGTTTTCTATTCGAAGTGTAGTACTAGATCACCTATTTTTCAAATCTACATAACTCGCTAGGATTAAATGCAATTCAGAAACGGTTTTTTTTTATTCGATTTGGCATATTAGGTACTATAATTCGTGGAAGAACATTTCCTTATACGGGGGGTAATTTTAGGGTGGGGGGTGCAAACCCACCCGATTTTTCCTAAACCTGTATTTTTGTCAAATTTTAATCTATCTATATGAAACATGAAATGCAAATACAACTTTTGAAATAGTAGTACCTCATATAAATTTTTATTGATTTTTATGAAAGGGGCGGGGGGTGGGAGGTGCCAAAGTGAATGGATACTCAAAATTTTATATGGTCAGAACTGCCGTAATTATGAACCGATTTTGATGAAATTTTATCACATCATACATCCCTCCAGTGCACATTTTTTGGCGTTTTTAGATTTTCGAATTTCGAAAATTTTTAGTACTAAACTTGAGATTTTTCGAAAAAATCGAGGTATTTTCAGCGCAAGATTATACTATTACTTATTATTCAATTCCAACATAACGGACCGCTAAAACTTACCGAAGATGACGGGCTTTCGAAGTCGAAAAGAAAAATTCGAAATTTCGAAATTCCTACCAGCGCAGCAAGAGCATTTATTTTAGGGTGGTAAAATTCGTGCTTTGTAGAATTTTCCTGAAAAATTTTCCTTCCACCCCCTCCAACTTTTTACACGTTCTATATGCGCCTCCTTTAGATGCATCTTTTTAGGGGAGCGGGAATTTTTTTCGGGGGATGGGGGAGAATTTCTCCGAACAAAAACTGTAAAAAAAACAGTTTGTCGTTCCCCCACCCCCCTTAGACTTCTCCTAAAAATTCACCCGACCCCTCTATATCTTACCCCTTCTTACCCCGCAGATACCCGCCATATACACTCCCTCCACTTTCCCCTCACGTTTCCCCGCAAAACTTAATTTTGTTTTTCTACGTACAATTGTACTATTACTAATTATTCCATTCCAACATCTCACACAGCTAAAAGTTACTCTTTCTAACTGGCTTTATAAATGTAAAAAAAAAAATTGGAATATCCAAGTTACTACAAGCACAGCAAGAGCATTTATCCAACAGGTCCTAAAATTCATTCCTTTTTAATTTTTCCTCACACATTTCCCTTCCATCCCCTCAAGATTTATACGTCTCATATATGCACGAGTTAAGCGTCCATCGTTTACGAGTTCCAGAAATTTTTTCGGGGGGAAGGGGGGAGATTCTCCTGAACAAAAACTGAAAAAATACGATTTGCTCTTCCCCCACCCCCCTTATACTTCCTCTGAAAATTATCCCTACCCCTCTAAGGGATGCCCCTCCCCATTCCCTAAATACCCTCCAAACATCTTTCCCCCGTAACTCTTCACGTTTCCCGCCAAAATAAGAAATTAATTACATAACTTCACAAGGTACGCTAAATTAGATTCAATTTAATTAACTGCATGTGTATGTATGTGTGCTACTTAAGTCAACACCATTTTTCTCGGCCAAATTCCAGCCGATTAAAAAAAATCTTTTTGCTACATTTATTGTGATTTTTTTCTGATTTTTTGAGACTATTTCGAGTTTCGGACCGGGGTACTTTAGGGTGCGGGGTTGGTACCCCCGCCGGGGGGGTACTTCTTATACAGTATGTTGCATATCAAATGATAGGTCTCGGAGAGTACTATGGGACGGAGTACACTTTTTTACAATCTGGAGAGCTTCGTTGAATGAAATTTTTTAAATTATATCGACGTACAATTTCATACCCAGCCCCATAATTCGGCCAAATATAATCCTATTTGCAAAATTCCTTCTGCTTATTTTTTTGTGATTTTTTTCTGATTTTTTGAGCATATCTTCTTTACCCTCCCGGTTACGTTGCCAAAATTAATTTTCGACGGCCAAAATTTCAGTCTCAAATATACATTTCGAAACTTTATTAAACGAATTGTTGAATGATCCAAGTTTTTATTTTTTTATGAATGCGCCCCTGTTAGGAGATTATCTATACTAAATTTCAGGAAGATAGCTTTTCATTTACCTATTTAAAAAAAAAAATCTATTCAAATTTTGCATGACCACTTAGCGCCACCTACCGGTGCTCCCTGACAACTCAGGGTCATACCAGTTACACAGTTGGATAACTACGGACCTCTTCTATACGTGGCATTTTATTTGAAGAAATTTGCTGTATTCCTTAAGATTCTATGCCAATTTAACTGCGGCAACTCCCGCGAAAATTTGCAATTTTGACATTTTTCAAGGGGTAAGCCCATGAAAAAATCGCGATTTTTACTTTCTCTCCTACCCCGGCATGCGGGTACTTTTTGGAAAGGTCTCGGCGAGTACATTACAGAAAAAAACTTACTTCCTTTTTCCACCCCACTTTACGGACGATTTGGCGCCAAAAACCGTTATTTTTAAATTACGATTTGTACATTTTTTATAAATCACGCCACCTTGCGGGATTTTCGAGAACTATTTCCAACATTTTTTTGAAGCATAATAATCACAGGTTTATCAGCTATTTCAGACTTTCCATTAAATATAGTGATCAGTACGACTCGAAGTTAGCAATTTAACGAGCATCCACAATCTTAATTTTTTCCATCCCTCTGCTTTAGGTAATAATAAGATTTGATCATATGACTCCTTTATTATAATTACTCTTTTATCTAACCAGGGGGGTTTGGGGGGTGTAACCCCCCGTTACGCGAAAGGCTTTTCACTGCATACAGTGATCAGTGCTACTCGAAGTTAGCAATTTAACGAGCATACAGAAGCTTAATGTTTTGCATCCGTCTGCTTTAGGTAATAACAAAATACTGTTATATGACCCCTTCATTATAATTACTCTTATATCTAACCAGGGGGGTTCGGGGGGTGTAACCCCCCGTTACGCGAAAAGCTTTCCATGAAATATAGTGATCAGTGCTACTCGAAGTTAGCAATTTAACGAGCATACAGAAGCTTAATGTTTTACATCCGTCTGCTTTAGGTAATAACAAAATACTGTTATATAAAACCTTCATTATAATTACTCTTATATCTAACCAGGGGGGTTCCGGGGGGGTAACCCCCCGTTACGCGAAAGGCTTTCCATTAAATATAGTGATCAGTGCGACTCGAAGTTAGCAATTTAACGAGCATCCACAATCTTAATTTTTTCCATCCCTCTGCTTTAGGTAATAATAAGTTTTGATCATATGACTCCTTTATTATAATTACTCTTTTATCTAACCAGGGGGGTTCGGGGTGTAACCCCCCGTTACGCGAAAGGCTTTTCACTGCATACAGTGATCAGTGCTACTCGAAGTTAGCAATTTAGCGAGCATACACAATCTTAATTTTTTCCATCCCTCTGCTTTAGGTAATAACAAAAAATACTGTTATATGACCCCTTCATTATAATTACTCTTATATCTAACCAGGGGGGTTCGGGGGGTGTAACCCCCCGTTACGCGAAAGGCTTTCCATTAAATATAGTGATCAGTGCGACAAGAAGTTTAATCGCAACAATAATCGGCAATCCACCTCACTTTTCCGTCAATTTGGCGCCAAACACCGTTATTTTTGAATTGCTGAATCCACATTTTAGGTAACTTATGCCACCTCTCGGCACTTTCTTCACCCAATTCCAACATGTTATTCCGGCCATGTTAATCCATAAGATGTCTGCCATTTTTCACAATTTATTTCATGCTAATAGGACTATCCCTCCCCCTCTCCCCCCTCTTTAAATAGATATGGAATATGGAAAAATTAAAAAATTAAATCTAGACATTGCTCCACTCTTTTGCTCATAACTTCACTCCCTCTGCTCCGATTTACTTCGTTCTTTTTTCATATAGTAGCTAACCCATCCCCCATCCCCATCCCACCTTCCATCCTTTGCTCTTCCCCCCCAAACACCATCACGCAGCGTAGCAAGCGGGCACCAACTAGTCTATATATATAAAAACCGACTTTGTCTTTTGCGGGAACTCTATCTCCTCTGAACGTATACGGTATACAGGTATATTGAATATACTATTAGATTCCAAACTTAACTGGTTAGTTGTTAAAGTTAAATTTAATTTCGAAATTTCCTAATGGTGGGGGTAATTTCGAAAAAACACTTTTTTACCAAACTTTATATTTATATAGATTACATTGTTGCGCATCTTTTAGTCCTATTCATTTTTAGGGGAGGGGTATGCTCTCGGAGGGGCAGGGGCACAAAGTTTCAACTTTAAATGGTTATATTTTCTTATCCAAGTATCGTAGACAATTGATTAAGATCTTAAATGAAAGATATCAATTAAATGTCTAACATAATTGATTTTCAAGTTCATCAGGTTAGAGGGGTGGAAGTTACGGGGGGTTGAAAATCGTTAAAATTGATGGGAAATTTTTCATACATATTGAAAACACATTATACTTATTTGCTCCCAACATTACCCACCGATTTTGTTCGGATATTTTTTTTCTATTATATAATTCACTCCTACATATTATAGGCTATTGTTTTTTTCGCCCGCGGGGTAGGGGGGGAAATTAGGCTCTTAAAATTCTTTTAATTTTTCTTGAGCCATTTTCGCCCCGAGTATAGGGTGTGGGTACTCAAACTTCTTACAAAAAATTCAGCTTTCCGATAGTGTACTAGATTTTTCAAAATGTACTAGATTAAACTTTAACCCCTTGCAGGGGGCGTAGTATATTTTCTAATTTTTTCAAAAAACTTTAGTGTATGTGCGACATTAAGGTCTTTCGATATGCATCCTTAATTTTTTAGTACTACACTATTTTCTATTCAAATTGTAGTACTAGATCACTTAGGTTTTAAAATCAACATAACTCGGTACGATTAAGTCCAATCTGGAAACGCTTTTTTTTGTTCACTTTCTTTTATCACATACTATAATTTGTTGAAGAAAATTTTTCTAGACCACGAGTAATTTTTGGGGTGGTGGGTGAAAATCCATCCCATTTTTCTTACACCTGTATTTTTGTCAAATTACAATATTTCTTTATGAAACATTAAATGCAAATACAACTTTTCAAATACTATTAGCTTACATTAATTTTTATTGAATTTTATGAAAGGGGCGGGGGGTGGGAGGTGCCAAAGTCATTGGGTACTCAAAATTTTATATGCTCACAACTTCCGTAATTATTAACTGATTTTAATGAAATTCAAATGGGTGCTACATATATATATTCGACATCTTTTGGCGTTTTTACATTTTCGAATTTCGAAAATTATCAGTACTAAACTTGAGATTTTTCGAAAAAATCGCACTTTTTTCAATGCCACATTATACTATTAGTTATTATTCAATTTAAACATAATAGACTGTTAAAACTTACCTAAGATAACAAGCTTTCATAATCGAAAACAAAAATTCGAAATTTCGAAATTCCTACCAGCGCAGCAAGAGCATTTATTTGGGGGTGGTAAAATTACTTCTTTTCTTAATTTTCCTCAAAAATTTTCCCTCCACCCCCTCCAATTTTTCATACGTTCTACATGCGCCTGCTTGAGGTCCATCTTTTCCGGGGAGGGGGAATTTTTTCGGGGGAAGGAGGAGAATTTCTCTGAACAAAAACTGAAAAAAAAATGATTGTTCTTCCCCGACCCCCCTTATACTTCGCCGCAAAATTACCGCTCCCCACTTTAGGCTACACATCCTAAGCGCAAATATTTCGTCCAAACAACATCCCCCCCTTACTCTTCACGTTTCCCCACAATAGTGAAATTATTTTTTTCTCACAATTTTCCCACTCGCCACCCACTTTTGAAACTCTTTCGCTTTTTATTTCTAAACCATACCTCCAATCGGCTTGAAACTTCCACAAACGTTTTCTATACATCCTCTAGATGCTTTTATACCCCCCTCTTCCAGATAGAAAGTGTTTTATTCCAAAGTTATTCGCGATAATAAAACGACCAAATCACACTAAATTCAGTTAATCCGGTAATTTCGAAAACACATTAACGGTTATTTCTCGCTTAAATTTCAACCGATTTTCAAAATTCTTTTTGCTAAATTCATTGTAATTTTTTTCTGATTTTTTGAGACTATTTCGAAATACGTCGGGTCACGGGTTCCAGAGTTGTGACCCAACTCCATATATTAATATAAAAAAAATTAAATGGTATAAAAAATTTCCCTCCCGGGGGGTAGGAGTATTTTTTTAATAAACTACCTTTTGTTTAGAATGTTTGTACAAAAGTTTATTCAAATCAGATTGAAAATACTATTTTTAAAATTCTTTAAGAATACCGATACCCCGTTTCACCATACAACGCCATCTAACAAATATTACATGAAACTTTTTTCACTTTTCTCCTTTTCTTTGGATTCACCTGCTTATAGGTGATATTCAAAAATTTACTGTATTCAATTATCTTCAATAATCTAGAAGTTATTAACTCCACAATGATTGTAATTTTAAAATTTTATATAGTCCGGGAATTACGGATACCAACTAAATACTATTACTAACTCTTTTTTAACAATTTTTTTTTCCACATTTAAATACTACATAAAATTCCTAATAGTACTCTATTCACAGTTAGAATACATTATGAACAAATTATCAGAGAAAAATTTTTTTTTTTTAACTCAATACATTTAGCGATATTCATCAAAATTTCTCAAATCGGCATTTCGCCTGTTCTGGAGGTGTCACCTTAAACCAACCTAGGAGATAAATTATCAATGAGGTTTAAAGGTACTGGTATCCTCTTTCTTTCATGAACAGCATGTTTCTATTTGATTAAATTTTTTTAACCAACTTTGCCTTTAACTGACATCCTACCATCACCATTTGTCTCAATTTATACGTGGTACTTGAGATGAACGCGCGTATAAATTGACATAATAATTAACTTTTTTTTTATTCTATTTTAATAACTAAATAGTACATCAAATTATAAACAAATAACAATTAACAGTAATGGTACACTCGGAACAAATTATTCGGCAAAAAAATTCACCAACTGGATAATCGAAATTCTCACTACATATGGAAATTTAACTTTTTTCACAATCTCTTCATAGGAGGGAGGGGGTGCGAGGGATGAAATGGAGTAAAGTGATATCAAGTGGAAAACGGCTATCCTACACTTACTTTCCATCATACCTACATTCATATGTGATGCAGGTTTCATTATCAAACTTGGTTCGCTTTCTACACCACTCTATGCTAACTGGATTATATTAATACCTGCAAAACCACCCCCCACCCAGAAATCGGCTAAATATCATCCGATTTGCAAAATTCTTTCTGCTTATTTTTTTGCGATTTTTTTCTGATTTTTTGAGCATATTTTCTTTACCCTCCCGGTTACGTTGCCAAAATTAATTTCCGACGGCCAAAATTTCAGTCTGAAATATACATTTCGAAACTTTGTTCAACGAATTCTTGAATAATCCAATTTTTTATTTTTTTATGAATGCGCCCCTGTTAGGAGATTATCTATACTAAATTTCAGGAAGATAGCTTTTCATTTACCTATTTAAAAAAAATAAAATCTATTCAAATTTTGCATGACCACTTAGCGCCACCTACCGGTGCTCCCTGACAACTCAGGGTCATACCAGTTACACAGTTGGATAACTACGGACCTCCTCTATACGTGGCATTTTATTTGAAGAAATTTGCTGTATTCCTTAAGATTCTATGCCAATTTAACTGCGGCAACTCCCGCGAAAATTTGCAATTTTGAGCATTTTTCAAGGGGTAAGCCCATGAAAAAATCGCGATTTTTACTTTCTCTCCTACCCCGGCATGCGGGTACTTTTTGGAAAGGGCTCGGCGAGTACATTACAGAAAAAAACTTACTTCCTTATTCCACCCCACTATTCGGGCGATTTGGCGCCAAAAACCGTTATTTTTAAATTACGATTTCCAGATTTTTGCTAAATCACGCCACCTTGCGGGATTTTCGAGAACTATTTCCAACATGTTTTTTATGCATAATAATCACACGTTTCTCTGCTATTTCAGACAATTTATCTCAGTCCAATAGGGTATCCTTTCCAATAGTTACAAACATATCTATCACCTGAGTACATAATCGTCGGCGCAGGACACATGAAGTGGGTGTGTATTCCCAAAACCAGATGGTGTCAACTTTTTCATCTTTTTTTTCCACAATTAAATACTACATAAAATTCCTAATAATACTGCATTTACAGTTTTAATACATTGGGAAGAAATTATCGAAGAAAAAAAATCACGCAGTTGATCTTCGGAGCCCCCGATATAAATGGAAATTCACTTTTTTCGGGTTCCTCGGTTAGCAGTGTGGGAGGGAAAGGGACCAAATGAAGTGGAATGACATGAAAAGGAAAGTTGCTTTCCTACACTTATTTCCTGTCACATACACAGTCACATTTACCTATGTAGTAACTTTCCAATATAAATGTGTTACATTCCACTTATATGGAAACGAAGAAATGCTGCCATTTATTCTTTAGTTCAAATATCTATAGGCTTTACACGCCGGGGGGGTTCGGGGGGGTGGAACCCCCCCGTTATGCAAAAGACTTTTCACCGCATACAGTGATTAGTGTGGCAGGAAGTTTAATCGCAACAATAATTTGCAATCCAAGTCACCTTTCCGTCAATTGGGCGCCGAAAACCGTTTTTTTTGAATTGCTGAATCCACATTTTTGCTAACTTATGCCACCTGTCGGGACGTTCTTCAACTAATCCCAGGACGTTATTCCGGTCATAGTAATGATTGAGATATCCGCCATTTTTCACAATTTACTTTATGCCAATTGGACCCTCCCTCCCCCTTCCTCAACCCTTTAAAAGGATATGGAAAATGGAAAAATTCAAAAATAAAATCTAGACTTTGCTCCACTCTTTTGTTCATAACTTCACTCCCTCTGCTCCGATTTACTTCGTTCTTTTTTCATATAGTAGCTAACCCATCCCCAATCCCATCCCCACTGCTTCGGCTCCCCCCACCAACAGCGCAGCGTAGCAAGCGGGCATTTACTAGTCTTCCACTATTGGGCGGCGCCGGAGGCGCCCGCCCAATAGTGTCAGTATAATTAATAAGTGATTTCGTGTTTTGCGGGAATTCTATCTCCTCCGAGACTGTACAACCTACAGCAATGGTTGAGGTGTCATTGGACGCGTAACAGAGCTACGCAGTTGTTAAATGTAAATTCGAAATCGAGTTTCGAAAATTTTCGAAAATCTGGAGAGGGAAAGTTTAGTCGAATGCCTGAATTTTTGTGCAGATTTTTCGAAGATTTTTTTTTATTTTTGTAAAGACTAAGAATGTATATATCTTCTCAAGAAAAATTGTGTTAAAATATTGCCTGTGAGAGCGGAAAATCGAGTTCGAAAATGGCCAATTTCGAACATATTTTTCGCCATAACTCGAGTACTTTTTCACCAATTCGAATGAAATTTGGTATGTCTGCAGGATATTCGAAGACACAATTTTCTGCATTTTTCGATTTTCGAATTTCGAAATTCCCATTAAGTAACTATTCGCAACTTGAAAATTTTCAATTGGTTTTTTTTATTTCTTCGAAATTTTATATCTAATTACATTTTATGTGATTTTCCTTCCTACTATTCGATAGACCCTTTCAATCTGCAAGTTTTCCAAACTCACTTAGGCAGCGAAAATATCAACGAAAAAAATTACAAAGGATTGAATTTCAAAATCGCAAAATCACTAATTTCACCCGAAATTTTCAGATTCTATGCTGGGGGATGTACGGCTTTGTACAAATATGTCCATTAATAATATGCAACTTTCTTCGTACCAGAAATTTCAATTTTCGAAAATCTTCAGTACTAAACCTTCGATTTTCGAAAAAAAATCACTTTTGTTCACACACTCATATTGGGACTTTGTTTTCATGCAATCTATACATGTGGGTACTCTATGGAAGCCCCGAAGCCTCACCTTTCCGAATCTGGAAAAAATTTTTTTTTTTTTTTCAACTTTAGGGGGGGAAAGAGGGGCACGAATGAAAATACTCCCAAATTTATGATGCAAAAACCGGTTTTCGATTTTTCGCATAAAATTTCCACACTATCCCCGAAGTTTTTTTTCACTTATCCTATGTATCTTTCCCTCTGTTATAGTTTGAGGTAGTTTTCCAATGCCCGCGGGGTAAGGGGATACATTTCCTAAAAGAAAAATTCAGTCAAATATGATTAAAATTTGATATGCTCACAACTGCCTTAATTATAAACCGATTTTACTAAAATTCAGGCACATAATACACGTAAGTGGTCGTCATCTGTCAGCGTATTTAGATTTTCGAATTTCGAAAATTTTTAGTACTAAACTTGAGATTTTTCGAAAAAATCGAGGTATTTTCAGCGCAAGATTATACTATTACTTATTATTCAATTCCAACATAACGGACCGCTAAGACTTACCGAAGATGACGGGCTTTCGAAGTCGAAAAGAAAAATTCGAAATTTCGAAATTCCTACCAGCGCAGCAAGAGCATTTATTTTAGGGTGGTAAAATTCGTGCTTTGTAGAATTTTCCTGAAAAATTTTCCCTCCACCCCCTCCAACTTTTTACACGTTCTATATGCGCCTCCTTTAGATGCATCTTTTTAGGGGAGCGGGAATTTTTTTCGGGGGATGGGGGAGAATTTCTCCGAACAAAAACTGTAAAAAAAACAGTTTGTCGTTCCCCCACCCCCCTTAGACTTCTCCTAAAAATTCACCCGACCCCTCTATATCTTGCCCCTTCTTACCCCGCAGATACCCGCCATATACACTCCCTCCACTTTCCCCTCACGTTTCCCCGCAAAACTTAATTTTGTTTTTCTACGTACAATTGTACTATTACTAATTATTCCATTCCAACATCTCACACCGCTAAAAGTTACTCTTTCTAACTGGCTTTATAAATGTAAAAAAAAAATTGGAATATCCAAGTTCCTACAAGCACAGCAAGAGCATTTATCCAACAGGTCCTAAAATTCAAGCCTTTTTAATTTTTCCTCACACATTTCCCTTCCATCCCCTCAAGATTTATACGTCTCATATATGCACGAGTTAAGCGTCCATCGTTTACGAGTGCCAGAAATTTTTTCGGGGGGAAGGGGGGAGATTCTCCTGAACAAAAACTGAAAAAAATTCGATTTGCTCTTCCCCCACCCCCCTTATACTTCCTCTGAAAATTATCCCTACCCCTCTAAGGGATGCCCCTCCCCATTCCCTAAATACCCTCCAAACATCTTTCCCCCGTAACTCTTCACGTTTCCCGCCAAAATAAGAAATTAATTACATAACTTCACAAGGTACGCTAAATTAGATTCAATCTAATTAACTGCATGTGTATGTATGTGTGCTACTTAAGTCAACACCATTTTTCTCGGCCAAATTCCAGCCGATTAAAAAAAATCTTTTTGCTACATTTATTGTGATTTTTTTCTGATTTTTTGAGACTATTTCGAGTTTCGGACCGGGGTACTTTAGGGTGCGGGGTTGGTACCCCCGCCGGGGGAGGTACTTCTTATACAGTATGTTGCATATCAAATGATAGGTCTCGGAGAGTACTATGGGACGGAGTACACTTTTTTACAATCTGGAGAGCTTCGTTGAATGAAATTTTTTAAATTATATCGACGTACAATTTCATACCCAGCCCCATAATTCGGCCAAATATAATCCTATTTGCAAAATTCCATCTGCTTATTTTTTTGTGATTTTTTTCTGATTTTTTGAGCATATCTTCTTTGCCCTCCCGGTTACGTTGCCAAAATTAATTTTCGACGGCCAAAATTTCAGTCTCAAATATACATTTCGAAACTTTATTAAACGAATTGTTGAATGATCCAAGTTTTTATTTTTTTATGAATGCGCCCCTGTTAGGAGATTATCTATACTAAATTTCAGGAAGATAGCTTTTCATTTACCTATTTAAAAAAAAAAAAATCTATTCAAAATTTGCATGACCACTTAGCGCCACCTACCGCTGCTCCCTGACAACTCAGGGTCATACCAGTTACACAGTTGGATAACTACGGACCTCTTCTATACGTGGCATTTTATTTGAAGAAATTTGCTGTATTCCTTAAGATTCTATGCCAATTTAACTGCGGCAACTCCCGCGAAAATTTGCAATTTTGAGCATTTTTCAAGGGGTAAGCCCATGAAAAAATCGCGATTTTTACTTTCTCTCCTACCCCGGCATGCGGGTACTTTTTGGAAAGGTCTCGGCGAGTACATTACAGAAAAAAACTTACTTCCTTTTTCCACCCCACTTTACGGACGATTTGGCGCCAAAAACCGTTATTTTTAAATTACGATTTGTACATTTTTTATAAATCACGCCACCTTGCGGGATTTTCGAGAACTATTTCCAACATTTTTTTGAAGCATAATAATCACAGGTTTAACAGCTATTTCAGAATTTCCATTAAATATAGTGATCAGTACGACTCGAAGTTAGCAATTTAACGAGCATCCACAATCTTAATTTTTTCCATCCCTCTGCTTTAGGTAATAATAAGATTTGATCATATGACTCCTTTATTATAATTACTCTTTTATCTAACCAGGGGGGTTCGGGGGGTGTAACCCCCCGTTACGCGAAAGGCTTTTCACTGCATACAGTGATCAGTGCTACTCGAAGTTAGCAATTTAACGAGCATACAGAAGCTTAATGTTTTGCATCCGTCTGCTTTAGGTAATAACAAAATACTGTTATATGACCCCTTCATTATAATTACTCTTATATCTTACCAGGGGGGTTCGGGGGGTGTAACCCCCCGTTACGCGAAAAGCTTTCCATTAAATACAGTGATCAGTGCTACTCGAAGTTAGCAATTTAACGAGCATACAGAAGCTTAATGCTTTGCATCCGTCTGCTTTAGGTAATAACAAAATACTGTTATATAAACCCTTCATTATAATTACTCTTTTATCTAACCAGGGGGGTTCGGGGTGTAACCCCCCGTTACGCGAAAGGCTTTCCATTAAATATAGTGATCAGTGCGACTCAAAGTTAGCAATTTAGCGAGCATACACAATCTTAATTTTTTCCATCCCTCTGCTTTAGGTAATAATAAGATTTGATCATATGACTCCTTTATTATAATTACTCTTTTATCTAACCAGGGGGGTTCGGGGGGTGTAACCCCCCGTTACGCGAAAGGCTTTCCATTAAATATAGTGATCAGTGCGACTCGAAGTTAGCAATTTAGCGAGCATACACAATCTTAATTTTTTCCATCCCTCTGCTTTAGGCAATAATAAGATTTTATCATATGACTCCTTTATTATAATTACTCTTTTATCTAACCAGGGGGGTTCGGGGGTGTAACCCCCCGTTACGCGAAAAGCTTTCCATTAAATACAGTGATCAGTGCTACTCGAAGTTAGCAATTTAACGAGCATACAGAAGCATAATGCTTTGCATCCGTCTGCTTTAGGTAATAACAAAATACTGTTATATAAACCCTTCATTATAATTACTCTTATATCTAACCAGGGGGGTTCGGGGGGTGTAACCCCCCGTTACGCGAAAAGCTTTCCATTAAATATAGTGATCAGTTCTACTCGAAGTTAGCAATTTAACGAGCATACAGAAGCTTAATGTTTTGCATCCGTCTGCTTTAGGTAATAACAAAATACTGTTATATGACACCTTCATTATAATTACTCTTTTATCTAACCAGGGGGGTTCGGGGGGTGTAACCCCCCGTTACGCGAAAGGCTTTTCACTGCATACAGTGATCAGTGCTATTCGAAGTTAGCAATTTAACGAGCATAGAGAAGCTTAATGTTTTGCATCCGTCTGCTTTAGGTAATATCAAAATACTGTTATATAACGCCTTCATTATAATTACTCTTTTATCTAACCAGGGGGGTTCGGGGGGTGTAACCCCCCGTTACGCGAAAGGCTTTTCACTGCATACAGTGATCAGTGCTATTCGAAGTTAGCAATTTAACGAGCATCCACAATCTTAATTTTTTCCATCCCTCTGCTTTAGGTAATAACAAAATACTGTTATATGACCCCTTCATTATAATTACTCTTTTATCTAACCAGGGGGGTTCGGGGTGTAACCCCCCGTTACGCGAAAGGCTTTCCATTAAATATAGTGATCAGTGCGACTCGAAGTTAGCAATTTAGCGAGCATACACAATCTTAATTTTTTCCATCCCTCTGCTTTAGGTAATAATAAGATTTGATCATATGACTCCTTTATTATAATTACTCTTTTATCTAACCAGGGGGGTTCGGGGGGTGTAACCCCCCCCCCCCCCCCCCGTTACGCTAAAGGCTTTTCACTGCATACAGTGATTAGTGCGACAGGAAGTTTAATCGCAACAATAATCGGCAATCCACCTCACATTTCCGTCAATTTGGCGGCAAACACCGTTATTTTTCAATTGCTGAATCCACATTTTTGCTAACTTATGCCACCTCTCGGGACTTTCTTCAACCAATTCCAGGACGTTATTGCGGTCATATTAATCCTTGAGATGTCTGCCATTTTTCAAATTTATTTTATGCTAATAGGACCATCCCTCCCCCTCTCCCCCTCCCCCCTCTTTAAATAGATATGGAATATGGAATATGGAAAAATTAAAAAATTAAATCTAGACATTGCTCCACTCTTTTGCTCATAACTTCACTCCCTCTGCTCCGATTTACTTCGTTCTTTTTTCATATAGTAGCTAACCCATCCCCCATCCCCATCCCACCTTCCATCCTTTGCTCCCCCACCCCACCCCACCCCAAACACCATCACGCAGCGTAGCAAGCGGGCACCAACTAGTCTATATATATAAAAACCGACTTTGTCTTTTGCGGGAACTCTATCTCCTCTGAACGTATATGGTATACAGGTATATTGAATATACTATTAGATTCCAAACTTAACTGGTTAGTTGTTAAAGTTAAATTTAATTTCGAAATTTCCTAATGGTGGGGGTAATTTCGAAAAAACACTTTTTTACCAAACTTTATATTTATATAGATTACATTGTTGCGCATCTTTTAGTCCTATTCATTTTTAGGGGAGGGGTATGCTCTCGGAGGGGCAGGGGCACAAAGTTTCAACTTTAAATGGTTATATTTTCTTATCCAAGTATCGTAGACAATTGATTAAGATCTTAAATGAAAGATATCAATTAAATGTCTAACATAATTGATTTTCAAGTTCATCAGGTTAGAGGGGTGGAAGTTACGGGGGGTTGAAAATCATTAAAATTGATGGGAAATTTTTCATACATATTGAAAACACATTATACTTATTTGCTCCCAACATTACCCACCGATTTTGTTCGGATATTTTTTTTCTATTATATAATTCACTCCTACATATTATAGGCTGTTGTTTTTTTCGCCCGCGGGGTAGGGGGGGAAATTAGGCTCTTAAAATTCTTTTAATTTTCCTTGAGCCATTTGCGCCTCGAGTATA
Organism: Dioctria linearis; assembly: GCA_963930735.1. Lineage (NCBI taxonomy): Eukaryota > Metazoa > Arthropoda > Insecta > Diptera > Asilidae > Dioctria > Dioctria linearis. Next base: position 183,917,007 of record OZ005741.1, on the reverse strand, counting down.
GGGTGTGGGTACTTAAACTTCTTACAAAAAATTCAGCTTTCCGATGGTGTACTAGATTTTTCAAAATGTACTAGATTAAACTTTAACCCCTTGCATGGGGCGTAGTATATTTTCTAATTTTTTCAAAAAACTTGAGTATATGTGCGACATTAAGGTCTTTCGATATGTATCCTTAATTTTTTAGTACTACACTATTTTCTATTCAAATTGTAGTACTAGATCACTTAGGTTTTAAAATCAACATAACTCGGTACGATTAAGTCCAATCTGGAAACGCTTTTTTTTATTCACTTTCTTTTATCACATACTATAATTTGTTGAAGAAAATTTTTCTAGACCACGAGTAATTTTTGGGGTGGTGGGTGAAAATCCATCCCATTTTTCTTACACCTGTATTTTTGTCAAATTACAATATTTCTTTATGAAACATTAAATGCAAATACAACTTTTCAAATACTATTAGCTTACATTAATTTTTATTGAATTTTATGAAAGGGGCGGGGGGTGGGAGGTGCCAAAGTCATTGGGTACTCAAAATTTTATATGCTCACAACTTCCGTAATTATTAACTGATTTTAATGAAATTCAAATGGGTACTACATATATATACTCGACATCTTTTGGCGTTTTTACATTTTCGAATTTCGAAAATTATCAGTACTAAACTTGAGATTTTTCGAAAAAATCGCACTTTTTTCAATGCCACATTATACTATTAGTTATTATTCAATTTAAACATAATAGACTGTTAAAACTTACCTAAGATAACAAGCTTTCATAATCGAAAACAAAAATTCGAAATTTCGAAATTCCTACCAGCGCAGCAAGAGCATTTATTTGGGGGTGGTAAAATTACTTCTTTTCTTAATTTTCCTCAAAAATTTTCCCTCCACCCCCTCCAATTTTTCATACGTTCTACATGCGCCTGCTTGAGGTCCATCTTTTCCGGGGAGGGGGAATTTTTTTCGGGGGAAGGAGGAGAATTTCTCTGAACAAAAACTGCAAAAAAAAATTATTGTTCTTCCCCGACCCCCCTTATACTTCGCCGCAAAATTACCGCTCCCCCACTTTAGGCTACACATCCTAACCGCAAATATTTCGTCCAAACAACATCCCCCCCTTACTCTTCACGTTTCCCCACAATAGTGAAATTATTTTTTTCTCACAATTTTCCCACTCGCCACCCACTTTTGAAACTCTTTCGCTTTTTATTTCTAAACCATACCTCCAATCGGCTTGAAACTTCCACAAACGTTTTCTATACATCCTCTAGATGCTTTTATACCCCCCTCTTCCAGATAGAAAGTGTTTTATTCCAAAGTTATTCGCGATAATAAAACGACCAAATCACACTAAATTCAGTTAATCCGGTAATTTCGAAAACACATTAACGGTTATTTCTCGCTTAAATTTCAACCGATTTTCAAAATTCTTTTTGCTAAATTCATTGTGATTTTTTTATGATTTTTTGAGACTATTACGAGATACGTCGGGTCACGGGTTCCAGAGTTCTGACCCAACTCCATATATTAATATAAAAAAAATTAAATGGTATAAAAAATTTCCCTCCCGGGGGGTAGGAGTATTTTTTTAATAAACTACCTTTTGTTTAGAATGTTTGTACAAAAGTTTATTCAAATCAGATTGAAAATACTATTTTTAAAATTCTTTAAGAATACCGATACCCCGTTTCACCATACAACGCCATCTAACAAATATTACATGAAACTTTTTTCACTTTTCTCCTTTTCTTTGGATTCACCTGCTTATAGGTGATATTCAAAAATTTACTGTATTCAATTATCTTCAATAATCTAGAAGTTATTAACTCCACAATGATTGTAATTTTAAAATTTTATATAGTCCGGGAATTACGGATACCAACTAAATACTATTACTAACTCTTTTTTAACAATTTTTTTTTCCACATTTAAATACTACATAAAATTCCTAATAGTACTCTATTCACAGTTAGAATACATTATGAACAAATTATCAGAGAAAAATTTTTTTTTTTTAACTCAATACATTTAGCGATATTCATCAAAATTTCTCAAATCGGCATTTCGCCTGTTCTGGAGGTGTCACCTTAAACCAACCTAGGAGATAAATTATCAATGAGGTTTAAAGGTACTGGTATCCTCTTTCTTTCATGAACAGCATGTTTCTATTTGATTAAATTTTTTTAACCAACTTTGCCTTTAACTGACATCCTACCATCACCATTTGTCTCAATTTATACGTGGTACTTGAGATGAACGCGCGTATAAATTGACATAATAATTAACTTTTTTTTTATTCTATTTTAATAACTAAATAGTACATCAAATTATAAACAAATAACAATTAACAGTAATGGTACACTCGGAACAAATTATTCGGCAAAAAAATTCACCAACTGGATAATCGAAATTCTCACTACATATGGAAATTTAACTTTTTTCACAATCTCTTCATAGGAGGGAGGGGGTGCGAGGGATGAAATGGAGTAAAGTGATATCAAGTGGAAAACGGCTATCCTACACTTACTTTCCATCATACCTACATTCATATGTGATGCAGGTTTCATTATCAAACTTGGTTCGCTTTCTACACCACTCTATGCTAACTGGATTATATTAATACCTGCAAAACCACCCCCCACCCAGAAATCGGCTAAATATCATCCGATTTGCAAAATTCTTTCTGCTTATTTTTTTGCGATTTTTTTCTGATTTTTTGAGCATATTTTCTTTACCCTCCCGGTTACGTTGCCAAAATTAATTTCCGACGGCCAAAATTTCAGTCTGAAATATACATTTCGAAACTTTGTTCAACGAATTGTTGAATAATCCAATTTTTTATTTTTTTATGAATGCGCCCCTGTTAGGAGATTATCTATACTAAATTTCAGGAAGATAGCTTTTCATTTACCTATTTAAAAAAAATAAAATCTATTCAAATTTTGCATGACCACTTAGCGCCACCTACCGGTGCTCCCTGACAACTCAGGGTCATACCAGTTACACAGTTGGATAACTACGGACCTCCTCTATACGTGGCATTTTATTTGAAGAAATTTGCTGTATTCCTTAAGATTCTATGCCAATTTAACTGCGGCAACTCCCGCGAAAATTTGCAATTTTGAGCATTTTTCAAGGGGTAAGCCCATGAAAAAATCGCGATTTTTACTTTCTCTCCTACCCCGGCATGCGGGTACTTTTTGGAAAGGGCTCGGCGAGTACATTACAGAAAAAAACTTACTTCCTTATTCCACCCCACTATTCGGGCGATTTGGCGCCAAAAACCGTTATTTTTAAATTACGATTTCCAGATTTTTGCTAAATCACGCCACCTTGCGGGATTTTCGAGAACTATTTCCAACATGTTTTTTATGCATAATAATCACACGTTTCTCTGCTATTTCAGACAATTTATCTCAGTCCAATAGGGTATCCTTTCCAATAGTTACAAACATATCTATCACCTGAGTACATAATCGTCGGCGCAGGACACATGAAGTGGGTGTGTATTCCCAAAACCAGATGGTGTCAACTTTTTCATCTTTTTTTTTCCACAATTAAATACTACATAAAATTCCTAATAATACTGCATTTACAGTTTTAATACATTGGGAAGAAATTATCGAAGAAAAAAAATCACGCAGTTGATCTTCGGAGCCCCCGATATAAATGGAAATTCACTTTTTTCGGGTTCCTCGGTTAGCAGTGTGGGAGGGAAAGGGACCAAATGAAGTGGAATGACATGAAAAGGAAAGTTGCTTTCCTACACTTATTTCCTGTCACATACACAGTCACATTTACCTATGTAGTAACTTTCCAATATAAATGTGTTACATTCCACTTATATGGAAACGAAGAAATGCTGCCATTTATTCTTTAGTTCAAATATCTATAGGCTTTACACGCCGGGGGGGTTCGGGGGGGGTGGAACCCCCCCGTTATGCAAAAGACTTTTCACCGCATACAGTGATTAGTGTGGCAGGAAGTTTAATCGCAACAATAATTTGCAATCCAAGTCACCTTTCCGTCAATTGGGCGCCGAAAACCGTTTTTTTTGAATTGCTGAATCCACATTTTTGCTAACTTATGCCACCTGTCGGGACGTTCTTCAACTAATCCCAGGACGTTATTCCGGTCATAGTAATGATTGAGATATCCGCCATTTTTCACAATTTACTTTATGCCAATTGGACCCTCCCTCCCCCTTCCTCAACCCTTTAAAAGGATATGGAAAATGGAAAAATTCAAAAATAAAATCTAGACTTTGCTCCACTCTTTTGTTCATAACTTCACTCCCTCTGCTCCGATTTACTTCGTTCTTTTTTCATATAGTAGCTAACCCATCCCCAATCCCATCCCCACTGCTTCGGCTCCCCCCACCAACAGCGCAGCGTAGCAAGCGGGCATTTACTAGTCTTCCACTATTGGGCGGCGCCGGAGGCGCCCGCCCAATAGTGTCAGTATATATAAAAAGTGACTTCGTGTTTTGCGGGAATTCTATCTCCTCCGAGACTATACAACCTACAGCAATGATTCGGGTGTCATTGGACGTGTAGCTTAGCTACGCAGTTGTTAAATGTAAATTCGAAATCGAGTTTCGAAAATGGAGGGGTTAATTTCGAAAAAACACTTTTTTACCAAACTTGATATTTAAGGAGATTCCATTATCGCGCATCTTTTGGTGCTATTCATTTTGCGGGGAGGGGAAAGCTCTCGGAGGGGCGGGGGCTCAAACTTTCAACTTTAAGCGGCTATATTTTCTGAACCAAGCATCGCAGATAACTCATTAAGATCTCAAATGAAAGATATCGACTAGCTGAGTAACACAGTTGATTTTCAAGTTCGTCGGTGAAGAGGGGAGGGAATTAAAGGGGGCTGACCATCGTAAAAATGAAAGGGCAATTTTCCATACATTTTGAAAACACATTTTACCTATCTCCTCCGAAGATTACCGGCCGATTTTCTTCGGGTATTTTTTTTGTATTGTATAATTCAGTCCTCTATAACATAGGCTACTTTTTTTTCCGCCCGGGGGGTAGGGGGGGAAATTAGGCTCTTAAAATTCTTTTAACTTTCCTTCAGCCATTTGAGCTCAGAGTATAGAGTGTGGGTACTCAAACTTCTTAGAAAAAATTCAGCTTTCCGATGGTGTCCTAGATTTTTCAAAATGTACTAGATTGAACTTTGACCCCCTGCAGGGGGCGCAGCTTATTTTCCAATTTTTTGAAAAAACTTCAGCATATGTAGGACGTTAAGGTCTTTCGACGTACATACTCAGTTTTTTAGTACTACAGTGTTTTCTATTCGAAGTGTAGTACTAGATCACCTAATTTTCAAATCTACATAACTCGCTAGGATTAAATGCAATTCAGAAACGGTTTTTTTTATTCGATTTGGCATATTAGGTACTATAATTCGTGGAAGAACATTTCCTTATACGGGGGGTAATTTTAGGGTGGGGGGTGCAAACCCACCCGATTTTTCCTAAACCTGTATTTTTGTCAAATTTTAATCTATCTATATGAAACATGAAATGCAAATACAACTTTTGAAATAATAGTACCTCATATAAATTTTTATTGATTTTTATGAAAGGGGCGGGGGGTGGGAGGTGCCAAAGTGAATGGATACTCAAAATTTTATATGGTCAGAACTGCCGTAATTATGAACCGATTTTGATGAAATTTTATCACATCATACATCCCTCCAGTGCACATTTTTTGGCGTTTTTAGATTTTCGAATTTCGAAAATTTTTAGTACTAAACTTGAGATTTTTCGAAAAAATCGAGGTATTTTCAGCGCAAGATTATACTATTACTTATTATTCAATTCCAACATAACGGACCGCTAAAACTTACCGAAGATGACGGGCTTTCGAAGTCGAAAAGAAAAATTCGAAATTTCGAAATTCCTACCAGCGCAGCAAGAGCATTTATTTTAGGGTGGTAAAATTCGTGCTTTGTAGAATTTTCCTGAAAAATTTTCCTTCCACCCCCTCCAACTTTTTACACGTTCTATATGCGCCTCCTTTAGATGCATCTTTTTAGGGGAGCGGGAATTTTTTTCGGGGGATGGGGGGAGAATTTCTCCGAACAAAAACTGTAAAAAAAACAGTTTGTCGTTCCCCCACCCCCCTTAGACTTCTCCTAAAAATTCACCCGACCCCTCTATATCTTGCCCCTTCTTACCCCGCAGATACCCGCCATATACACTCCCTCCACTTTCCCCTCACGTTTCCCCGCAAAACTTAATTTTGTTTTTCTACGTACAATTGTACTATTACTAATTATTCCATTCCAACATCTCACACCGCTAAAAGTTACTCTTTCTAACTGGCTTTATAAATGTAAAAAAAAAAATTGGAATATCCAAGTTACTACAAGCACAGCAAGAGCATTTATCCAACAGGTCCTAAAATTCATTCCTTTTTAATTTTTCCTCACACATTTCCCTTCCATCCCCTCAAGATTTATACGTCTCATATATGCACGAGTTAAGCGTCCATCGTTTACGAGTTCCAGAAATTTTTTCGGGGGGAAGGGGGGAGATGTCCCTGAACAAAAACTGAAAAAATACGATTTGCTCTTCCCCCACCCCCCTTATACTTCCTCTGAAAATTATCCCTACCCCTCTAAGGGATGCCCCTCCCCATTCCCTAAATACCCTCCAAACATCTTTCCCCCGTAACTCTTCACGTTTCCCGCCAAAATAAGAAATTAATTACATAACTTCACAAGGTACGCTAAATTAGATTCAATCTAATTAACTACATGTGTATGTATGTGTGCTACTTAAGTCAGCACCATTTTTCTCGGCCAAATTCCAGCCGATTTAAAAAATTCTTTTTGCTGCATTTATTGTGATTTTTTTCTGATTTTTTGAGACTATTTCGAGTTTCGGACCGGGGTACTTTAGGGTGCGGGGTTGGTACCCCCGCCGGGGGGGTACTTCTTATACAGTATGTTGCATATCAAATGATAGGTCTCGGAGAGTACTATGGGACGGAGTACACTTTTTTACAATCTGGAGAGCTTCGTTGAATGAATTTTTTTAAATTAAATCCCCGTACAATTTAATACCCACCCCATAATTCGGCCAAATATAATCCTATTTGCAAAATTCCTTCTGCTTATTTTTTTGTGATTTTTTCTGATTTTTTGAGCATATCTTCTTTGCCCTCCCGGTTACGTTGCCAAAATTAATTTACGACGGCCAAAATTTCAGTCTCAAATATACATTTCGAATCTTTATTAAACGAATTGTTGAATGATCCAAGTTTTTATTTTTTTATGAATGCGCCCCTGTTAGGAGATTATCTATACTAAATTTCAGGAAGATTGCTTTTCATTTACCTATTTAAAAAAAATAAAATCTATTCAAATTTTGCATCCACACTCAGCGCCATCTACCGGTGCTCCCTGACAACTCAGGGTCATACCAGTTACACAGTTGGATAACTACGGACCTCCTCTATACGTGGCATTTTATTTGAAGAAATTTGCTGTATTCCTTAAGATTCTATGCCAATTTAACTGCGGCAACTCCCGCGAAAATTTGCAATTTTGAGCATTTTTCAAGGGGTAAGCCCATGAAAAAATCGCGATTTTTACTTTCTCTCCTACCCCGGCATGCGGGTACTTTTTGGAAAGGTCTCGGCGAGTACATTACAGAAAAAAACTTACTTCCTTTTTCCACCCCACTTTACGGACGATTTGGCGCCAAAAACCGTTATTTTTAAATTACGATTTGTACATTTTTTATAAATCACGCCACCTTGCGGGATTTTCGAGAACTATTTCCAACATTTTTTTGAAGCATAATAATCACAGGTATATCAGCTATTTCAGACTTTCCATTAAATATAGTGATCAGTACGACTCGAAGTTAGCAATTTAACGAGCATCCACAATCTTAATTTTTTCCATCCCTCTGCTTTAGGTAATAATAAGATTTGATCATATGACTCCTTTATTATAATTACTCTTTTATCTAACCAGGGGGGTTTGGGGGGGTGTAACCCCCCGTTACGCGAAAGGCTTTTCACTGCATACAGTGATCAGTGCTACTCGAAGTTAGCAATTTAACGAGCATACAGAAGCTTAATGTTTTGCATCCGTCTGCTTTAGGTAATAACAAAATACTGTTATATGACCCCTTCATTATAATTACTCTTATATCTAACCAGGGGGGTTCGGGGGGTGTAACCCCCCGTTACGCGAAAAGCTTTCCATTAAATACAGTGATCAGTGCTACTCGAAGTTAGCAATTTAACGAGCATACAGAAGCTTAATGCTTTGCATCCGTCTGCTTTAGGTAATAACAAAATACTGTTATATAAACCCTTCATTATAATTACTCTTATATCTAACCAGGGGGGTTCGGGAGGTGTAACCCCCCGTTACGCGAAAGGCTTTCCATTAAATATAGTGATCAGTGCGACTCGAAGTTAGCAATTTAACGAGCATCCACAATCTTAATTTTTTCCATCCCTCTGCTTTAGGTAATAATAAGATTTTATCATATGACTCCTTTATTATAATTACTCTTTTATCTAACCAGGGGGTTCGGGGGGTGTAACCCCCCGTTACGCGAAAGGCTTTTCACTGCATACAGTGATTAGTGCGCCAGGAAGTTTAATCGCAACAATAATCGGCAATCCACCTCACCTTTCCGTTAATTGGGCGCCGAAAACCGTTATTTTTGAATTGCTGAATCCACATTTTTTCTAACTTATGCCACCTCTCGGGACTTTCTTCACCCAATTCCAACATGTTATTGCGGCCATGTTAATCCATAAGATGTCTGCCATTTTTCACAATTTATTTCATGCTAATAGGACCATCCCTCCCCCTCTCCCCCCTCTTTAAATAGATATGGAATATGGAATATGGAAAAATTAAAAAATTAAATCTAGACATTGCTCCACTCTTTTGCTCATAACTTCACTCCCTCTGCTCCGATTTACTTCGTTCTTTTTTCATATAGTAGCTAACCCATCCCCAACCCCCCACCCCACCTTCCATCCTTTGCTCCCCCACCCCACCCCACCCCAAACACCATCACGCAGCGTAGCAAGCGGGCACCAACTAGTCTATATATATAAAAACCGACTTTGTCTTTTGCGGGAACTCTATCTCCTCTGAACGTATACGGTATACAGGTATATTGAATATACTATTAGATTCCAAACTTAACTGGTTAGTTGTTAAAGTTAAATTTAATTTCGAAATTTCCTAATGGTGGGGGTAATTTCGAAAAAACACTTTTTTACCAAACTTTATATTTATATAGATTACATTGTTGCGCATCTTTTAGTCCTATTCATTTTTAGGGGAGGGGTATGCTCTCGGAGGGGCAGGGGCACAAAGTTTCAACTTTAAATGGTTATATTTTCTTATCCAAGTATCGTAGACAATTGATTAAGATCTTAAATGAAAGATATCAATTAAATGTCTAACATAATTGATTTTCAAGTTCATCAGGTTAGAGGGGTGGAAGTTACGGGGGGTTGAAAATCGTTAAAATTGATGGGAAATTTTTCATACATATTGAAAACACATTATACTTATTTGCTCCCAACATTACCCACCGATTTTGTTCGGATATTTTTTTTCTATTATATAATTCACTCCTACATATTATAGGCTATTGTTTTTTTCGCCCGCGGGGTAGGGGGGGAAATTAGGCTCTTAAAATTCTTTTAATTTTCCTTGAGCCATTTTCGCCCCGAGTATAGGGTGTGGGTACTCAAACTTCTTAGAAAAAATTCAGCTTTCCGATAGTGTACTAGATTTTTCAAAATGTACTAGATTAAACTTTAACCCCTTGCAGGGGGCGTAGTATATTTTCTAATTTTTTCAAAAAACTTTAGTGTATGTGCGACATTAAGGTCTTTCGATATGCATCCTTAATTTTTTAGTACTACACTATTTTCTATTCAAATTGTAGTACTAGATCACTTAGGTTTTAAAATCAACATAACTCGGTACGATTAAGTCCAATCTGGAAACGCTTTTTTTTATTCACTTTCTTTTATCACATACTATAATTTGTTGAAGAAAATTTTTCTAGACCACGAGTAATTTTTGGGGTGGTGGGTGAAAATCCATCCCATTTTTCTTACACCTGTATCTTTGTCAAATTACAATCTTTCTATATGAAACATTAAATGCAAATATAACTTTTCAAATACTATTAGCTTACATTACCTTTTATTGAATTTTATGAAAGGGGCGGGGGGTGGGAGGTGCCAAAGTCATTGGGTACTCAAAATTTTATATGCTCACAACTTCCGTAATTATTAACTGATTTTAATGAAATTCAAATGGGTACTACATATATATACTCGACATCTTTTGGCGTTTTTACATTTTCGAATTTCGAAAATTATCAGTACTAAACTTGAGATTTTTCGAAAAAATCGCACTTTTTTCAATGCCACATTATACTATTAGTTATTATTCAATTTAAACATAATAGACTGTTAAAACTTACCTAAGATAATAAGCTTTCATAATCGAAAACAAAAATTCGAAATTTCGAAATTCCTACCAGCGCAGCAAGAGCATTTATTTGGGGGTGGTAAAATTACTTCTTTTCTTAATTTTCCTCAAAAATTTTCCCTCCACCCCCTCCAATTTTTCATACGTTCTACATGCGCCTGCTTGAGGTCCATCTTTTCCGGGGAGGGGGAATTTTTTTCGGGGGAAGGAGGAGAATTTCTCTGAACAAAAACTGCAAAAAAAAATTATTGTTCTTCCCCGACCCCCCTTATACTTCGCCGCAAAATTACCCCTCCCCCACTTTAGGCTGCACATCCTAACCGCAAATATTTCGTCCAAACAACATCCCCCCTTACTCTTCACGTTTCCCCACAATAGTGAAATTATTTTTTTCTCACAATTTTCCCACTCGCCACCCACTTTTGAAACTCTTTCGCTCTTTATTTCTAAACCATACCTCCAATCGGGATGAAACTTTCACAAACGTTTTCTATACATCCTCTAGATGCTTTTATACCCCCCTCTTCCAGATAGAAAGTGTTTTATTCCAAAGTTATTCGCGTTAATAAAACGACCAAATCACACTAAATTCAGTTAATCCGGTAATTTCGAAAACACATTAACGGTTATTTCTCGCTTAAATTTCAACCGATTTTCAAAATTCTTTTTGCTAAATTCATTGTGATTTTTTTATGATTTTTTGAGACTATTCCGAAATACGTCGGGTCACGGGTTCCAGAGTTGTGACTCAACTCCATATATTAATAAAAAAAAAAAATTATATGGTATAAAAAATTTCCCTCCCGGGGGGTGGGGGTATTTTTCTAATAAACTACCTTTTGTTTAGAATGTTTGTACAAAATTTTATTCAAATCACACTGCGAATACTATTTTTAAAATTCTTTAAGAATACCGATACCCGGTTTCACCATACAACGCCATCTAACAAATATTACATGAAACTTTTTTTCAATTTTCTCACTTTCTTCGGATTCACCTGCTTATAGGTGATATTCAAAAATTTACCGTATTCAATTATCTTCAATAATCTATAAGTTATTAACTTCACAATGATTGTAATTTTAAAATTTAATATAGTCCGGGAATTACGGATACCAACTAAATACTATTACTAACTCTTTTTTAACAATTTTTTTTTTCACAATTAAATACTACATAAAATTTCTAATAGTACTCTATTCACAGTAAGAATACATTATGAACAAATTATCAGAGAAAAATTTTTTTTTTTTAACTCAATACATTTACCGATATTCATCAAAATTTCTCAAATCGGCATTTCGCCTGTTCTGGAGGTGTCACCTTAAACCAACCTAGGAGATAAATTATCAATGAGGTTTAAAGGTACTGGTATCCTCTTTCTTTCATGAACAGCATGTTTCTATTTGATTAAATTTTTTTAACCAACTTTGCCTTTAACTGACATCCTACCATCACCATTTGTCTCAATTTATACGTGGTACTTGAGATGAACGCGCGTATAAATTGACGTAATAATTAACTTTTTTTTTATTCTATTTTAATAACTAAATAGTACATCAAATTATAAACAAACAACAATTAACAGTAATGGTACACTTGGAACAAATTATTCGGCAAAAAAATTCACCAACTGGATAATCGAAATTCTCACTACATATGGAAATTTAACTTTTTTCACAATCTCTTCATAGGAGGGAGGGGGTGCGAGGGATGAAATGGAGTAAAGTGATATCAAGTGGAAAGCGGCTATCCTACACTTACTTTCCATCACACCTACATTCATATGTGATGCAGGTTTCATTATCAAACTTGGTTCGCTTTCTACACCACTCTATGCTAACTGGATTATATTAATACCTGCAAAACCACCCCCCACCCAGAAATCAGCTAAATATCATCCGATTTTCAAAATTCTTTCTGCTTATTTTTTTGCGATTTTTTTCTGATTTTTTGAGCATATCTTCTTTACCCTCCCGGTTACGTTGCCAAAATTAATTTCCGACGGCCAAAATTTCAGTCTGAAATATACATTTCGAAACTTTGTTCAACGAATTGTTGAATAATCCAATTTTTTATTTTTTTATGAATGCACCCCTGTTAGGAGATTATCTATACTAAATTTCAGGAAGATAGCTTTTCATTTACCTATTTAAAAAAAATAAAATCTATTCAAATTTTGCATGACCACTTAGCGCCACCTACCGGTGCTCCCTGACAACTCACGGGCATACGAGTTACACAGTTTGATAACTACAGATCTCCTCTATACGCGGCATTTTATTTGAAGAAATTTGTTGCATTCCTTAAGATTCTATGCCAATTTAACTGCGGCAACTCCCGCGAAAATTTGCAATTTTGAGCATTTTTCAAGGGGTAACCCCATGAAAAAATCGCGATTTTTACTTTCTCTCCTACCCCGGCATGCGGGTACTTTTTGGAAAGGGCTCGGCGAGTACATTACAGAAAAAAACTTACTTCCTTATTCCACCCCACTATTCGGGCGATTTGGCGCCAAAAACCGTTATTTTTAAATTACGATTTCCAGATTTTTGCTAAATCACGCCACCTTGCGGGATTTTCGAGAACTATTTCCAACATGTTTTTTATGCATAATAATCACACGTTCCTCTGCTATTTCAGACAATTTATCTCAGTCCAATAGGGTATCCTTTCCAATAGTTACAAACATATCTATCACCTGAGTACATAATCGTCGGCGCAGGACACATGAAGTGGGTGTGTATTCCCAAAACCAGATGGTGTCAACTTTTTCATCTTTTTTTTCCACAATTAAATACTACATAAAATTCCTAATAATACTGCATTTACAGTTTTAATACATTGGGAAGAAATTATCGAAGAAAAAAAATCACGCAGTTGATCTTCGGAGCCCCCGATATAAATGGAAATTCACTTTTTTCGGGTTCCTCGGTTAGCAGTGTGGGAGGGAAAGGGACCAAATGAAGTGGAATGACATGAAATGGAAAGTTGCTTTCCTACACTTATTTCCTGTCACATACACAGTCACATTTACCTATGTAGTAACTTTCCAATATAAATGTGTTACATTCCACTTATATGGAAACGAAGAAATGCTGCCATTTATTCTTTAGTTCAAATATCTATAGGCTTTACACACCGGGGGGGTTCGGGGGGGGGGGGGGGGGGGGGGTGGAACCCCCCCGTTATGCAAAAGACTTTTCACCGCATACAGTGATTAGTGTGGCAGGAAGTTTAATCGCAACAATAATTTGCAATCCAAGTCACCTTTCCGTCAATTGGGCGCCGAAAACCGTTTTTTTTGAATTGCTGAATCCACATTTTTGCTAACTTATGCCACCTGTCGGGACTTTCTTCAACCAATTCCAGGACGTTATTGCAGTCATATTAATCCTTGAGATGTCTGCCATTTTTCAAATTTATTTTATGCCAATAAGACCATCCCTCCCCCTCTCCCCCCTCTTTAAATAGATATGGAATATGGAAAAATTCTAAAATATAATCTAGACATTGCTCCACTCTTTTGCTCATAACTTCACTCCCTCTGCTCCGATTTACTTCGTTCTTTTTTCATATAGTAGCTAACCCATCCCCAATCCCATCCCCACTGCTTCGGCTCCACCCACCAACAGCGCAGCGTAGCAAGCGGGCATTTACTAGTCTATATATATAAAAACCGACTTTGTCTTTTGCGGGAACTCTATCTCCTCTGAACGTATACGGTATACAGGTATATTGAATATACTATTAGATTCCAAACTTAACTGGTTAGTTGTTAAAGTTAAAATTAATTTCGAAATTTCCTAATGGTGGGGGTAATTTCGAAAAAACACTTTTTTACCAAACTTTATATTTATATAGATTACATTGTTGCGCATCTTTTAGTCCTATTCATTTTTAGGGGAGGGGTATGCTCTCGGAGGGGCAGGGGCACAAAGTTTCAACTTTAAATGGTTATATTTTCTTATCCAAGTATCGTAGACAATTGATTAAGATCTTAAATGAAAGATATCAATTAAATGTCTAACATAATTGATTTTCAAGTTCATCAGGTTAGAGGGGTGGAAGTTACGGGGGGTTGAAAATCATTAAAATTGATGGGAAATTTTTCATACATATTGAAAACACATTATACTTATTTGCTCCCAACATTACCCACCGATTTTGTTCGGATATTTTTTTTCTATTATATAATTCATTCCTACATATTATAGGCTATTGTTTTTTTCGCCCGCGGGGTAGGGGGGGAAATTAGGCTCTTAAAATTCTTTTAATTTTCCTTGAGCCATTTTCGCCCCGAGTATAGGGTGTGGGTACTCAAACTTCTTAGAAAAAATTCAGCTTTCCGATAGTGTACTAGATTTTTCAAAATGTACTAGATTAAACTTTAACCCCTTGCAGGGGGCGTAGTATATTTTCTAATTTTTTCAAAAAACTTTAGTATATGTGCGACATTAAGGTCTTTCGATATGCATCCTTAATTTTTTAGTACTACACTATTTTCTATTAAAATTGTAGTACTAGATCACTTAGGTTTTAAAATCAATATAACTCGGTACGATTAAGTCCAATCTGGAAACGCTTTTTTTTATTCACTTTCTTTTATCACATACTATAATTTGTTGAAGAAAATTTTTCTAGACCACGAGTAATTTTTGGGGTGGTGGGTGAAAATCCATCCCATTTTTCTTACACCTGTATTTTTGTCAAATTACAATATTTCTTTATGAAACATTAAACGCAAATACAACTTTTCAAATACTATTAGCTTACATTAATTTTTATTGAATTTTATGAAAGGGGCGGGGGGTGGGAGGTGCCAAAGTCATTGGGTACTCAAAATTTTATATGCTCACAACTTCCGTAATTATTAACTGATTTTAATGAAATTCAAATGGATACTACATATATATATTCGACATCTTTTGGCGTTTTTACATTTTCGAATTTCGAAAATTATCAGTACTAAACTTGAGATTTTTCGAAAAAATCGCACTTTTTTCAATGCCACATTATACTATTAGTTATTATTCAATTTAAACATAATAGACTGTTAAAACTTACCTAAGATAATAAGCTTTCATAATCGAAAACAAAAATTCGAAATTTCGAAATTCCTACCAGCGCAGCAAGAGCATTTATTTTGGGGTGGTAAAATTACTTCTTTTCTTAATTTTCCTCAAAAATTTTCCCTCCACCCCCTCCAATTTTTCATACGTTCTACATGCGCCTGCTTGAGGTCCATCTTTTCCGGGGAGGGGGAATTTTTTTCGGGGGAAGGAGGAGAATTTCTCTGAACAAAAACTGAAAAAAAAATGATTGTTCTTCCCCGACCCCCCTTATACTTCGCCGCAAAATTACCCCTCCCCCACTTTAGGCTACACATCCTAACCGCAAATATTTCGTCCAAACAACATCCCCCCCTTACTCTTCACGTTTCCCCACAATAGTGAAATTATTTTTTTCTCACAATTTTCCCACTCGCCACCCACTTTTGAAACTCTTTCGCTTTTTATTTCTAAACCATACCTCCAATCGGCTTGAAACTTCCACAAACGTTTTCTATACATCCTCTAGATGCTTTTATACCCCCCTCTTCCAGATAGAAAGTGTTTTATTCCAAAGTTATTCGCGATAATAAAACGACCAAATCACACTAAATTCAGTTAATCCGGTAATTTCGAAAACACATTAACGGTTATTTCTCGCTTAAATTTCAACCGATTTTCAAAATTCTTTTTGCTAAATTCATTGTGATTTTTTTATGATTTTTTGAGACTATTTCGAAATACGTCGGGTCACGGGTTCCAGAGTTGTGACCCAACTCCATATATTAATATAAAAAAAATTAAATGGTATAAAAAATTTCCCTCACGGGGGGTGGGAGTATTTTTTTAATAAACTACCTTTTGTTTAGAATGTTTGTACAAAAGTTTATTCAAATCAGATTGCAAATACTATTTTTAAAATTCTTTAAGAATACCGATACCCCGTTTCACCATACAACGCCATCTAACAAATATTACATGAAACTTTTTTCACTTTTCTCCTTTTCTTTGGATTCACCTGCTTATAGGTGATATTCAAAAATTTACTGTATTCAATTATCTTCAATAATCTAGAAGTTATTAACTCCAAAATGATTGTAATTTTAAAATTTAATATAGTCCGGGAATTACGGATACCAACTAAATACTATTACTAACTCTTTTTTAACAATTTTTTTTTCCACATTTAAATACTACATAAAATTCCTAATAGTACTCTATTCACAGTTAGAATACATTATGAACAAATTATCAGAGAAATTTTTTTTTTTTTATAACTCAATACATTTACCGATATTCATCAAAATTTCTCAAATCGGCATTTCGCCTGTTCTGGAGGTGTTACCCTAAACCACCCTAGGAGATAAATTATCAATGAAGTTTAAAGGTACTGGTATCCTCTTTCTTTCATGAACAGCATGTTTCTATTTGATTAAATTTTTTTAACCAACTTTGCCTTTAACTGACATCCTACCATCACCATTTGTCTCAATTTATACGTGGTACTTGAGATGAACGCGTATATAAAATGACGTAATAATTAACTTTTTTTTTATTCTATTTTAATAACTAAATAGTACATCAAATTATAAACAAATAACAATTAACAGTAATGGTACACTCGGAACAAATTATTCGGCAAAAAAATTCACCAACTGGATAATCGAAATTCTCACTACATATGGAAATTTAACTTTTTTCACAATCTCTTCATAGGAGGGAGGGGGTGCGAGGGATGAAATGGAGTAAAGTGATATCAAGTGGAAAGCGGCTATCCTACACTTACTTTCCATCACACCTACATTCATATGTGATGCAGGTTTCATTATCAAACTTGGTTCGCTTTCTACACCACTCTATGCTAACTGGATTATATTAATACCTGCAAAACCACCCCCCACCCAGAAATCAGCTAAATATCATCCGATTTTCAAAATTCTTTCTGCTTATTTTTTTGCGATTTTTTTCTGATTTTTTGAGCATATTTTCTTTACCCTCCCGGTTACGTTGCCAAAATTAATTTCCGACGGCCAAAATTTCAGTCTGAAATATACATTTCGAAACTTTGTTCAACGAATTGTTGAATAATCCAATTTTTTATTTTTTTATGAATGCGCCCCTGTTAGGAGATTATCTATACTAAATTTCAGGAAGATAGCTTTTCATTTACCTATTTAAAAAAAATAAAATCTATTCAAATTTTGCATGACCACTTAGCGCCACCTACCGGTGCTCCCTGACAACTCAGGGTCATAGCAGTTACACAGTTGGATAACTACGGACCTCTTCTATACGTGGCATTTTATTTGAAGAAATTTGCTGTATTCCTTAAGATTTTATGCCAATTTAACTGCGGCAACTCCCGCGAAAATTTGCAATTTTGAGCATTTTTCAAGGGGTAAGCCCATGAAAAAATCGCGATTTTTACTTTCTCCCCTACCCCGGCATGCGGGTACTTTTTGGAAAGGTCTCGGCGAGTACATTACAGAAAAAAACTTACTTCCTTTTTCCACCCCACTTTTTGGTCGATTTGGCGCCAAAAACCGTTATTTTTAAATTGCGATTTCCAGATTTTTGCTAAATCACGCCACCTTGCGGGATTTTCGAGAACTATTTCCAACATGTTTTTTATGCATAATAATCACACGTTTCTCTGCTATTTCAGACAATTTATCTCAGTCCAATAGGGTATCCTTTCCAATAGTTACAAACATATCTATCACCTGAGTACATAATCGTCGGCGCAGGACACATGAAGGTGGTGTGTATTCCCAAAACCAGATGGTGTCAATTTTTTCATCTTTTTTTTCCACAATTAAATACTACACAAAATTCCTAATAATAATGCATTTACAGTTTTAATACATTGGGAAGAAATTATCGAAGAAAAAAAATCACGCAGTTGATCTTCGGAACCCCCGATATAAATGGAAATTCACTTTTTTCGGGTTCCTCGGTTAGCAGTGTGGGAGGGAAAGGGACCAAATGAAGTGGAATGACATGAAATGGAAAGTTGCTTTCCTACACTTATTTCCTGTCACATACACAGTCACATTTACCTATGTAGTAACTTTCCAATATAAATGTGTTACATTCCACTTATATGGAAACGAAGAAATGCTGCCATTTATTCTTTAGTTCAAATATCTATAGGCTTTACACACCGGGGGGGTTCGGGGGGGTGGAACCCCCCCGTTATGCAAAAGACTTTTCACCGCATACAGTGATTAGTGTGGCAGGAAGTTTAATCGCAACAATAATTTGCAATCCAAGTCACCTTTCCGTCAATTGGGCGCCGAAAACCGTTTTTTTTGAATTGCTGAATCCACATTTTTGCTAACTTATGCCACCTGTCGGAACTTTCTTCAACCAATTCCAGGACGTTATTGCGGTCATATTAATCCTTGAGATGTCTGCCATTTTTCAAATTTATTTTATGCCAATAAGACCATCCCTCCCCCTCTCCCCCCTCTTTAAATAGATATGGAATATGGAAAAATTCTAAAATATAATCTAGACATTGCTCCACTCTTTTGTTCATAACTTCACTCTCTCTGCTCCGATTTACTTCGTTCTTTTTTCATATAGTAGCTAACCCATCCCCCATCCCACCCACACTCCTTCGGCTCCCCCCACCCACAGCGCAGCGTAGCAAGCGGGCATTTACTAGTCTATATATATAAAAACGAGTTTTGTCTTTTGCGGGAACTCTATCTCCTCTGAACGTATACGGTATACAGGTATATTGAATATACTATTAGATTCCAAACTTAACTGGTTAGTTGTTAAAGTTAAATTTAATTTCGAAATTTCCTAATGGTGGGGGTAATTTCGAAAAAACACTTTTTTACCAAACTTTATATTTATATAGATTACATTGTTGCGCATCTTTTAGTCCTATTCATTTTTAGGGGAGGGGTATGCTCTCGGAGGGGCAGGGGCACAAAGTTTCAACTTTAAATGGTTATATTTTCTTATCCAAGTATCGTAGACAATTGATTAAGATCTTAAATGAAAGATATCAATTAAATGTCTAACATAATTGATTTTCAAGTTCATCAGGTTAGAGGGGTGGAAGTTACGGGGGGTGAAAATCATTAAAATTGATGGGAAATTTTTCATACATATTGAAAACACATTATACTTATTTGCTCCCAACATTACCCACCGATTTTGTTCGGATATTTTTTTTCTATTATATAATTCATTCCTACATATTATAGGCTATTGTTTTTTTCGCCCGCGGGGTAGGGGGGGAAATTAGGCTCTTAAAATTCTTTTAATTTTCCTTGAGCCATTTGAGCCTCGAGTATAGGGTGTGGGTACTTAAACTTCTTACAAAAAATTCAGCTTTCCGATGGTGTACTAGATTTTTCAAAATGTACTAGATTAAACTTTAACCCCTTGCAGGGGGCGTAGTATATTTTCTAATTTTTTCAAAAAACTTTAGTATATGTGCGACATTAAGGTCTTTCGATGTGCATCCTTAATTTTTTAGTACTACACTATTTTCTATTCAAATTGTAGTACTAGATCACTTAGGTTTTAAAATCAACATAACTCGGTACGTTTAAGTCCAATCTGGAAACGCTTTTTTTTATTCACTTTCTTTTATCACATACTATAATTTGTTGAAGAAAATTTTTCTAGACCAGGAGTAATTTTTGGGGTGGTGGGTGGAAATCCATCCCATTTTTCTTACACCTGTATTTTTGTCAAATTACAACATTTCTTTATGAAACATTAAATGCAAATACAACTTTTCAAATACTATTAGCTTACATTAATTTTTATTGAATTTTATGAAAGGGGCGGGGGGTGGGAGGTGCCAAAGTCATTGGGTACTCAAAATTTTATATGCTCACAACTTCCGTAATTATTAACTGATTTTAATGAAATTCAAATGGGTACTACATATATATACTCGACATCTTTTGGCGTTTTTACATTTTCGAATTTCGAAAATTATCAGTACTAAACTTGAGATTTTTCGAAAAAATCGCTCTTTTTTCAATGCCACATTATACTATTAGTTATTATTCAATTTAAACATAATAGACTGTTAAAACTTACCTAAGATAATGAGCTTTCATAATCGGAAACAAAAATTCGAAATTTCGAAATTCCTACCAGCGCAGCAAGAGCATTTATTTGGGGGTGGTAAAATTACTTCTTTTCTTAATTTTCCTCAAAAATTTTCCCTCCACCCCCTCCAATTTTTCATACGTTCTACATGCGCCTGCTTGAGGTCCATCTTTTCCGGGGAGGGGGAATTTTTTTCGGGGGAAGGAGGAGAATTTCTCTGAACAAAAACTGCAAAAAAAAATTATTGTTCTTCCCCGACCCCCTTATACTTCGCCGCAAAATTACCCCTCCTCCACTTTAGGCTGCACATCCTAGCCGAAAACATTTCCCCCAAACAACATCCCCCCCTTACTCTTCACGTTTCCTCACAATAGCGAAATTATTTTTTTCTCACAATTTTCCCACTTCCCACCCACTTTTGAAACTCTTTCGCTTTTTATTTCTAAACCATACCTCCAATCGGCTTGAAACTTCCACAAACGTTTTCTATACATCCTCTAGATGCTTTTATACCCCCCTCTTCCAGATAGAAAGTGTTTTATTCCAAAGTTATTCGCGATAATAAAACGACCAAATCACACTAAATTCAGTTAATCCGGTAATTTCGAAAACACATTAACGGTTATTTCTCGCTTAAATTTCAACCGATTTTCAAAATTCTTTTTGCTAAATTCATTGTGATTTTTTTATGATTTTTTGAGACTATTACGAGATACGTCGGGTCACGGGTTCCAGAGTTGTGACCCAACTCCATATATTAATATAAAAAAAATTAAATGGTATAAAAAATTTCCCTCCCGGGGAGTGGGGGTATTTTTCTAATAAACTACCTTTTGTTTAGAATGTTTGTACAAAATTTTATTCAAATCACACTGCGAATACTATTTTTAAAATTCTTTAAGAATACCGATATCCGGTTTCACCATACAACGCCATCTAACAAATATTACATGAAACTTTTTTTCAATTTTCTCACTTTCTTCGGATTCACCTGCTTATAGGTGATATTCGAAAATTTTACCGTATTCAATAATCTTCAATAATCTAGAAGTTATTAACTCCACAATGATTGAAATTTTAAAATTTTATATAGTCCGGGAATTACGTATACCAACTAAATACTATTACTAACTCTTTTTTAACAATTTTTTTTCCCACAATTAAATACTACATAAAATTCCTAATAGTACTCTATTCACAGTTAGAATACATTATGAACAAATTATCAGAGAAAAAATTTTTTTTTTTAACTCAATACATTTAGCGATATTCATCAAAATTTCTAAAATCGGGATTTCGCCTGTTCTGGAGGTGTCACCTTAAACCAACCTAGGAGATAAATTATCAATGAGGTTTAAAGGTACTGGTATCCTCTTTCTTTCATGAACAGCATGTTTCTATTTGATTAAATTTTTTTAACCAACTTTGCCTTTAACTGACATCCTACCATCACCATTTGTCTCAGTCTACACGAGGTACTTTAGATGAACGCGTATATAAAATGACGTAATAATTAACTTTTTTTTTTTATTATATTTTAATAACTAAATAGTACATCAAATTACAAACAAACGCCAATTAACAGTAATGGTACACTCGGAACAAATTATTCGGCAAAAAAAATCACAAACTGGATAATCGAAATTCTCACTACATATGGAAATTTAACTTTTTTCACAATCTCTTCATAGGAGGGAGGGGGTGCGAGGGATGAAATGGAGTAAAGTGATATCAAGTGGAAAGCGGCTATCCTACACTTACTTTCCATCACACCTACATTCATATGTGATGCAGGTTTCATTATCAAACTTGGTTCGCTTTCTACACCACTCTATGCTAACTGGATTATATTAATACCTGCAAAACCACCCCCCACCCAGAAATCGGCTAAATATCATCCGATTTGCAAAATTCTTTCTGCTTATTTTTTTGCGATTTTTTTCTGATTTTTTGAGCATATTTTCTTTACCCTCCCGGTTACGTTGCCAAAATTAATTTCCGACGGCCAAAATTTCAGTCTGAAATATACATTTCGAAACTTTGTTCAACGAATTGTTGAATAATCCAATTTTTTATTTTTTTATGAATGCGCCCCTGTTAGGAGATTATCTATACTAAATTTCAGGAAGATAGCTTTTCATTTACCTATTTAAAAAAAATAAAATCTATTCAAATTTTGCATGACCACTTAGCGCCACCTACCGGTGCTCCCTGACAACTCAGGGTCATAATAGTTACACAGTTGGATAACTACGGACCTCCTCTATACGTGGCATTTTATTTGAAGAAATTTGCTGTATTCCTTAAGATTCTATGCCAATTTAACTGCGGCAACTCCCGCGAAAATTTGCAATTTTGAGCATTTTTCAAGGGCCCATGAAAAAATCGCGATTTTTACTTTCTCTCCTACCCCGGCATGCGGGTACTTTTTGGAAAGGTCTCGGCGAGTACATTGCAGAAAAAAACTTACTTCCTTTTTCCACCCCACTTTACGGACGATTAGGCGCCAAAAACCGTTATTTTTAAATTACGATTTCCAGATTTTTGCTAAATCACGCCACCTTGCGGGATTTTCGAGAACTATTTCCAACATGTTTTTTATGCATAATAATCACACGTTTCTCTGCTATTTCAGACAATTTATCTCAGTCCAATAGGGTATCCTTTCCAATAGTTACAAACATATCTATCACCTGAGTACATAATCGTCGGCGCAGGACACATGAAGTGGGTGTGTATTCCCAAAACCAGATGGTGTCAACTTTTTCATCTTTTTTTTCCACAATTAAATACTACATAAAATTCCTAATAATACTGCATTTACAGTTTTAATACATTGGGAAGAAATTATCGAAGAAAAAAAATCACGCAGTTGATCTTCGGAGCCCCCGATATAAATGGAAATTCACTTTTTTCGGGTTCCTCGGTTAGCAGTGTGGGAGGGAAAGGGACCAAATGAAGTGGAATGACATGAAATGGAAAGTTGCTTTCCTACACTTATTTCCTGTCACATACACAGTCACATTTACCTATGTAGTAACTTTCCAAAATAAATGTGTTACATTCCACTTATATGGAAACGAAGAAATGCTGCCATTTATTCTTTAGTTCAAATATCTATAGGCTTTACACGCCGGGGGGGGGGGGGGGGGGGGGGGGGGTTCGGGGGGGTGGAACCCCCCCGTTATGCAAAAGACTTTTCACTGGATACAGTGATTAATGTGGCAGGAAGTTTAATCGCAACATAAAATTCCTAATAATACTGTATTCACAGTTAGAAACTATTATGAACAAATTATTGGAGATAAAAATCACGCAGTTGATCTTCGGAGCCCCCGATATAAATGGAAATTCACTTTTTTCAGGTTCCTCGGTTAGCAGTGTGGGAGGGAAAGGGACCAAATGAAGTGGAATGACATGAAATGGAAAGTTGCTTTCCTACACTTATTTCCTGTCACATACACAGTCACATTTACCTATGTAGTAACTTTCCAATATAAATGTGTTACATTCCACTTATATGGAAACGAAGAAATGCTGCCATTTATTCTTTAGTTCAAATATCTATAGGCTTTACACGCCGGGGGGGGGTTCGGGGGGGTGGAACCCCCCCGTTATGCAAAAGACTTTTCGCTGCATACAGTGATTAGTGTGGCAGGAAGTTTAATCGCAACATAAAATTCCTAATAATACTGTATTCACAGTTAGAAACTATTATGAACAAATTATTGGAAATAAAAATCAGGCAGTTGATATTCGCAGCTCCCGATATAAATGGAAATTCACTTTTTTCGGGTTCCTCGGTTAGCAGTGTGGGAGGGAAAGGGACCAAATGAAGTAGAATGACATGAAATGGAAAGTTGCTTTCCTACACTTATTTCCTGTCACATACACAGTCACATTTACCTATGTAGTAACTTTCCAATATAAATGTGTTACATTCCACTTATATGGAAACGAAGAAATGCTGCCATTTATTCTTTAGTTCAAATATCTATAGGCTTTACACGCCGGGGGGGTTCGGGGGGGTGGAACCCCCCCCCCCCCCCCCCCGTTATGCAAAAGACTTTTCGCTGCATACAGTGATTAGTGTGGCAGGAAGTTTAATCGCAACAATAATTTGTAATCCAAGTCACCTTTCCGTCAATTGGGCGCCGAAAACCGTTTTTTTTTGAATTGCTGAATCCACATTTTTGCTAACTTATGCCACCTGTCGGGACTTTCTTCAACCAATTCCAGGACGTTATTGCGGTCATATTAATCCTTGAGATGTCTGCCATTTTTCAAATTTATTTTATGCCAATAAGACCATCCCTCCCCCTCTCCCCCCTCTTTAAATAGATATGGAATATGGAAAAATTCTAAAATATAATCTAGACATTGCTCCACTCTTTTGCTCATAACTTCACTCCCTCTGCTCCGATTTACTTCGTTCTTTTTTCATATAGTAGCTAACCCATCCCCCATCCCCATCCCACCTTCCATCCTTTGCTCTTCCCCCCCAAACACCATCACGCAGCGTAGCAAGCGGGCACCAACTAGTTATATATATAAAAACGGACTTCGTCTTTTGCGGGAACTCTATCTTCTCCGAACCTGTTTAACCTACAGCTAAGATAAATATACCGTTGGATTCAAAACATATCTGGTTAGTTGTTAAAGTTAAATTTAATATCGAAAATCGAGGCAAAGTTGACTCAATTTCCTGAATTTTTGTGCTCACTTTTTCAAGATTTTTTTTATTTTTTAGTTTTATTTATTTTCATATAGATTAAGGAGGTAGACATTTTTTTCAATTAAATAATTTTTTTCGAATTTCCCCTCTGAGACTGGCAAATCGCGTTCGAAAATGCTCAATTTCGAACATATTTTTCGTTATAGCTCGGGTAGTTTCGAGTGGATTTTAATGAAATTTAGTATGGGTGCGGGATTTATTAATATACAACTTTTTGCATTTTTCGATTTTCAAAATTCAAAATTCTCATTAAGTAACTATCCGAAATTTGATAATTTTCAACAATATTTTTTTATTTCATATCTAATTACATTTTGGGCGATTTTCTTAACCCCTATTCTCTAGCTTCTTTTAATCTGCAACTTTTTTACACTGCATGTTATTAGCGAAAGTTTCATCGAAAAAAGTTCCAAACGCGTAAAATTCGAAAATTCAAAATCACTAAATTCTGTCTAAATTTTCGGATTCTATACTGCCAGATATCCGACTTCATACAGATATGCTCATTTATACTCCGCAACTTCCTGCATCCAAAAATTATAATTTTCGAAAATTTTCACTACTAAATCCACGATTTTCGGAAAAGTTTCACTTTTTTCCACCCTTCGATATTAGTACTTTCCTTCAACACGGTATAGACATGTGGGTACTCTATGGAAAGATTAGTCTTTACTTTAGGAATCTGGAAAAAAAAATTCGCATTTTCCTACTTTATGGGGGAATGAAACTACTCCCAAATTTATCATGCCAAACCGGTTTTCGATTTTTCCTCTAAAATTTTCACACTACGCTCGAAGTTTTTTTCACCTATCCTATCCTTCCCTCCGCCATCGTTTGGTGTAGTTTTTCCGTGCCTCCGGGGTAAGGGGAAGAATTTCCTAGAAAAAAATCTGGAAAAAAAATAAATTGTTCTTCCCCGACCCCCGTTATACTTCCCCGCAAATTTCCCTCTCCCCATTTTAAGCTGCACATCAGAGCCCCAAACATTTATCCCAAACAACAAAATTTCATATAGTCCGGGAATTACGGATACCATCTAAATACTATTACTAACTCTTTTTTAACAATTTTTTTTTCCCATAATTAAATACTACATAAAATTCCTAATAGCACCCCTTCACAGTTAGAATCCATGATGAACAAATTATCGGAGAAAAATTTTCTTTAATCAATTCATTCATTTAGCGATATTCCTCAAAATTTCTCAAATCGGGATTTCGCCTGCTCTGGAGATGTTACCTTAAACCAACCTAGGAGATAAATGATCAGTGAAATGAAAAGCTACTATTATCCACTTTCTTCCATCAACGGACTTCGTCTTTTGCGGGAACTCTATCTTCTCCGAACCTGTTTAACCTACAGCTAAGATAAATATACCGTTGGATTCAAAACATATCTGGTTAGTTGTTAAAGTTAAATTTAATATCGAAAATCGAGGCAAAGTTGACTCAATTTCCTGAATTTTTGTGCTCACTTTTTCAAGATTTTTTTTATTTTTTAGTTTTATTTATTTTCATATAGATTAAGGAGGTAGACATTTTTTTCAATTAAATAATTTTTTTCGAATTTCCCCTCTGAGACTGGCAAATCGCGTTCGAAAATGCTCAATTTCGAACATATTTTTCGTTATAGCTCGGGTAGTTTCGAGTGGATTTTAATGAAATTTAGTATGGGTGCGGGATTTATTAATATACAACTTTTTGCATTTTTCGATTTTCAAAATTCAAAATTCTCATTAAGTAACTATCCGAAATTTGATAATTTTCAACAATATTTTTTTATTTCATATCTAATTACATTTTGGGCGATTTTCTTAACCCCTATTCTCTAGCTTCTTTTAATCTGCAACTTTTTTACACTGCATGTTATTAGCGAAAGTTTCATCGAAAAAAGTTCCAAACGCGTAAAATTCGAAAATTCAAAATCACTAAATTCTGTCTAAATTTTCGGATTCTATACTGCCAGATATCCGACTTCATACAGATATGCTCATTTATACTCCGCAACTTCCTGCATCCAAAAATTATAATTTTCGAAAATTTTCACTACTAAATCCACGATTTTCGGAAAAGTTTCACTTTTTTCCACCCTTCGATATTAGTACTTTCCTTCAACACGGTATAGACATGTGGGTACTCTATGGAAAGATTAGTCTTTACTTTAGGAATCTGGAAAAAAAAATTCGCATTTTCCTACTTTATGGGGGAATGAAACTACTCCCAAATTTATCATGCCAAACCGGTTTTCGATTTTTCCTCTAAAATTTTCACACTACGCTCGAAGTTTTTTTCACCTATCCTATCCTTCCCTCCGCCATCGTTTGGTGTAGTTTTTCCGTGCCTCCGGGGTAAGGGGAAGAATTTCCTAGAAAAAAATCTGGAAAAAAAATAAATTGTTCTTCCCCGACCCCCGTTATACTTCCCCGCAAATTTCCCTCTCCCCATTTTAAGCTGCACATCAGAGCCCCAAACATTTATCCCAAACAACAAAATTTCATATAGTCCGGGAATTACGGATACCATCTAAATACTATTACTAACTCTTTTTTAACAATTTTTTTTTCCCATAATTAAATACTACATAAAATTCCTAATAGCACCCCTTCACAGTTAGAATCCATGATGAACAAATTATCGGAGAAAAATTTTCTTTAATCAATTCATTCATTTAGCGATATTCCTCAAAATTTCTCAAATCGGGATTTCGCCTGCTCTGGAGATGTTACCTTAAACCAACCTAGGAGATAAATGATCAGTGAAATGAAAAGCTACTATTATCCACTTTCTTCCATCAACAGCATATTTCTGTTTCACTAAATTTTTTTAACCAACTTTGCCTTTAACTGACATCCTACCATCACCATTTGTCTCCATTTACACGAGGTACTTGAGAAGAACGCGTATATAAATTGACGTAATAATTAACTTTTTTTTATTCTTTTAGCATCACTAAATAGCACATCAAATTACAAACAAACACCAATTAAGACTAAGTGTCCACTCGGAACAAATTATTCGGCAAAAAAATTCACCAACTGGATAATCGAAAGTCTCAATACATATGGAAATTTAACTTTTTTCGCAATCTCTTCAAAGGTGGGAGGGGTGCGAGGGATGAAATGGAGTAAAGTGATATGGCTTTCCTACACTTACTTTCCATCACACCTGCATTCATATGTGAAGCAGCTTTCAGTATCAAACTTGCTTCGCCTTCTACACCACTTTATGCTAACTGGATTACATTAATACCTGCGAAACCACCCCCACCCAAAAATCGCCTAAATCATCCGATTTGCAAAATTCTTTCTGCTTATTTTTTTCTGATTTTTTGAGCATATTTTCTTTACCCTCCCGATTACGTTGCCAAAATTTCGGTCTGAAATATACATTTTGAAACTATATTAAATGAATTGTTGAATAATTCATTTTTTTATTTTTTTATGAATGCGCACCTATTAGAAGATTATCTATATTAAATTTCAGGAAGATTGGATTTCATTTACCTATTTAAAAAAAATATCAAATTTTGCTTGCCCACTCAGCGCCACCTACCGGTGGTCCCTGACAACTCACGGGCATACCAGTGACACAGTTAAAAAACTACATATCTCCGCTGTCCCTGGCATTTTATCCGAACGAAGTTGCGGCTTTCCTTCAGATTCTATGCCAATTTAATTGCGGCAACTCCCGCGAAAATTTGCAAATTTGTAAGCCCATGAAAAAATCGCGATTTTTACTTTCTTCCGTACCCTAGCATGCGGGTACTTTTTGGAAAGGTCTCGGCGAGTGCATTACAGAAAATAACTTACTTCTTTTTTCTATCCCACTTTTCGTTTGATTTGGCGCCAAAAACCGTTATTTTTAAATTAAGATTTGCAGATATTTGCTAAATCAACCCACCTTGCGGGATTTTCGAGAACTATTACCAACATGTTTTTAGGCATAATAATCACTGGCTTATATGCTATTTCAGAAAATAAATCACACTCCAATAGGACATTCCTTCGAATAGTTACAAACATATATATCACCTGAGTACATAATCGTCGGCGCAGGACGCATGAATTGGTTCAGTATTCCCAAAACCAAATCGTGTCAACTTTTACCTTTTTTTTCAACAATTAAATACTACATAAAATTCGTAATATGACTGTAATTGCATTTACAGTTAGAATACATTGTGAAGAAATTATCGGAGAAAAAAAATCACGCAGTTGATATTCGAAGCTCCCGATATAAATGGAAATTCACTTTTTTCGGGTTCCTCGGTTAGCAGTGCGGGAGGAAAAGGGAGGAAAAG
The DNA here is from genome assembly GCA_963930735.1 of Dioctria linearis. Lineage (NCBI taxonomy): Eukaryota > Metazoa > Arthropoda > Insecta > Diptera > Asilidae > Dioctria > Dioctria linearis. Next base: position 183,887,332 of record OZ005741.1, on the reverse strand, counting down.
GGACCAAATGAAGTAGATTGACATGAAATGTAAAGTTGCTTTCCTACACCTATTTTCTGTCACATTCACAGTTATATTTACCTATGTAGTAACTTTCCAATATAAATGTGTTCCATGCCACTTATATGGAAACGAAGAAATGCTATTTATTCGTTAGTTCAAATATCTATAGGTTCTACCCGCCGGGGGGTTTAATCGCAACAATAATCTGCAATCCACCTCACTTTTCCGTTGATTTGGCCCAAAGAACCGTTATTTTTGAATCGCTCAATCCACAGTTTTGCTAACTTATGCCACCTCTCGGGACTTTCTTCAACTATTTCTAACATGTTATTGCAGCCATATTAATCCTTGAGATTTCTGCCATTTTTCAAAATTTATTTCATGCTAATAGGACCATCCCTCCCCCATCCCCCTCTTTAAAGGGAAATTGAAAATGGAAAAATTCAAAAATAAAATCTAGACATTGCTCCACTCTTTTTTTCATAACTTCACTCCCTCTGCTCCGTTTCTCTTCATTCTTTTTCATATAGTAGCTAACCCATCCCACGTCCACTCCTTTGGCTACCCCCACCCACATCGCAGCGTAGCAAGCGGGCAATTCCTAGTCTATTAAGTACTACTACTGTTTTACTTTTATTGTTCAATTTTTTAATCTTTGCAAAATTATATAATCAGCAGTTTTTTCATACTAATGCTTCTATTCTTACAAGCTCTACTTTAGATGTGGACAACGAGAAGTCGGTGCACACCCTTTTCTTTGCTTTATTGCTAAGCTTACACAATCATAATGTGTCTTCCTCAGAGTTTTCCAGTTGCATTAACTCCGACTGTGCTAATCTTGTTGAATTATGTTCCTTGAAAATGACACATTTTATGCGAAACAAATTGAGGAATTAGATAGAGATAAAATTGTATATAGTCATACACTAAAATTGAATTGGAAATTCTTGCAGATATAGCTCAACCTGGAGTAAAAGTGACAGTCTGAACATTGCCAAAATTATATGGTACATTACAACTCCGAATTCCCCGAAAAAATTTATATATAAATATATATATATATACATATATATATATATATATATATATATATATATATTTATATATATAATAAAATTTGCCTAAGCAATAAATGATGCCAAACAAATTACAAGGAAAAGTGTCTGGCCAACAGCACGGAGCGCATACATTTCGTTCGCCCCTTGCCTGCTCCTCACGAAGAAATATTTTATAAGTTCCAAAAAAAATTCTATGAAAACTCCTACAGACAAATCTAAAATTTCGCCATGCCATCGCCATTCGCAATCCACACGCATACTACAACATCATAGCTTTGCATGTACATATAGAGGTTGGTTTCAATTTTCAAATTGCATACTTCTATGCGTTTATGTTTCACTGTGCTTTTGAGAACAGAAATCGTGACCTTTTTTTTTGTGGTAACCCCCTTAACGCACATATCTCGAAGGCATGACACCCGTGGTATAAAGTCAGAGATTTAATAAGTAAACAAATTTATTAGTTCCGTAAGTATGGTAAATGACAATATTTTTCCGAGGAATAATCTCATCTGCTCAGAGGTTTCTGAAAACTGAAATTTACCAATTTCGTGCTTTGATCGTCTGATCGATGATATATATACATATATATGTATATATAAATGGACACTCGAAATTGTGACTTGCGATGTAAACGTATAAGATTTCTAAGTAGTCGTTGATCGGTGGAAATATGCTAGAGACAAAAGTTATATATAATAGGTGGTAGTAGCTTATGAGCTTGACAAAAACTTTAAAACTACAAGAAATGTACTGGCTTCGAAAGGATATTAGTAAGTAGTCGTAACTATTTACCTTAAATTTTTGAAATTTTTCTTCCTGAAAGCCAACAAAATTTTGTTTCCATCATCCTTTGAACGCTCGAGTCTTTTCTTTCCTAAAACATTCTAAATGATATGCTATGGAATAAATACTAATCATTTTCAAAGAAAGGAATCAAAGGCGATTACAATTACAATTAGAAAAAAATCCTTAAAAATTTGCTTAATAAGGTATAATTTTTATTAGAATATAAGAAAGAATAGATTCCATGCTTTAAATTAGTAGGTCTTTTATCTTTAAAAATTTCAGTTTAGAAAATAGGATGATCGAAACAATATTTCATACCCTGAAGAAGAACTTACCACAATATGGTGTGCGTTTTTTGAGGTTAGTTCATGGCTTGTAATTTTAGAGGTTTTGGCATGAATTCGGGCTAAAAAATAATTCATAGATTACGATATTATGTATACCTAAGAGTTTCCGACCACGGAAATTTCTTTTTTGGATATTTTGGTGGATGTTCCATTTTGTCAAGCTCTTCCGGTAGAATAGTTGACCTACAAACATAGTGTCTTCTCATAAGATTCACTTTAAATTTCAAATTTATACAAACCTAATTTCTTCCACTTTCCTACAGGTTGCCTCGTAATTAAGTACTACAGTCGGCATAACCTCAGCCACCGCCTTTTTTAATTTCATGTATGCCTTTTTAGTTTTAGTCTTTTCCTGTTTTATTCTTAATTGTTTCGCTTTTCTCAGAAGAAAATATTTTGGCAGAGAAATTTGATATTCAAGATGAGCAAACACCTGATTGCGAAATGATTTATCCAAACATAGGCAGGTATCATCAATCCTGAATTAAAATTACTTTAAGAAATATACAAGAAATATTAGTTAATGCGTAATTACCTTAAAAATATTTCTGTTATTTTCTCATCAAACTGGAAGTTCTTCCCCGTCTGACTTAATATTTTGGCAGAATTCTTCATATCTTGAATATCTCTGCAAAGATCCTCAGGCAACTCCTCTGATAATTTTACATCTGCGGTTCGCATTTCTTAAGTAAAGGAAGGATTAGTCGAAATCAACAAAACATTTAATGGACTTACTATCGGGATCCTCATCTCCTCCGATCTTTTTAAATTTTTTCTCACTTGGTTCGGCCTCGGATTCACTATTATCTCCTGAGCTTTCTGAAGAAGCGTTTGGATGCATATCCTTTACTGTTTCTCCATTTGTGAGCTTTACTTTTCCTTCTCCTTCTTGCATTTTTCGGAAACTATCACGCTTAGCCTTGAGCATATCCTTTACAGTGGTTGTCTTTACAGCTTTCTCCTTTTCTTTTTCCTTGCCTGAATCAGAGTAAACATCATCATCTCTTAGATCTTCTTTTCCTTTAACTTTCTCAGTTTTTTTATCCTTATTCCTTATTTTTCCGCTCTCCCTGTCAGTATCATTCATCTTTTGTTTTTTATCCATATGACCATTTTTAAGTTTATTGGCAGTGGAAGTTGCGTCTTTCTGGGATGAATTGCCATCAGTATCTATTTCAGCCTCAACTTCTCCCTCACTATCTTCGCCACTACTGGACGATATTGAAAGCACTCGCTTTTTAGTTTTGGGCATTTTAATTGGCTCATCTGGACGTTCATAGTTTGATAAACGTTTGAATTCCAAAGCACCAGAATTAATGTAAAATCCACCTTCAACTGTTTCTACTTCTTCGGGGATTATTTCATCATACTAATGTAAAAGATAGAACTTTTTAAATATTCTTAATTTTCGGCACCAAGCACTTACCGCTTCTGTGTTGTCAATAAAGGAGTCCGACTCATCATATCCGGCTCCTTTATCATAGTAATCATCTCTTTTATTTTTCCTACGTCCACTGCCAGAGGAGGATCCATATTTTTTCTCCAGTTCCTTAGCAATGTGAGCAACTTCATCATCATTTTCCTCAAAAGGATCAGACTCTCCATTCAATTTTGAACGTTTTTTTAATTTTTTCTACAAATCATAAAAATAAATTATCAGCTCATTTATAAATATTAGATACATAACGCATAAAATAATTATACAATTACTTGTAAAATAAAATGTAATATGGAAGTGGTTTTAAAGGATTCTTTTCGAACATAAAATCACTGTATTCCTAATTCAAATCAAAAAAGAAATTAAAAGTCTAAATTTCGTGCGAAATATGTATACGCATGACTGTTGTGAATGCAGCAATTTAACATTGAATATCCAAATCAGCAACTAGGAATCTAAGAACTAATGAAAAATATTTAAAAAAATTCAAAATATGTATAACATAACATTTCATTGCAGAAAAAATTGCCAGCTGTACTGAGAAAAGGTTATAGGTATACCGTCATATTTCTTTCCTTATAAAAAATTGTTGAGGAAACCTCAAAAATTGGTTTTCGCTATAAATAAATATGTAGTGTTGTGCAAAACAATAGCCAACCATTTAAAAAAATAGAAGAATTTATGTTTTCCTGCTTTTAATTGATTTATAACAAAAATAATATTGTGTTTTTATCCACTCATCATACACCAACAAATTGCCATACATTACAAAAAACGTAATAACAGATAAGCAAGGCTCATAGTCAAATGTGATGCCACTCAGATCATATTACCCGACAGGATTAACTAACAAGTCTTGGCTAACTTTTGCGAAGCTCTGAACAATGAAGTCCTTCGCTATATCTTTTCTTGTACATTTCTTTAATAATATTAAATAGCCTCTCAGGTGAAGAACACTTAAATGGAAATCCGGAATTAATCGACACACTATTTCCTGAATTTGTAACTTTTGCAATAGTTTGACTTTTTCCCTTTATACTTTTCACAAAAGATAGTTATGTTTAATTCCTCAGAAATTTCTTTACCTCCTTTTTTTTAATTTTTGAGCTAAATTCAACCATTTTTACATCGCTGTTAGGTTTACATTAGGGCTTTCATGTATTAGTGTCGGGTTTATTTTCATGACATGGAAGTACATTCCGGAGGTATTGCTATTACTGCCAATATTTTTGGGACAGATTACATATAGGAAACCACGGCAGACAGACTAATGAGGTATGACTAATATCATCCTCGGCCCGCTTTATGAAAAGCACAGAATCGTTGTGCTATGTTGTGTTATTTTGTTTCTGTAATTATTTTGAATATGAAATTTTGTTGTTGCTTTACGTAATATAGAAGTTGTAACGCCACCACTGCCTTTACGACGCCACTGGAGAAGATTGAGCGCCGCTGACTGATGAGTTAATATTTAATTCTTGGCTATGTACATTCTGTACATAGCAATCATTTACTTTTCCCCCACTATGAGAATTGATATAAAAGAAAGGGAATTCTATTATAAGTTGCTTGTTATTATCTAGCTGTGAACAAATAAAGTTGTACGTTGAGGAAAGATTATTTTTTTATATATTCAATATTTATATATATATACAAAGTTCATTTAACTAAAAATTTTTAAGAAAATATACCTTACTTATTATTATAATAAAGCTAAGGAACCATTTTTCAGTAGGGAACTTAACTCATAACGTTAGAACAATTTTGACGACAAGGTCAGAGTTTATATATGAAAAAGACGTTGATGTTTACTGCGGTTTAATTTTAACAAGTGTAATTTTTCTTAACAAATCAAATCATTTAAATACATATTTTAAGTCTAGTCAGTATAAAGTTCTCATGACAAAGAATTTTTACTAAAATTAATATTTTCTCACCAAATGAAATGTCGGTAAACGTTAAAATGCAATCTGAGTTTTTTGTTTGTCTCATGTCGCATGGCCGGTCCCTTAGAATATAGAGACAACAGGAAGTGTTGATACCTGTAAAATTCGTGTGCATGAGCGTGGATTTTTTAGCATGCCGCGAAGTAGCTCAGCATTATATTGAAGAAAGAGACAAATCTATGTTTAGCTGTCGAAAAAATCCTTCCTCCACCGAGTTTTGTTTACGTTTGTGACAGCTGCGAAATTCCTTAGGTGTGTGGCGTAGTGACAGCCAATAACATTTTCGATGGGAGCAAACGTAATATTTTCAACCATATATCTTGTTGCCCCGCTCTCTATATTGATTCTACTACACGGCTGTACTGAGCGTTCACTACAGCGGCAACAGATACTAACACAACCAGAATTTGGCTTATCACACTTCCTGTACTCTCTATATTCTAAAGTGCCAAACACAATTCCGCCGTTCCGATTCAATTCGATCCGTTACGTGCATGAGCACAATTGTTCCGTTCAAACTTACCATCAGTTTTAAATTTCTCATTGAAATTTTTCCAGATTTTGTCTTTTCTTTTTACATCCATGTAAAATTTGTTGCCTTTGTCATAAAGCTCTTCATATTTTTTAATTTCTTCAATAAAAACTTCTTCATCCATCTTGAGTTATACACAAACATTGTACAGGTAATTTTTCTAGGTTATGTCATCCGTAAAAGTTGAAATTTGCTCAACTTCTCCGTTTCGATTCGATCCGTTTCGATCCATTTCGGTGTAATGTGTCCAATTGCACGTACGTCTCATATAAGCAAATTTGACATTTGTACGTATCGGATCGAAACGGTGCAATTGTGTTTCCCACTTTAGGCCGGTCCATAGCAACATGAACGGCGAAGACGGGCTGAAGACCTAGGACAAGAAAGAAGAAGATTCAAGCTGATCCGGAGGGTGATTCTGATCTTTTGTCGTACTTGAATGTCAAAACATACGACTAAATGAAATGAGCTTTTCTACTGATTTTTTCGTGTTTTTATTCAGGTCAGCAACCCTTGCATGACATAGAATGAACTGATAATGACACTTCACATTACAAATTCAAAATAATATTTCGAATTTAAGCACTTGTAATGCTCTAATTAGGTGTAGATTTTCCATTTACCAGTGTAAAATTTTTGTCACAACCTCTGGGAGCAGTTGACTAATTTGTCGTATATTTAGTCGCGTTTTTTGACGTTTGTTCACCGAAAATTCATTATAGTTCATTTTGTGGTAGATAATAGTAAAGACACAAAATGAACTGTGTGAAAAGAAAAGGTATGACAAAATATGTCAAAATTGACGACTAAATAGTACGACAAAAGATCAGAATCACCCTCCCGAAATAGAGTGACAGAACGAGGTATAAGAAAATTAATATCCGAGAATATCTAGGGTTAGAAGCGAAATCTAAGGAATCAAGAGAAACAAAAAAAAAAATAAAGTAGTAAAAGGCAACCAGAGACGAGGTATCATGAAAAACATTAGTGCTCAGAATTAAAATCGACGAGAGTTAGGCGATCGAGACCGGCAGACAGCTAAGCACCTGCCTGTTCATATATCAGCCAAAACAAAGTTTTACTGTGTTTTCTCTGTCCTGGATGGCACCGGCAGACAGCTAAGCACCTGCATGCTTATATATCAATCAATACGAATTTTTACCCTGTTTTCTGTGTCCTCGATGACACCGGCAGACAGCGGAGCACCCTACAAGTTTCCATCCAGCTTTTCACATTTCTGGGTCGAGTGAAATCGCTTTTCATCAGGACATCCAGCCTTGGCCTAACAACAAATTTTTACTTGTACAACGAAAGGGCGTTGCATCAGTGACATCCAGTCACCTCAGGACGGGTCGTCCAGTCGACTCTGTGGTAACTTTGGCGTTTTCATTACAAGATTATTTCTCATCAGTGACATCCAGTCATTTTTCTTTGACAAATAAGACATTCAGTCATTCTTCTTGACAAATAAGACATCCACTCATTTTTCTTGACAAATAAGACATCCAGGCTTGGTGTAGCTACAAATTTTATACCTATACAACAAAATTTCGTTTCATCAGTGACATTCAGTCACCGCCCCATCAGCATGGACTACTGACACCGATGATACCCAGTAGTAGTTTATTTTTGTTGTTGGAATGATAGAATTTACGTTAACTGGTAGTCGATAAACTTCAGGCGATTTGTTCTTGTGAGCCTTGACACCACATTGTACGTTCATACTCTAAATAAGTTTTGTGTATAATAGTCCAGCGGAACATTCAATGAGGCACCTCGTCGGTGGATCACAGCATAAACTCATGTAAGTTTTCTTTTCTCCTAATTTGTGTTGTTAATATAATTTGATGAAGAAAGTTGGCGATATAATGGGGCTGTCAAGGAGATGTAATAACGAGCCTTATCTAGATTGAGTAAAGTACATAGACATATTCATTTAAATGTGAAACATGTCAGATAACTTTATATGGGCACATATTATAGTGCTACATTCACTAAATTTTTTGAAAACATAACCTACATAGACTAAATTTTTTTAAATAATAACTTAGACTGAAGTATATAGAAATATATAGAAATTACTCAGATTAATTTATATGGGCACATACTGCGAAATTTTATAGTACCAAATATAAATACATTCAATAAATTTTTTTTACAATAACTTAGACTAAGGTATACAAGAATATTCATTGAACCGATAATTCAGTTGAATTCATGTGAGCCCATATTGCGAAATTTTGTGGAGCAACTGTAATGGGCAGCTGCTAATACAATCTTATGAGTCTAAGAGTCCATACTTCTAGTAACCGATAGACAGGTTGAGTCGAGAAGTAGCTCGATATAAAATTAAAGAAAAACATTATAACGTAGTAATGTGTTGAGTTTTCTAATTTCTCCTTCCACTCTCCCGGAGCCCTCTAGACATGAAGGTCGACTAGGTTCACTACTCCTCTCTTTCCAGCTCATCATAGGGACACTGAAAATTATCTGCCCTCAGTGTCGATTGGGTGGTTGGGGCGAGCGGAGAAGGCCAAACATCTGCGCCTTCACAATGGATGTAGGTAAGTGGTGTAAGGGTCCCTTCAGGACCGAGTGTGTGCAACGGCCTTTGGCTTGTAGGCACGAACATTTTTTGTATATTACAGGTGGCACCACGGCAGGTTTTCGTGGAACCTCCCCACACTCTCCGCCAATAGCCGAGGCGAGCTAGCGTGCCGCTGCTCTGCACTCAACGCTTTCCACCGAGTGATCTGTCAGCTCATGCTGGCAGTCTGGACTTCACGTCCAAATCAATCACTCTGACATATGTAGTTCCATAACACATATGATGTTTTAAGCTGCATTGGTTGTGGAATCTGAGAATACTCTGACCCTTAAGAACTTCCTGAGTGCTGTTCAATCCACAGACTATGGCCACTGTTGTTTCGTCCTTTACGCAAAAAATTATTTTTGCTGGGAAGCTGTTGCCACCATTCAGTAATGTTGCTGGTTTTTAGCTCACAATTGCTGGATGATACATCAAATCTTGGTTGGAGTAAATTTATTTCGCAGTTGGGGTGGTTATTCCTTAGTGTTGCTAGTGGTTGAGTACCACGGCATAGGTGCTTCCCTTCTGAAAGCTTCACGCAGTGTGTGACTTGTTGTGTGGTTAATTTCAAAAATTTATCACGATGTAGGTTAATACCTAAGAATAGTGCCGAGAGTTGAATAAATTTTTGCTGATTGATTCTTGCGATTGGCAAAGCTATTAGATGATAAAGTTGAAACTTTTCTTGGTTTAGTAAGGGAAACTTCACATCAAATATTGCCTTCGTTTCGGTTATGCGGCAATGAGCTGTTAATAATTTATAAATGTTACTCGGGATACAGTAACCATTATAAATTATATGTGCGGGTAGCATGGTATTTTCTGGTAACTACGCTCTCATCACTTGTAGTTCTTCCTTTATTTGAGCTGAAGTTAAGAGCAGTGGGCTAATCTTACCATGATGCATATTAGGTACATTGATAACTAACGATGATTAAATTTGCGTGTATTGAAAGTGTTGTGAAGAGTTGAATGAAATGCTGTTCTTCCAGTTTCTTAGTGGTATTATTGTACTCACTGATGAGTTCATTGATCACTTGCTCTACCATTTTGAATTGTTTATCAATTTGTTCTTCATCCCCTTTGATTATATTTAGAGTTGAATCAATGACGGAGGTTTGCTTAATGACGAGATCCCTGACTCCAACTTCGTTGGATGTAATGTCGTCATTTGTTTTTTCCAGGTTTTTTGCATATTCTACATCTAAAATCCCAAATAGCTTGTTTCCAATGGTGACAATTATGTCAAATGGTGATCGTTTGAGTCGTGTTGAATGCTTATGATTGGTTCTGAGAACTTCATTGTTATGATGTAGTGTAGCTACCTGAAGGTTTAATTGATTGGCTATTGTTATACAGTAGTGCTTTGATGGTTCTGCTAAATAATGACAGAGGTAGTTCTCTCCAGTAGCTGGTTAAGTTGTAATATACTATTTAGTTCCAATTATTTTGAATTATATTTAATTCTCCTATGTTGCCATAGTATATTCCTGGATAGCTCTTGAATGAGTTGATTTCGTATGTTTGTCCATTTATTGGCAATACCAGTGTAAGACAAAGCAGGAATGATAATGTCTTAGATATACTCCCGCTAACTACCCTTGGTTGTTTTATGTTGTCTTCCTTAGGTATAGAGTTGATCCTTTTTAACCAGTTGACCAGTTAACCAGTTAACCAGTCGTCTTGTTAGCCGTTACTGCTTGTGTCGTTTGGTTAACTTGATGACTCTCTTGGGATGTTTCACGTGAAGAATTTTGTTTTCTTTTAATGTTTGATCTGGGCTCGCTTCTTGACTTGCTGTAGTATTTGATTTGACATCTGTAGTGTCTTCTTCTATACAATGAGCATACATTATGAATTGTTCGTTTAAAGGTGCTTGCTGCTCTTTTTACGATGACTAATCGTATCTTTTTGTCAGGACCTTCAATTATCTCCAAAATCCGACCTAATGGCCATTTGAGACGTGGCGCGTTCTGTTCTTTTAATAATACCATTGTGCCAGGCTTTATGTTTGATTTACTCTCGGCCCATTTGCTTCTTGTTTGCAACTGCTTAAGATATTCTATCGACCAACGTTTCCAGAAATTCTGTTGAATATGTTGAAGACGTTGATATCTGGAAAGTATGTTGAAATTTACTTCCGCGAAGGATGTCAATCGCCATTGAGAAAATGTCCAGGTGTGAGCGCTTCGAAATCATTGGGGTCTGATGATAATGGTGTGAGCGGTTGAGAGTTCAAAATGGCTTCAATTTGAGTTATTACTGTTTGCAACTCGTCATATGTTACGTTGGCTGCTCCTAGTTGGCGTATAAGATGGTACTTTGCGGATTTTACCACAGGCCTCCGAAGTGAGGAGATCTAGGAGCAATTGGCTTCCATTCAATGTAGTTGAGTTGACAAAGCTCTTGAATTTTTGATTGAAATGATTGAGAGGTGAACGCTTCCTTCAATTCGCTTAATTCAGATTTCGCCCCGATGAAGTTGATAGCATTATCACAGTTTATTGTACGACAAAGACCTCTTCGAGATATAAACCGTTTTAATGAGTTGATAAATGCCTCGCTGCTGAGATCACTAACGAGTTCTAAGTGGACTGCCTTAATTTTAAAGCATATAAATACTGCAATATATGCCTTAGTTGGTGTCCTTCCTCTAATTTTGTAATGTATGTGACATGGACCACAAAAGTCAACTCCAGTAGTATGAAATGGCCGTCCTTGTTGTGCACGGTCCTTTGGAAGATCTCCCATTAATTGAGTAATGGTTTGTGGTTTGCATCTGAAACACCTAATGCATGCATGTACTATTCTCTGAACAATTTTCTTGACATCTAAGGGCCAGAATCGTTGCCTTACTATAGCAGTCAACGTTTGTGGACCGGCATGCATATGCTTGAGGTGCAATTGAAGATATTAAAAGCTCGGTGACTATATGATCCTTAAGCAGAATAATTTGGTATTTTGTGTCCCTCTCCAAATCACCTACCTACCTACCTCCTCCTACCCTGATGATGTCAGTTGATTCCTCTAGGAATGGAGAGAGGGTAAGAGTGGGGCTTTTCTTGTCAAGCGTGCCTTCTTTTTTAGACAAAGGTATTCTGTTTTAAAGCTCGTTCTCTGGACGTTTTCCATTATGCAATTTTCCGCTATTTCAAGTCACTTACTGTCAATGCTCCTGAAGAACGCCTATGTTTTAGCAATTTACAATTATTAGCAAACGAATACAATTCCCAATAATGCGCTGTAAATTGCTAAAGGAAGACTTGAGGTTAATGCTGCTTATGATATCGGTGCAATTCTCTCTTGTCGTATTTAAATGCAAAACGTCGTGTGTTTGCTTCAGGTGCTTCCAAATTTATTTTAAAGTCTCCTGTTGGTAATTTGTCTTCTGTTTCTTGGAGACAATATCAGCGGGATTCTGAGTGCTTTCGATGTGCCTCCATTGATCTCGAGTAGTGAGAGTCTGTACTCTCACTACCCTGTTTGCGACAAAGGTCGTCCATGAATATGACGGGTTTGAGATCCATGAAAGAACCGTAGTTGAATCTGTGTAGTATGTTACCCTTTCAATTTTAATGGGTAAGCCTTGTAATAATCTGTCCACCAGTTCTGCCATAAGCAAAGCTCCACATAGTTCTAGTCGAGCTAATGTTGTTGATTTTAGCGGAGCTATTCTTGATTTCGAACAAAGAAGTCTCACAAGGATTTGACCATATTTATCAATCGATCGAATATAACAGCATGCACCATATGTTAGAGTGCTGCTGTCTGAGAAGGCATGAAGTTGAATTTGTTCTGCTTCTGGTAGGATCACTGCTCTAGGAATCTTTATTTGCCTTACTTCTTCAAGACTTTGTTTGAAAGACATCCATTTATGCTTTAGATGTGTTGGAATTTCGTCCCAAGTCATGTTTGACTTCCATAACTCTTGCACAAAGTTTCCCTAAGACCACTACTGGATCAATGAGGCCAGGCGGGTCCAATAGGCGGGCAACGTCGGACAATGCAATTCTCTTTTATCTGATTTTTCTGAATTTACGTGGCATTGGAATGTATCTTCCTTTGGTTGCCAAACCAGGCCAAGTGTTTTGATTGCCTCTGTACATGTGCAAGGTCTTCTCCCTATACTCTTCCGGAACATCACTGTGTATAGCTGAATGATTAGCACAAAATTTTCTTAATTCAAAGTGACCACTTTTCAGTAAGGTGATTAATTCAGTTTTGAATGCCTTCACCTTGTCTAGAGTGTCTGCTCCAGTCAGTATATCATCCATGTATATGCTCAATTGCAGAGCTTCTGCTGCCAAAGCGAATTGTTTTAGACAGCGAGTAGCCAAAAATGGAGCTGAGGCTGTTCCATACGTGATCGTGTTTAATTTGTAGTACTGCATAGGGTCTTGTAGTGATTCACGCCATAATATTAGCTGAAAGTTTCGATAAGCTCTTTCAATTAGTACTTGCCGATACATTCTACTTATGTTGGCTGTATCAGCGTAACGGTATGTTCTAAATCTTGTAATTATGGTGAATAAACCTGGCTGAACACACGGTGCTACAGCAAGAATATCGTTTAGTGATAATCCTGATGTGGTTTTTGCTGATCCGTCGAAGACAACTCTTAGTTTTGTCGTAGAGCTTTCGGGTTTTAGAACCCCCTGATGTGGTAGGAAGAAATGACACTTTGGAGGAGTTTCAAAACTGATGCGCTCCATGTGTCCTAATGCTTTATATTCTTGTAAGAATTCAGCGTATGGTTTTTTTAAATTAGGAACTCTGGTGAGCTTACGTCCCAAAGACAGGAATCGTGTGGTGGCTAATTGAAGTGAGTCTCCCAGACAAACTAGATCCTTAACGAAAGGTAATTGAACCATGAATTGTACTGAAGGCAATCGATGAAAAGTTTTTTGGAAGTGCTCTTCACATTCTACCTCCACCTTCGTAAGCCGCTTGGTCGGAGAGTCGTGTTGTTCAATTTCCCAAAATTGCTGGACCTGTTGCTCTAGTTTCTTTAATGATAGTTGCGATGCTATACAACAAATGTGTCTTGTAGGAAACGATTCTGGTAGCTTCCCGGAGTCAACCCAACCTAGTTCAGTATTTTGCAATATAGGTTGACCATGATATAATTTTTGTTGCCCTGTCTTCAGAAGATCGTAGTAAAGCTCTGCGCCTATGAGCATGTTAATTTCTTGAGGATTATAAAACACTGGATCCGCTAGGACTATGCTGGGTGGCTGCTGTATCCAAACCTCGAACAGCGCTAATTTGTATGTCAGTCCTAGTGCGTTTCAGGCCTAATTGGTTGACCATTTGTTCGGTGATGAAATGGAGTTATGATCCAGAATCCAATAAAATTCTGCATAGTACTGGTACTCCTGAAGCATTGTAAGCGTAGACTACTGCTGTAGCTAACATTACATTTGAAGGTAAGGCAGCGTTCAGACTGCTTCCTGTTGGTTGAGGTGACTTGGATTGGAGCTCAAGGTGAGAGGCAGCGGCTAATGGTGCGTGTATTGGTAGTCCTTTTTATTGGTTGTTGGTGTTATAGTGGTCCGTGAAGTGTTGATGATGAAGTAACGTGTTATGACGCGATTGCATTTTGCACACGATCGTGCTTTACACTGTCGTAATGTGTGGTTGGATCTTAGACAATTGAGACATAGTTGAAGTCTTTTAATCGTTTGCATTCGTTCGCTTAAAGACAATCTTAGAAATTTACTGCAAGTAAATATCTTGTGTCCACTTGTTTTCATAAGCCTTCCGGCTTTCCTTGTCCAACTTCTATAATAGAAAGTGTACCTTTATAGGGTCCCAATTCTCGGTTTGAATGTCCAAGTTTCCAATAGCCAAAATGCACTCTTTAGTAGTATCATGCAATCGTTTTAATCCAGAACAGCTTTCGGTTGATAAAGATGGTTGAGACACTAGCTCGTTTAACAGAGCCGTAAGGAGAGATCTTTTGTTGTCATATCTATCTAGTAAAATATCCCAAGCAGTCTTATAATTATACCTTTAAATAAAACATTTTCTGAGCTGATCCAATTGGCTGATGGTGAATGAGTTGCACAAACAGGTCTTGAAACTGCTTCCATTTCATATAATTGCCATCAAAAATTGGAAAAGTTTACACTGAGGAGAGACAGTGCTGTTCTGAAGATGCTCTTCCAAAATTATCTTTATTCTCTGATAGTGAATTTCTAAGTCAGAGAATGAATCTGGATTATAACTGTATTGATTGCAATGAACCATGATTTCCTTGTGATTTGTAATTATTTCAGACCAATAGTCGCTAATCGCAGTGATTTCACTTGTCAGGTAGACCTTGGTACGTAGGCTAATCTTGTCCTGCTCGATTGACTTAAGTAGTTTGTTTAATGCCTGCATAGTGGCCTGCTGTTGCGTGATTCTTTTCTGTTAGTGTCAGTTTCTACTCCACTTCTGTGAATCTCTGTCGGTTCTAAGAGACCACTCGCCTCAGACGCCGGCTCTAAACGATCTATTATCTTTTGTAGGAACTTGTGATATTGCTGTTCGAAGCTGTATTTTTTTATGAAATACAAGTTTTCTCGGCTTTCTGATCCGAGAACTATGATGATATGGATACACCCTTCTGAAAGAAAGATAAGTTCTAGTAATCTTTATTTAAGATTACCACTGTGTTCCTTAAGCAATATTTATTCAAACATTGAATAAATGTCCTGTCACGGTCGCCAAATGTTTAGATATGAAAAAAGACGTTGATGTGTACTGCGTTTTAATTTTAACAAGAGTATTTTTTTTTAACAAATCAAATCATTTAAATACATATTTTAAGTCAAGTCAGCATAAAGTTCTCATGAGGAAGAATTTTTACTAAAATGAATGTTTTCTCACCAAATGAAATGAAATGAGCCACTTTGGTTTTTCATTAAGTCGGTAAACGTTAAAATGCAATCTGAGATTTTCGTTTGTCTCTTAATTTTCCCATGAGAAGCAATTATGCTGAAGTAAATTAATTTTCATATACATATTTGATGATAGTATGATAGCATTACAGTCAGTATAAGGCGATTAACGACGGCATTACAGTCAGTATAAGGCGATTAACGACGTTAGCGACACATCAGGGGAGAACCTTGCTATGCAAGTCTCTCTCTCAAGACGAAAAGTCACATCCTGCCCGAGGTATTCATGCACAGACAGATGGCGACACCCCTTAGGGTGAACCAGATGCCTGACTGAATACGGCGGATCTAGAGAGGAAAACTCGATAAAACCCGCAATCCCAGGTATACAAAATCGTACCTATGGCAAAGATTACCTAATAAGAAAATAGGAAACAGCCGAACAAAATTGAAAATTTTTAGTGGTTTTTTAGAAAATGAAACAGCAACATGTGTCCATTATAGAAACAACATGTGACCAAACATTGTCAATATTTCATGAAAACCGGTTTTCATAAAAGCGCGGGAACATTTTATGAGAGTAAAATCTTAAAACTCCGCCCCTTCTCATTTATTTACGAAAATGAAGCATTTGCCATTCTATTTCGTTACATGTAATCTGCGCTTCCACATTTTTTATCTTTGTTCATAAAAGTTTTAAAGAGTTTGATTTTTAGGGTTCCGTACCCAAAGGGTAACAACGGGAACCCTATTACTAAGACTTCGCTGTCCGTCCGTCCATCACCAGGTTATATCTCATTAACCGTAACAGGTAGACAGTTGAAATTTTCACAGAGTGTGTATTTCTATTGTCGCTATAACAACAAATAATAAAAATAAAATTAAAGGGGGATTTTTTCGGCGTTTTTTTCTCATTCATTATTATTATCATAAGTAGGCATTTTTTTTCAAATGACAGCATTATTATTATTTTTTCAAATGACAGCATTATTTTTTCACATGACGCCTACTCTCGTTTGAAAAAATAAATAAAAAATAATAGTGTTAAATTTTGTACGATGGCACGGAGCCCTTCGTGCGCGAATCCGACTCGCGCTTGGCCGGTTATTTTTTAATTTTTTTTTCTTTCTTCTTTCTTTTCTTGCCGTATACATTATAAATGTAAAACACTCGGAAATCTTGCCTGCTTCTTAACTTATTAAGTTAACTTTGTCTATGGGATGAATGGCACTACAATTCAAGTAGAAGACTGGCTAGCGGCCCAGAGGGAGGCAGCATCTTGTTCTGCGATATTCTTAGTAAATTATACTATCGCCGTTTTGCGTTTCTTTCGGCAACAGTGAGAGTCCTTTTGGAAAATATTTTATATTTATGATCCTTCCGCTGTGTGCCTTATAACAATGAACTCTGGATACCAGGCGACCTCCAGTTTAGATTTGGCCTTCCCACGGTATACGAATCTCTGTCGTGGGTGACTACTTTCTTCGTAACTCGTGGGAATCACATGGAAAACCAAGTTAGAAACCAAGAGGGGGGTACCCCTTCCAACGTACCAAACCCAAAGGCAGCTACATTCCTCAAATAGTAGAAGACGACCTGCTCATGGAACAGAACTTCGAAGGTCTAGCTGAGATTGTGCGAGAAGACTGTTCTCTTTCTGATGAAGACGTCGAGCTTATCGCACAGCCGGACCGTGAGAAGAATCCTCAAGAGTTCGTTAATGAACTCCTCACATCTGATGAGGTGAAACCGGATGATCCGACAGGAATCCAGAGCTCCGCTAAGGACTCGAAAGGATCCACCGGGAGCTCAAAGGTATCTGATAAGGATCCAACAAGCCCCAAAAAGAACTCAAAAGGTAAAAACCGGAAGATGAACGGAGCCGCAAAGAAACGTTTTCAATGGCTGGCAAAACACGGGCACAGCCCAGATAAGGTTCCTGAGCTAGCTATGAAACCAATGAAGGAGACTGAAAAAGGATCCAAACGTAATCGTTCCGAGGACTCTACCCCTAAACCTACCCAGGTGAAGAGGATGAGAACTCAACAGGGTGAAGAAGCAGAAAGGAAGCAGTTGCACTCCAAAAAGGAGATGGCTGCCAAGTCCCCCTCCTACAATCAAGTGGTTGTATGCGTGAAGATGGAAATCCTCTCAGCGAACTTCCTCGAAGAAATGCTAACAGCAGATCAAATTAAATCTGTTTGTAAGGCAATTCTGGGCAAAATACTGGGGATAGAGAATGAGCAATGACAAGGCTACATCGGAGTGGCTGAAGCAGATAGTGGGTGAGATAGCACAATGAGAAAACACCAAACTAAAAGCAGTAGAGCAATGTGATATTTCCTGAGCTGAAAGTAGCTGAGTGGAAGGTCCTAAAGTAAGTGACTGAGGGCATTGTCTCGTATGTCATTCTCTCTGTGGACCACTGCTCAGCAGATAGGCTGAAGAAGTTAATTAGAACTAACTCCCAATTGGGCAAGTGCAGCTTAGACCGAAGGGTGACCTAGGGCTGCAAAAGGCGCAAGGAAATACGGTAGTGGTCAACCCAAGGGCTGGGGCGTCCAAGACTGAACACCGGCCATCTGGCCCAGCAGCTACGGTCCTCTTAACCTCGGGTATAAGCCTCAAGAGTAAAACTGAGGATCCACAGAACATGGAAGTGGCTGCACCATCAAGTTAAACACCCCAAGGAAAATTGAGGTAGTAACCACAACTGCTGGTGGGCTTAACAACCCAGCTGCTGCGACACCTTCAACGCCAAAAGCAGTGATCAGGGCCATCAGTGCTGCTGGGGAGCGGGTAGCGGTTAATTTAAAAACGCCCGGCAAAACCACAGTACCGCCTGTTTTTATTTGAAAGGGCCTAAACCCTCAAATAAGAACCAAGGGGCCGGAAAAGACCGCAAGAAGGAAACGAAAAAGAGTTCCAAAAAAGGACGTCATTCTACTAAACTACTCCAAGTGAATCTTCATCATGCAAAAGCTGCCTCCGATGTGCTTAGCAGAGGATTCATTAGGGGTGGTATAGATATAGTACTCCTGCAGGAGCCCTGGGCACTTGGAAGCCAAGTTAAAGGACCTCCAACTAAGCAAGGTAAGTTGATCTATAATAGGAACCATACCACCCCACGGGCGGCAATGCTTTTTAAACCTGACATTAACTTTCTTCCGATTACAGAATTCATCTCTAGAGACTTAGTGGCTGCCCTAGTGGAGGTGCCAACGGACAAAGGCAAACATGAGATGGTTATAGCCTCAGCCTACTTCCCGGGAGATACAGACTTAACTCCTCCAGAAGAAATTGCAACTACTGGACTTTTGAAAGGAAAGGAATAAATCCTACATCATCGGTTGTGACGCAAATGCCCACCACAGTGTATGGGGAAGCAGCGACACTAACAGACGGGGTGAGTACCTTTTGGACTATTTAGTTAAAAATAATATAAACATAGTTAATATAGGGAATGAACCAACGTTCTTCAATGCCATTCGCCAAGAGGTGCTGAACTTGACGCTCATCAGCCCAAATATGGCGGATAGCATTGCAAATTGGCATGTCTCAATGTCGGACCACAACCATATTAGGTTCGATATTGGGACTTCCCCTAAGCAAAGGGAGGAAACAAGAGTTCCATGACTCACTGATTCGAATTCCTACAGGGAATACATCAGAATGGGTCTAGAGGAGCTCGATAATAGGCACATTGAGAGCTGTAAGGATCTAGACCTTATCTCCTCCCAAATGCATAGCCTGATCATCTGCTCCTATGAGCAAAGCTGCCCTGTCAAACAAAGGGAGGCAACACGAGTTGTTTCCTGTTGGAACAGGCAACTAAACAGATTAAGAGCAAATTCTAGAAGGTTCTTCAGCAAAGCAAAAAAAAACAATTGCTTGGAACGAATACAAGCGCCCCTTGACGAGTACCATAAAGAACTTGGGAGAAACTTTTGCGAGGATGTTGATGACTTACCCACAAGTGCAAGACTTCAAAAAGTTCTTGCTAAGGATCACACCAATGGTATCGGCCTTCTACAGAAAGTCGATGGCGACTACATAAGTAGCAGGGAATAAACTGTAAGTTTGATACTACAAACTCATTTTCCCGAATCAACAATGAATGCAGGCCTTCCAACAGGGTTAAAAGCCTCTCTGACAGAATCTTCACCCCAAGGAAAGTTAAGCCTTTCAAATCGCCTGGAAATTATGTCATCCTTTCAGCCCTACTTCAACAAGGGCTAAAAAAATTACTGCCAAACCTTATTAAGACCTTTAGAGCAAGTTTTACTCTAGGGTATATACCAAGGAAGTGGAGGGAAGTTAAGGTAGCATTTATACCTAAGGGAGGAGGGCGGACTCCTGCTCTACCCAAATCCAGCCGTCCAATCATTTAACTTCATTTCTCCTTAAGTTAGAATTCCCTAAACATAGTTCGCGACTGGTGCCAAACAATGGGACTTCGAACCAATCCTGGTAAGACAATAACTGTTCCTTTCACGAGAAAAAGGAAACTTTATATACAAGCTCCATCTCTTGGGCACGGTAATGGAATTCTCAAAGGAGGTCAAATATCTAGGCATAACCCTAGATAGCAGACTAACCTGGAAGTCCCACTTTTAAAAAGTACTAGAGAAGGCCACAGTGGCAGCTTGGTTATGCGGCAGGCATTTTGGCAGAACTTGGGGTCTTAAACGAAAAATGACTCGGGTCATATACATAATATTATAAGACCCACGACGTCACATACGCTTCACTCGTTTGGTGGACAAAAACAAAGCAAAAGAGAGTTCAAGCTAGTTTACAAAAATTACAACGACTTGCATGTCTAGGAACTACTGGTGCCTGGAGGCTATGCTGGACCTACTGCCTTTACATTCACATGTTAAAAGGAGGCCATCCTCAGTGCAATCAGACTGCAGAGGGCAAATCTCTTGAGTATAAACAATTTGGTTGGCTATCTTAAAGTCCATGAATTCCTCGAGGACCCGATGGCCAACCCAATTTCAGACGTTATGCCGAAACGCCATAACTTTGTAACTCCATTTAAGATGATCTTAGGAGACCGTCAACAGTGGCACACTGGAGACCTACGCTTTGAAAAAGGATCTCTTAAATGGTATACGGGTGGATTCAAAATGGAAGGTAGGATGGGCGTGGGCGTTTATGGTACAAAGTGCTATCTCGCAAAGGTACTGGGGATTTCGCTTGTCATTTTTCAGGCAGAAATACACGCCATAGAACTCTGCGCTCACGAAATAATTCCAAAAATATGCGTGGGGCAAAAATATAAATAATATCAGACAGCCAAGCAGACATGAATTGATTAAAGAATCGCGGACCGCCTTACAACGGAAGGAGCCAAATCTATTTTCATTGGCCCTGAACCCATTTTTGGACACCCAAAAGGTCACCTCTCAGCTCAGATCAGGCTTTGAGAGAGCAGAACTAAATAGGCACACTGGGAATATATCCCGGGGCTGAGACAAGCGAAGAAATTTGTAAAATATTCGCCACAGAGGACAAAAGCATTCCTCACACTCAGCAGAAAGGAATTAAGGCTCATAACGGCTATATTTACTGGCCACTGCCCACATAGATATCATCTTAAAAAGATGGGTAAGGTCGATGATGAGACTTGTCGCTTCTGTATGGAAGACGATAACTGCTGAACACGTCCTGTGTGACTGTGAAGGAATGGCATTTGCACTGCCTGAGGATGTCGCAAAGATGGCCCCCAAGAATATCTTCTATCTCTTTTAAGAAATTATTTAGGGGGAGCCCGTCGACGTTGCCCGGCGATAATATAGATACCTAGATGGGATGGGGTGGCGGTGGGGTGGTTGGAAATGCATAATATCTAAGCTTCACTTGATCGCGCGATTCCGTACTTTAGGGTTTCACTCTGTGTCTGAATGTGTGTATGTGGGTGTGTTGGTGTACTTGCGTGCGTGCATACATTCATATGTGTGGAAAAGTGTAGCTCTCCACCTCGACGCCTTCGCAGGCAGCTACCAAGTATATTGTAAAAACCGGATTTAGTCCATTTTTGAAATTTTATTTACCATTGCTATGAAAACACCACGTACCAATTTTTTTGTATGGCAACCCTACGAAGGCCTAGATGAATGCCCGTATGATATTTCGTATTGACACCCTTCTGTGCAAGTTGGATTTTTGCAGTGGTTTTTCGCTTATATTTCTAGAACGGTTTGTCGGACAAAAAAAATGATTATAACCAATTTTATAGGATTTTGTATTCTGAAGAAGGTTTTAGTACAATAAAAATATCTTGGACTGATCGTTTGCACAGTATACATAAAAAACCGAAATTTTTATATGGCAACACCAAGAAGGAGTTGCCCTATTTAGTCCATTTTAAAATTTTATTTGCTAGTATATCGAAAACACCATGTACCAAATTTCAGCTCTCTATATCGATGCGTTCTCAGGCAGTGTCCAAATATATAGTGGAAAACGAAAGTTTTGTATGGCAACCCCATGAACGATTTGTCTCATTTTCGAACTTAATTTAAAATTTTTTTTTTAAAGTCCGTGCATAAAATTTCAGCTCTGTAAGTATACGCGTTCTAGAGTTATCGTGCGCACGGACGGACGGACGGACGGACATGCAAAAATCAAAATAACTTTTAATATTATGCGTGGCTGTCCAAACCATTTTGCTCTACCATCATTATTTCGAGGTGTTACAAACGGAATGACAAACTTAGTATACCCTATAGATTTCATCTAGGGTATAAAAACTAGAGTTTTGTATGGCAACATTAAGAAGGGGTTGCCCGAAGACCATTTTTGTAATTTTATTTACTATTGCTATGAAAACACCATGTAGCAAATTTTAGTTCTACCCGTCGTCGCCGCGTTCTCAGGCAGTGCCCAAATATATAGTTAAAAACGCAATTTTTGTATAACAACACCAAGAACGGGTTGCCCGATTTCATCATTTTTTTAAAGTTTATTTACTATTGCTATGAAAATACCAGCTCTCTACGTGCACTCGTTGTCAGGCAGTGTCCAAATATGTACTAAAAAACGAAATAATTGTATGCTAACCCAACGAAGGAGTTGCCGAACACAGTGACACGTGATTTTTATACATTATAGATTATAATTATAATATTTAATTTTCAAAAGGTTATTTTAACCTGAATCTGTTATGGTCGTAGCATACTGCATGCAGTAGTATGCTACACTGACAGTTAGCAGTAGCATGCTACATGGAAGCTACTGTCTATGTGGACGGTGACGTGGCAAGACGGCAAGAATGAATGGGGAAGAAGAGCTCTTCCGGTCATTTTTCGTGTGGTTTTTTGGCTGTAAAGGTGATTTTTTCAAGAGTGAAGAAGTTTTGAGTCTTGTCGATAATTTTGTATCCTCCGAAGGTGAGGCAATAAAGAACAGGTTTGGAGTGAAGTGAAAAGAAGGCATAAAATAAGACATCCTAAACGGCGATTACGAAAAATGCTGAGAAAAACCCAAATTGGGGCAAGGATTGCTGCAATAAATCTGGAACAGAAAAAGAAATTGAGAAGCTGAGTAGCGTGGAGGAAGAAAATTTGCCTTCATCAGGCACCGGACGGCATATGGAAGAAAAGGGGAATAAACTCCCTTTAACCAGGTACTGTAGAAAATAACGTTTAGTATTTTCGGAAGAAAGGTCTCCGCGGAGGCTATACGTGAAGTCCCATATACCCAGCACGCGAACATCGCACAGCAGTGAGGAAGTAAGTCGGCGCTCACATTTATGCCAGATGAGACACAATATACGGCACCAAAAATTATACTCAAAGAAGTGCAAAACGTTCACGCGAAAGTAGACTTACACAAGGTGGGTGAGCTAGTAAGAGGCCATGCCGGAGCTGTATGCTAAGGGGCAAGTAAACATATTCATATATAGAGGGCTTTCGATGGGAAATTGCAGATCGAAGGCCGGAAAGTTTTATATCAGCATTGCGCTTACGAAGTCAACGCGCTTTAAATAATAAAGTAACCGAACTCAAACAAAATGAGCAAGGACGACTTTTATTGAAACCCATAAAAGTTAGATTTGTATATACCTCATGATTAGTAGATATACATAAATATATTTCACTATAGGCAATTTAAAATTTTGAAGATTTTCGAAAAAAATAAGATACTTAGCTCATAATGATATATATATATATATATATATTATATTTAACTAGATACACTCACTTCGTAGGGTAGATACTTACACTATAATTGGATATGCATAATTATAGTCAACTATACAACGTAATTATTTTCAAATTCGCAGCTTAGATATTTACCTCATGATTAGCAGATATACATAATACACAATTTAAATTTTTGAAGAATTCCGCAAATTGCCTACTTAACTTATGAATTTGAATGTTTTTTTGTGAAGAAAATCGCAGACTATATATATGTATAAATCGTCACTATATATATGTACTTAATCGGATTCGATTATTTAACAGTAAAATTTTCTGATGAAATCCACAAAAGTTAAATGCTTACTTTAACTTCGGACGTATAATACTAATAAGCATAGTATTGGGAAGAAATTTGCGTTTAGATGCTTACCTAATCATTTAACTTACAGGGTTCCAAAGAACTATCTACCCAATTGTTGGTAAATTCAATCGCGAAGATAGGGTATAGTATGATGTGATTATCAGGTGATCATTTACGCACCATGTTGTATATACACGGCCATATGTCCGAGTGATATTACATACGTATCATACAGTTCCAAGTCAGGTGAATTGTGAAATGAAGTAAAGGAAATCCCGTACGGACTTTTTGGATTGGTTTGCTTCCTACCTTTTTATTTTATTTACAGAAACACAGTTACTCCAGGAGGCCTTCATGGAGTACAGTTCTGGACAAAGTAATTAAAGATAAAAATAACTCTGCTTGGGATTGGTCTCTAGCTTCATTCCTGTAATATTCTTAGGTATCAATGTGAATTAATTAGCCAAGTTTAATCAGTTTCCTTATTGAGAGTTAGAGTTTGAGGTATGAAAACTAATAGTCTACGGGGGTGAATTAAGCAAACACATGTATTTTATAGATAGATTGCTCTGCTTATGTACGGACAATGATAGCAATTGAATAAAGCAAAATGGTTGTACTAAACGGAATGGATTGTTAGAATACTGTTTACTCCTCTCGCTCTCCCGGATCCCTCGTTTGGGATGATGGTCCACTGGGTCCGCTCCTCCACTTTTCTCTTTCAGGTCGTCAGAGGGACACTAAAAACAATACTCTGCCCTCAGTGTCGATGGGTGGCTGGGGCAAGCAGTAAGAAGGCAGAACATATGCACGTTCTCGGTATGAGAAAAGGTAAGTGATGTAAGGGCCCCTTCAGGGCTGGATGTGGTGTTCGTCTGTTGTATAGGCATAATGGAATTTTTGTTCATGAATCGTGACCATCGGCAGGTTTTGAGTAACCCCCCGCAGATCACAGAGTGATCTGTCAGCCTATGCTGACAGTTGGGACTTAACGTCCAGTCATGAACACTAACTCAATCAAGTTCATAACATGGTCATAACATGGTCGTAGCATGCTGCATGCAGCAGCATGTTACATGTACGATGCCAACAGATGTAGAAGGCCGAAATACAATGATGCCTACACCACATTTACGACGGCAAATTTATATGTTGACCTAATGGCAATACCATGTTGCTGTACCCAATGGTGCCGACCGAATTTGTCGTCGTAACTAGAGTTGGGAATAGTTCAACTTTGGTCGTCGTTGTCGTCGTAATTTGATTTTGACAGCTGAGAGTAATGAGCAAAAAGTTTCTTTCGAGGAGCAATTAATTAATTTATTGAAGGAAATGAAGGATTTTATGCCAAAAGAAATCCTCAATATCGAAATACATATTAAAAAGAAAACAAAATGGAAAGAAATTGGAGAAAAGTTGAAAATAAGTGGTAGATGATATTTTGCGATCCACATAAACGTTAAGCGTTAATCATAGTTTATTACACTTTTACAACTTTCGATTACTGCTTTAATTAAAGAAGCCACTTTATAAGTAATAATATGATCATATATAGTATTAATTTTAATAATTTTTAAGAAGACCTATGTATATGCATACCTTCAGTATACCATTGCTAAGTAATCATATGAACATATATAGTGTTGAGTCCGAGAATTTTTAAGATATATATTAATACCATCAGTGTGCCATTGCTAAGTAACCCTATACTCACATATAGTATAGATTTTGATGATATTAAAATGGAATTTTATAACGTAATGAGCCGTTAGATCTTGAATTTTTCCTCATTCTCCTGGAGCCCTTTTCACTGTGAATGTTGACTAGGTTCACTACTCCGCTAAACTTTTCTTTCAGGTCATCAACAGGGAAACTGGAAAAAAATTTACTGCCCTCAGTGTCATTGGAAGGATGGGGCACAGCAGTGAAGGCAGCCCATCTGCGCCTTCATGAAAGTAAGGGTAAGTGGTGTAAGGGTTCCTTCAGGACCGGATGGGGGCTTGTGTTTTTTTTTTGTCAGGCACAATTTCTTTATGTATCCGGGCATTGACATTGGCATACCCAGCCCACAACTCTCCCGCACTATCCCTGTGTTATCGCTGGTCACTGAGTGAGCTGTCAGCTCGTGCTGACAGGAGGGCCTTTAAGGCCAAGAGTACTCAATCCTATGCTACCATAACAAATCATGGACAAGAGAGACGGAGCATAGTAAATACCACGAGGGGGGGAGGGCAAAATGTCAACCTGTCGAGTTGCAGGGAAATTAGTATTCTCTTTTTTAATTAAACATATATATTTAAAAATACACCCTGTCTATTTTAAGACAGAATTGTATGCAGAGCTTCATGGTGGATTATTTCTAGTCTACAGAAGACTGAAATTCATTGAAAATAATTGCATTGAGAATGCAGAAAAATCGAACTTTTCGACCCAGAGATCAGAGAGGTCTCATCAGTATGGTTATCTCTGATCGCCTACCATAGTGGTAGTGACTCGTAATCGACAAAAAGTCACTATTTCGGTGGCAGTGAACACACTCATGGAGTGTAGAAGAGTTTAAATTATTTTTTTATAATAAAAATATTATACATATTAGAATTGGTGCGGCCATTTTTTCCACTTATGTAAGTAATAAAACTAAAAACTTAAAAAAGCCAATCCACGCATCAAAAGTTGAAAATTTGCGAAACTACACTACAGAGCCAGTATTGCGGCTATAAGAGGCGAAAATCGTACTTTTTAATTTTTACAATTCGCGCTAAAGAGCCTGCGTCACATTAAGGCTTAAACACAGATGCGACCACCGACGACTATTGCAGTAATAAGAACAATTTTCTCTCAGAACGTTTTATGGATCGTGTATTACATAGGAATCCGCAGTGGCCGTCGGCGACTTAATTGTCTTAATTCAGTTGCGACGATCAGAGCGACCGACAGCCGAAGACTATTGCAGTAATAAGAAAAATTTTCTCTGGGAACGTTTTATGGATCGTTTATTACATAGGAATCTGCAGTCGCCCGCTCTATCGTCGTAATTGTGTTTAAGACTTTGTTTTTACTTTTATATATTTTTTATGCTAAGTGTTAATGTCATGCGTTTGTCTAGCATTATGTTATTTTCTGGGTTGATTTGATTGCTTTTGTAATACCGATAAACCAGTGGTAACAAATTGATAATTAATAAAGTAATTGAATCAGGCTTCAGAGTTATAACGACGTAAGGATAACAAACAGGATATATTACCCCCACGTCTTATCCAGCTATAATATAACATGGTCGCATTGTTCCCTGTACTTAAGAGCTTGAAGATTATAAGGGACTACATTTTTAACCAGACCCCGAAGTAACGGTACTCCAATGAAATAAATTTCTTAGTACCATAGGAGCAAAACCTGAATACGATTGGATCCAACTAGACCATACTATATGTATTAACGTCAGACATCTAAAAGTAAGATAAAATATTTAAGCTAATGATAAAGATTTAATTCTGGGACAGTTGAACTGAAACAGTAATCTGTTTGAAGTATTTTAAGTGAGATGGAATTGTACATTTATTATTTATATAAACGAATTATACTCCAAACAAAGATGAACAATTGCATGCAATGTACAAATTTATAAAATCAGTTTTCCAGCTTTCAGGTAATAGGGAATTGATGATATATTAGTATATTAACTGACTAGAATCATATAACAGTGATTATAAAAATTATTTTCGTGTCTAATTAGAAGTCTTTAAAAAACTAAATAATGTATTAAGTATTTTAAAGAATGTGTTCAAATTTAAAAAAATAGGAAGAACTAGATAATAAATAAATTGTGTAAATTTTACCAATGAAACGGAAAAAATATTGTAATTTCTGTGGTAGAGACAAGAGGATAAAATTTGTGCATATAAAAATTATTAAAATGAATGCATAACAGTATAAGCAATCTATATATAATATGTACTTATTATATATGATAGGTAACTGATTGCTATAAAATGTGGTCCCAGACATTTATATCAATATGTAGGTACTTTTAATTTTGTTGCAACCTTTCAAAAGTACTTGCTTTATCATATTTCACATTGAATTGCAATGTTTACAGTTGCATCTACTTTTACTTTTGCACTATCATTTCATATATAATTTTTTTGGCTTCGAAAAAGCTTTATTGTCTTGCGTCTTTATCTTTACTAAAATATCAATATAACTTTCAACCGCAGTGAGTCTGTTCGCTGCTCCGACATTATTTCGCTAGCAATTTTGTAGTCTACTAACATTTGTTGTTGCTACTTATATGCCTTATATCTTATTTTAATCTGCATTTTGGGCTTTACTTTAAGCACTCTATTATAGGATAGTGCTAATATTTTCTTCTATCCCAATGAGTCTGTTCATTGCTCTTTTGTTAGTTTTTATATTTTATCGACAATTCGAACTATCTACTACTCTCTCGATGTACCAAACGTTGCAACATAGCGTAAACTGTGGTTTTTCAATAAACGATTTTCTATTCTATTCAGTTATGACGAAGTATGAATTTATTAATATAAAATTTACTATAGCTAAGAATTAACTAAGCACTATAGCTTTATAACTTAATGTATATAATTTTAATATTAGTTTCTACTGCAATGAGTTTGTTCGTTGCTCCTTTGGTAGTTTTCTTAAAAATTTGATTCTACTGCTTGTACCAACTATCTATTACTTACTCAATGTACCTAACGTTGTAACGTAGCGTAAGCTGAGGTTCTTCAATAAATATTTTTCTATTCAATGCGCACTTGTTTTGATTTGTTTTTTATAACCGGCTAACATTTCAATTTAACTGACAAATAATCTGATTTCTAAGTACATATCATACAAGATTTTCAATGTGTTCACATTGATGATAATAATATTGAAAAGTATTAACTAATCGCAAAAAGAAAGAAAACGCCATGTAACTTTTCAATGAAAGAAAAATGTTGTGCGATACAAAGTGTACCAACTCAACCCCATTTCACCCTTATGAGGTGTCACGTACTTACCTTTTCAACATGCACAAGTTTAGAGTAATTGAACTCTGGAAAAGAATCCGAATTTGGTTCAAACAGTCCCAGTTCCAGACGAAATGTCTTAGCCGTGTGGTGATGTGATGTCACTGCGTCCGAAGGTACATTTGCTGCTGCTGGAGCACTAGTGCCAGCCCCAATGTACGAAATTGGTTCAGGATGTCCCTGCAGAAAAGCAGCTGCGGTGGCACTAAAACTGGATTTTTTTGATGAATTCGAGTTATTGCTCTCAAGAGGGCCTCCACTCAATGTCGGAAAAGAAATACGTTTTAGATCAGACATAATGGAGCTAGCATCGCGATTTGTTCATACACTTCCATTTACAGGTTAAAACAAATTAAATTATACAGAATTTTGCATTAATCACCGATTCTTTCACACAATGTCAACAAGCATACAGCATGTCGCGCGCGGTCGATTAATTTTTCAGCAGCAAAGGTACACATACAACAATAGATCTTATGAAAAAAATCCACATAAAACAAGCCTTCTTAACCCATTAAAATAGAATTTTCTCTTCAGAAAAAAATCAACTTGTAGAAAACAAACAACAGCTCAAAAGAAAATATCGAAATATTTCCTTACAAATATTTTTCTTCTGAAATTCGCAAACCGTGAACATCAAAGCAAAGCTTTTTATTTAATGTTTCTCTGCCGCCAGCATACAAATTGCCTGAAATTTTTCATTTTATTGGCTGGCAAATTAGATTCAAATGAGAATTACAAAACATTCATAGAAACGGTTACCACTCCCTGCACCCAAATAAACAGCCAATTGAGCAATTATAAAACTGTAATTATATTTCTTCCTTAAAAAGAATTAAATAATTATTGAAAATATTGTTTTTCCCGTCCAATCCGAATATTCACCACCTTGCCGTTTTTGACACATAAACGCGCTTTGATTTGATCATTCCTCACTATTCACTCACTAAACGCACTCATTCTCATTCCTTTTTATTTTTTGTTACCTTCTTTTGACATTTACTATCAAAGTACTGCCAATCAGCAACAAACATGAGAAAAGGCCAACCCGCGGTACAGAGAATACCAACTGTTCTTTGTACGAACCACGATCCACCATTGGTTGCTCTGCTTGCCTTGGCAGAAACACATCCAGGCCTCGAGGCTTCCTCGAGGTGTTGTCAAAATTTCCAACACGGGTTTTTAAATGATGCAACACAAAACCAAGCCAGCAGCTAGCCTCAAGGCTTAGCCGCAAAGCGCGCTTTGCTCAATGTTAAATATTTTTCTCTCTCAGGCCTACTTCTGTCAACAGATTTCTTTTTTTCTTTAATTTTGCTTTATCAAACGAGATATTTGCCACTTAAGGATCACTTGAAATTTATAATCAACATTTCTGAAAACCGATAATAAATTATTTCTGCTCAGAATGTAAAAAAATTGTCGCAAATACCAACAAAATTACAATGACAGTACCGAGCTCGGTGGTGTCATTTTGCTTTCATTTCTCTGAGGCAAGCCTTGAGGCGAGCTGCGAGGAAGCCTGAGAGAGGCCAGGCCTGAGGCTTGCTTGGATGTGTTTCTGTCTTCTATACGCAACAGCACCTGTATCATGGCAGAAACATATCCAGGCCTCGAGGCTTCCTCGAGGTGTTGTCAAAATTTCCAACACGGGTTTTTAAATGATGCAACACAAAACCAAGCCAGCAGCTAGCCGCAAAGCTCGCTTTGCTCAATGTTGAAAATTTTCCTCTCTCAGGCCTACTTCTGTCAACAAATGTACTAGCGAAATTACAATGACAGCACCGAGCTTAGTGGTATCATTTTGTTTTCATTTCTCTGAGGCTAGCCTTGAGGCGAGCTGCGAGGAAGCCTGAAAGAGGCCAGGCCTGAGGCTTGCTTGGATGTGTTTCTGCCTTGAAGGTTTAATAACAATACCTCACAGCGTAACCGCTGGAACAGAATGAACGGATCCAATGCCGGATGAAAATGTCACGCAACAGTTGAATGCTTTGAAATACATTAGTGCACAGTGAACGGAGTTGCCGGATTTGCCGCAAGAAAGTTGGTCAACTTTCAACTTTTACGCAACTGCCGGATTAAAAAATTTTGACAGCTGAAGGAAACGTTTGTTTTGTTTGAGCAGCGGGATGTTTCAAATGTTACTCTTATTATTCGCACAAGTTTTAACAATATAAAAATATCCACAAGCAGAATATTGAAAATATGAAAATTGCATTGTCATTAAACGCAGTCGCGGCAATTTCATTCTGGGCAGCACTTTAGTTTCTCCGTTGTTTGACAGTTAGCTGCGTGTTTACTCCGGCATTGATCCGTTAATTCTGTTCCAGCCATAACCCCCGCAAGATACAAGCCATGAAAAATGTCGAAAAAAGAGAGCAGCAGGTGACTGACATCCATAGTCTTCTTGCCTTGTCTTACTGAAGGAGTTTTTCATATAAAAGTTGCTTCTATTTTGTTCAAACGCTATAATTTCCGTAAATTTGTTCTACATGCTATATTTTTTGAAAACTATTAGAAAGAAAACATATTTGGCTGAAATTTGTTTTAACTTCATTTTGCCGTGGGAGCGACAGTTTTGGGCTTTAGGACCTGTTTAAGCTGAAATTTTAGTTTTTCCTCCATGACGAGTATACAAAAAGCAGTGACAGTGAGAGTGAGTGAGAGTGCATGCTGTACCGGGCACGTTTAGGCTTTTTAATGAGTCGGTGGCTTCGGCGACTTCATGGCTTGTATTATATTCCGGGGGTTACGCTCACAGCCATCGAAACGCAATAGTGACTTTGTGCCCCGGAATATAATACAAGCTATGAGAAGTCACCGACACATTAAAAAGCCTAAACGTGCCGGGTACAGCATGCACTCTCTCTCACTCTCACTCTCACTCTCACTGCTTTTTGTATACTCGTCATGGAGGAAAAACTAAAATTTCAGTTTAAACAGGTCCTAAAGCCCAAAACTGTCGCCCCCACAGCAAAATAGGGTTAAAACAAATTGCAGCCAAATATTTTTTTCTTTCTAATAGTTTAAAAAAAAACAGCATGTAGGACAAATTTATGGAAATTTAAGCGTTTGAACAAAATACAAGCAGCTTTTATATGAAAAACTCCTGCAGTAAGACAAGGCAAGAAGACTGTGGATGTCGCCTGCTGACCAGCCCGCCGCTCTCTTTTTTCGACTTTGTTCGTGGCTTGTATCTTGCGGAGCTTACGGCCAACTACAAGTCACTACCAATACTATTTTGCGTCACTCTGGTTATTCATGTTTTCTAACAAAACTGTTTAAAACAAGTAAAAAAGCTAGAATTGGTTTAATACCAATTCTTATGATACCCTAGATGAATTCCCGTATGAAATTTCGTATTGTCACCCTTCTGTGAAGTTTGATTTTTGCATTGGTTTTTCGCATATATTTCTAGAACGATTTGTCGGACAGAAAAAATGATTATTACAAATTTTATAGGATTTCGTATTCTGAAGAAGTTTTTAGTACAATAAACATGTCTTGGACTGATCGTTTTCACAGTATACGTAAAAAACCTAAATTTTTATATGGCAACACCAAGAAGGAGTTGCCCGATTTACTCTATTTTTGAAATTTTATTTGCTAGTACAATGAAAACACCATGTACCAAATTTCAGCTCTCTATATCGATGCGTTCTCAGGCACTGTCCAAATATATAGTGGAAAACGAAAGTTTTGTATGGCAACCCCAGGAAAGAGTTGCCCGATTTGTCTCATTTTCGAACTTAATTTTACTTTTTTTTTTTAAAGTCCGTGTATAAAATTTCAGCTCACTAAGTATACGCGTTCTCGAGTTATCGTGCGCACGGACGGAGGGACGGACGGACATGCAAAAATCAAAATAACTTTTGGCCGGATTACATTAATAACGCCGACGTCGGCGTGGTCGTCGTTTTATGTCAACAATATTTAGAGACAGTACTGCATGTATGAAATACATTACATTACCCACGCCGGCGTCGTCGACCCATCTCTAAAGGCCGAAACACTATGATGCCGACACGGCAATTACGACGACACTGTCGTATGTATTTCGATATTGAGGATTTCTTTTGGCATAAAAGTACTTCATTTCCCTCACTAAATTAATTAATTGCTCCTCTAAAGAAATTTTTTGCTCATTACTCTCTGCTGTCAAAATCAAATTCGGACGACAACGACGACAAAAGTTAAATTATTCCCAACTCTGGTTACGGCGACAAAATCGGTCGGCGCCATTGGGTACAGCAACATGGTATTACCATTAGGTCAACATTTAATTTGCCGTCGTAAATGTGGTGTCGGCATCATTGTATTTCGGCCTTAAAGCTAAATTTAACGCTGGCGCTCCATTGCTGCCAATATGCCAGATCTAAATCTATTAAAAACATGACAAAATGTAACTATATTTAAATTTCTGAAAATAAATGATTTTATATTAAAAAAATGTGGACTTGAGGGAAAAGAAAATATATTTTTATTGTTATTTAAAATTTTATTGCAAACCGGCAGAGATTACAAGCAAATAACTCAACTGTAAAACGTAAGGGAAATTAAGATCTGGCGCTGCCGCCCAGTGTTAATGTAACTTGCCCGGCGTTTTGTTCGGCGTTTGACGACGACGACCACGCCGGCGTCAGCGTTGTAATGTAATCCAGCCATTTTAATATTGTGCGTGGGTGTCCAATCCATTTTGCTCTACCATCATTATTTCGAGGTGTTACAAACGGAATGACAAACTTAGTATACTCTATAGATTTCATCTAGGGTATAAAAATTTATCTGAACCAAATAACTACGATTCCTCAAACAAAAACTCTCAGCCGAACCGATTAATCATTGTATATGACGCTCTGCCGTGCCGGCATGGCATACCGTGGCGTGGCCTGATGGCCTAATGAAATCGAATGTAGCTACCTACCGTAACCCCCGGAATATACATACAAGCCATGAAAAACAAATAAACAGCGGGCCGGTCAGCAGATGACATCCATTGTCTTCTTGCTTTGTCTTACTGCAGGAGTTTTTCATATAAAAGTTGCTTGTATTTTGTTCAAACGCTATAATTTCCGTAAAATTTGTTCCACATACTATTTTTTTAAAAACTATTAGAAAGAAAACATATTTGGCTGCAATTTGTTTTAACTTCATTTTGATTTGGAACCGATAGTTTTGGGCTTTAGGACCTGTTTAAGATGAAATTTTAGTTCTTCCTCCATGGTGAGTATACAAAGCAGTCAGAGTGAGCTCTTACTGCATGCTGTACCCGGCACGGTAAGGCCTTATAATGTGTCGGTGACTTCGACGACTTCATGGCTTGTATTATATTCCGGGGGTTACGCCTTGTCGAACTGCAGGAGTTTTTCATATAAAAGTTGCTTGTATTTTGTTCAAACGCTGTAATTTCCGTAAATTTGTTCCACATGCTATTTTTTTTAAAAACTATTAGAAAGAAAACATATTTGGCTGCAATTTGTTTTAACTTCATTTTGCTTTGGAAGCGATAGTTTTGGGCTTTAGGACCTGTTTAAGATGAAATTTTAGTTCTTCCTCCATCACGAGTTACAAAAAGCAGTGAGGGTGAGCTCTTACTGCATGCTGTACCTGTACCTGTTAAGGAATTTTAATGTGTCCGTGCCTTCGGCGACTTCATGGCTTGTATTATATTCCGGGGGTTACGCAAGCCGTGAACCAGCCAAGGACTTACACAACTACTACTAGGGATCGCGGTCTGCTCAGTTCCATATAACTGCCATAGAGTACGTCTATGTAGACTGCAGCTATTTAGAGTTAGTTTTAAGCGTGAATTACAATTACGACTGTTCCGTCAACTGCGACTTGATTTTAAGTCGAAGTAGATGCTGAGGTGAAATTTGTAATTAAATTAAAGCTTCAACTGCTTGAACAAACATGGGGCAAGATGTTATAAATTCGAAAGATTCGACGTTCGACAATTTATCGATAGTCGGTATATTGTAACACTTTCGACAGGCGATAATTCCAATAGAATATCACTGAGTTTTGCTGATAGTACCAGCGAAGATTAAAAAATGTATGTAAATTTAAGAAATTAGTTTTTTTTAAATTTATTCTATATAAATCATTTTATATATTAATTATACCTATAGATTCTTCAAACTTGAAGTTATAAAACAAAATTTCTTGAATTCAAAAATCAATAAGGCAGAACATTTTGTTATGCATATCCATAACATAATGCCGCTGCCTTAAATATTTTCTTTTGTCCCGGTAATTAATTATTTCTTCCTCATTTTCGTTATCCTCCACAAATAAAGCCACTGCGCTTGAAAAATTCATAAATTCCAATTTTATTATTATTAATATTTATCAACAACTAGAAAAAGAATCTATAAATGTCATTTGTGCTAGGGGAAAAAATTAGGAAATAGCAAAATCGCCTGTCGAACGAAAATCTTATAACCGAAGTATGAATAAGATAATAAAAACATCGAAAAATTTTTCGTACGAATTTCCCACCTAAAGCGTGGAACGCTGTTCAAGCGAAAATCTCGATTCCTATACAAAATCTATGTAAAAAAATGTGGGCGAAAAGTGCCAGGAAAATTTCGGTTTGAGATTTCGTAAAGTAGTACGCTGTTCGAAATAAAAAATTAAAGTTTAGATCATGGAATGCAGATGCCGCTAATATGAAATGGAGACTTTTTCCGCAGCGATTTATATATCCAGACATATATTTCGCACGGAAAAGTTGACAGATATACACTTTGAAGTTTGGCGCTTTGGCACATATATTTAATTTGTGATTTTAGGTGTATTAATTCAGTCAGTTTAATATTATTTAATTTGTGATTTAACACTTTCGCCACAATTTATTTCCGTGTAGACTTATATGCCCAGAATGTAAGCGAAATTTTCGCTTGAACAGCGTACTAGGCTATAGGGGGAAATTCGCACCGTTATAATTTTTTTTTACAGAAATCACAAATTTATAAAATTTATAAGATAGCGTAAAGGAATATTTCAAAATATGATTTTAGAGATCCGACGGGAATTCTATACCTTAAAGAATGCTTCCATAAGTCATAAATATAATTGCAATCAACGTTTAACAATTCATATAAACGCAACCCAAAATCATAATTTTGCTAAACGCACCCTATACGTGCGACGACAACGTTGAACGAAGTCGGCCGCATTGTATTTTCTACCATACACCGCCATGTTATTAGAACCCTTATGACAGCGTTTTTTACGGCGTTTTTTTCGTGACGCTCGCATTGTGTTTTAAGGCCGAACCACACTGATGCCGACACGGCAATAACACTGCCGTCGTAAATGTCGACGAACTAACACAATGACACCGATATTCTTATGTTCGTTGCGTAACCCCCGGAATATAATACAAGCTGTTCAAACTCATCATCAATAGCCATAGATATACCTTAAGATATCATAACACTTTTATTATGAATTATATTCATAATCTACACAGCAGAATTCATTGTAAATTTTGAAATTTAACTCTAAAATGAAACTAATTTCTAATAGCCAACCATAAGTAATTCACACAAGATAATAAAATTCTGCTGAAACTTTGTTTTTCCATAGATCTAATTACGAGCACACAATTTTTACCTGCAAAAGTTCTTGTTATCGGAGCCGTTTGATTCGCGGTGAGAAAATTTCTGCATTAAAAACAATAAATGCTTACGCAGGTGAAAATTTGTGCTCGGTCGTAAAAATATGAATTAAAATGTGAAAATATTATATAATTTCCTGTTTGTTTCCCAACTCGATTTGGAGTGTGTGAATATGGTCATCATACCTGTGTGATGGCTATATAATTTATATAAATAATAAATTGAACTCCCATGGCGACATAATGGTTTAATAATTC
Organism: Dioctria linearis; assembly: GCA_963930735.1. Taxonomy (NCBI): domain Eukaryota; kingdom Metazoa; phylum Arthropoda; class Insecta; order Diptera; family Asilidae; genus Dioctria; species Dioctria linearis. Next base: position 183,850,319 of record OZ005741.1, on the reverse strand, counting down.
AAAGTGAAAACTGCGTTTGTTATTTTTCCCTACATCGATTTAGCTGGATGCATAGGTATTGTACCTAAGCATCAATTTCATCAGTGTCACGGTATTGTACCCTGACAAATCAACACCCACAGCGGCTGATAAAAGAATCGGTCGCTTAATATACACAAGCCATGAAGTCGCCGAAGGCACCGACACATTAAAAGGCCTTAACGTGCCGGGTACAGCACGCAGTAAGAGCTCACTCTCACTGCTTTTGTATATTCGTCATGGAGGAAAACTAAAATTTCATCTTAAGCAGGTCCTAAAGCCCAAAACTGTCGCTCCCACAGCAAAATGAAGTTAAAACAAACTGCAGCCAAATATGTTTTCTTTCTAATAGTTTAAAAAAAATAGCATGTAGAAAAGCTGAATTATTCCCAACTCTGGTTACGCCGACAAAATCGGTCGGCGGTATTATAAAATAATATAAATAATTTATAATTTACAAAACAGGCAAGACAAGTGGACAAAAAAGACGTGGTTTGGATGGATATTTCAAAGCGTTTAATTTAGTTAATTTCCGCATTTTCAGTTTTTTTCACACTTTGGTCCATTGCATTTTTTTCAATATAATATAATATATTCTTGATAAAAATCTCCTTTTAAAACGCTCGAAACATTTAACAAATGAAATTTCAATATCTTCTTCTTTCACAATCGTCGCTAACCGCCTGTCGTTGCAATTGTGTTCTTAATTTTCCGACTGCCTGTTTCGCAACGATATTTGCGCTGTCGTCTGTCGTTCTGTCGCTCTGTCGTCGGAATTGTGTTTAAGCCTATACTCAGTATGAAAAGTTACACAAGATTGACAGCGGAAGAAATCGGTCCAACAGTGTGTCGTGTGTGGACTACCCACTGACTTATAACAATGGACTGAGCGTATTGTCATTTTCCTATAGGAAAGCATGGCACAAGTTTTATAGTTCTCTCTTTCGCCCTATGGCAGAGTTGGAGCTACCAACACAAAATATTGCATTCTGGAACGTTTCATTATGCCATTTAATGTTTTTATGTTGGCTACAGATGCAAACACTGCAGAAGGAATATGGTAAATATAGTGTTTACCATGCTCCGTCTCTCTTGCCCATAAGCAGGATTCAGTTAAGAATAACTTTTGAAAATTAAAGTCGGAATGAGTTTAATTCCTTAAAAGCGATTAAAATATCACTTGGGCACAAGAAAATATATTTTGTTAATTAAATTCGATTTACAGGTGTAAAATTTCATCTGATTGTTTGAGTTTTACATGTTTTTTGTAATCGTTTTAAAGGGTGCTCTAACGGTGGTATACAGAAACACAATATTTTTTGTGCCACATGAAATAGCAAATCGCTCAGTCCATTGGTATATGTAGTGGGACTACCATACAACTGTTGTTAAACAGCCGTTGGACCAACAGTTGTATCGTGTGTGGGCCGCTTTAAGCGTGTTGTTTTTCTTGCTTTGACAGTTTTATCTGACATTTTTCAATTTATTTATTTATACATTTGATTAATCGTCTTTCAAAATAAAGTCAGCTGTTTATATTAATTTTCGAAATTATAAATAAATTTGCTGCATTAAATTAGTTTATATATTTTAATGTAAGCTTTTTTAAATAAATCTGTTTTATATTTATATTGAATAGAATAGATATATTGAAGAACCTCAGCTTAATCTATAATCTATTGAGAGTTGTTATTGTTACTGTCACTTATTCGTCTGTTAATTTGTTTCCAATTTTATTTTGAGCGCTTTAAGATCGCTATTATTTGACATCATATTCTAACTATGTTACTAGTATCATATTCTACTGCAATGAGTTTGTTCATTGCTCCTTTGTTAGTTTGCTAAATAACTTTGTACCTAATACTTACGGATTAACGTAGCTTATGCTGAGGTTCTTCTATAAAAGATTTTTCTATTCTATTCGGCTTACGCTACTTTACAACGTTAGGTACATCGAGTAAGTAATAGATAGTTGGTATAATCGATAGGATCAAAGTTGATAAGAAAACTAACAAAGGAGCAACGAACAACCTCATTGCAGTAGAAATTAACATTAGTATTATTAATACTACATAGTATCATATATTAAGATAATGATTTCAAACAGTAGAGCCCATACGTCATATTGACACTATACCCAAAGAAAATGAAACAAAATAAACCGTTAATAATAATGGAAATAACAAAAACATTATTCAAAGCTAAGAAGGAAATAGAATACAATATCAGATACAGTAGTGAGAGTAAATGAATATACAGCCAGCGGTACAATATGAATCATAACATATGAAATGTGGATTAAGAAATACTAAATATAAGCCTTAAAATTTAAAATAAGAATTAGAAATCAGAAACCAGACGACATCCACTGGTGAAACAATTGCCCTACCAAATCAACAAACGATTCCAGACAAGAACACCAAAGTGCCTCGGCAATGAGGGCTAGTGTGTCGACGGGGTATAATATAGTGTGCATTGGGATCCATAAGGTGAAGCAAAGTTAGTTCCTTAAACTGCTTGCAAGAGAAGACTTTCCTAACCGCCTCAGGAAGTGTGTTCCAGAGGCAAACTGTCCAAAAACGTCATTGAACCCAAATCGGCTGCGTGTCCTCTGTAGAACAAGTTTGGTGCCGTTAAGATTGCTCCATGAGAGCAATTGGCTTATGTAAGCTGGAAGTGAGCACCATCTGGCTTTGTGAATGAAGCATTGAGCTCTAAGTTCTAATAGCTTGTCGAGAGGTTCAAGCATAAACAGCTGAACTAGCGGGGAGATGTGAGCGTACCGCCTAAGGTGAAAAATGTATCTCACGCAGACCTTAGTGCTCTGTTCAATTTAGGTATTTCAGAGGCCAGCAGGTGGTACATAGTTGTGTGGCACATAATTGTAATTAAAACTCTAATGTACGCGATGAATTTATTAACTTTTTAACTATTTATGTTTCGTTATCCGGAAAATTTGTAGTACTTTTACTTCCAATAAAAGTGATGATACCTGTTTATCAATTTTAGTAGTTTTTTTTTTATTAAAGCTGAAGAGAAAATATGGCACTTGCGAATGTGTTAACGCTCAGTCAAATAGCTGGCCATGTTATCCTTTTCATATTATCTCTTTGCATAATTGTTCCAATGAGTATGCACCTGCATGAATTCAAGTAAGTTTTCATAATTTGGTTGGTCTGCTTAACTTGAGGCATATCTTATCGTTTTAGTGGTCACTGTTTGCTGTTTGCTACAGGAAATTGGAGGGAAGATGATGGGCTTTTCAACGCCTCTTGGGCTTCAACTGGCTTTTGCAACTTTCCTATAGCAACAGGAGTCTGTCTATTTTTTATTTCTTCGTTTCAAATATACAGGTAGTTATGGCCAGTCAAATTTATGGGAAAAAAGTTCCTCATCTGTTATTCATTACAGACTTGTCCGTATAGTATACAAACAAGAAGAAAGTTCTTTTTTGGGTCTTTTCCTTGACGTTGTTTCTGGGATCAATATGTTTGCAATGGCTATAATATCAGCAATTATGATTACTTTGGGCTTTATTGTTTGGTGTTCGGATATGACACAGAGGTTTCCATCGTGTGAAGTTGCTGCTGGTCAAAATATAACAAGAGAGGATGAAAAAATAAATACTTCCGGGTTTTATATCGAAATGGGAACGGCTCAGGTAATTATATCCAGCTTTATGTATTAGATAACTAATTTTACCATCTGTATTAATAGTTCGGTGCATGGGGGTCCTTTGCTATTACAGTAGGAATCGCGGTTATATCCTTATTGAAACTTTTAAACAATCATCAAATTATGAATATGAAGGTATGTATATATTTTACTTGTAAATATATCCTATTAAACTAGCAGATTTATTGTTTCACGTAGTATTGTTCGCATTATTAAGTATCGCATTTTTTAATGCCAACACATTTTTATGTGTCTTGCCTCAATCTGAAACTATGGCCTATACACAATAACGTCGGTGATACTGCATAACCGCGAGACTAGTAATATCATAACGGCGTAACTGCATAGAGCAGCAAAATTCAATTTCGAAGTTAATTGTGACATAGCTAAGAAACTACAAATTGTTTTAGCAATTTTATGTCTACAATCCAAAAATATGGTATTTTTCGTCCTATTCTAGGGTTTCGTAGCAATAATTTTGTTATTATAATAAAGAAGTTTAGTATTTGCTGAAAATTTTATTTTGAGTAACCTGCGCGGTAGCGACATTAGTAGTAATGCAGGACGTGGTATAGCAAGGGAAAGTAAGTCCCCCCACACACTTGGAAGATAGAGACTCATGACTATATTATAGACTGCCATTCCCTAACTGTAAAATTTTTTATATTTTTCGCAGAAACTAATTTTTCCTTAGAAAAACTATAACTAATTTCTTATGAGGCACACTTACACGTATCTATGGCTTCTTCTGAATTGCTTCTTTCAACTATATGAACCCTCTGGCTATATTATTTACAGATTTGCCTCCAAAAAGCAGTAATGAAGGGTCAAACCTAAGGCTTCGAATTCTTCATCAATAAATTTACGAACGGCTAAAGAGTACTTCTAAAATAAGAGAACAAAACGAATTAAAAAATATTAAGACTATCACTGTCTTCTGCTTTGTATGGCAACTTCACGAAGGGGTTCTGTAACACCAGGGTTGGCTCAGGAGCGCCCTGTATAGATAATTCGGACGTCGAGACTATAACTGAAAAAAACAAGAATGGGTGTCCTAAGACATAGTGGGCGCCAGGTCCCGTGGAGACCGCTCTCCAGTTGGTAAGGACGGTCACCATACTGTGTTCACCAAGTTGCACTGGATGCCTTCGCCGCCTCCTAATCGCATCCTGCCACCGGATCACTACATCGGCAACAACTCACCTATAGGGAACCAATTGCTCAGAGCCTTACATGCACTCCTTCTTTCTCGTGACCTCCTTGAGAATAGAATGCCAGCTGAGCTCGTCGGACGTGCGTAGGGAGGGAAATTTGGGTACACGTGATGAAGGGGATGAATTCAGTAATCTTCCTTATAAGTTAACTCATTGGCGACATGGCCATCAACCAGCGCACTGCTGTTTCTACATCTAGATCTACGCGCTAAACTCCTATCCCATTACAACGGAGTCGTAGTATTCTAATTTTAACCTACCTATATCAGGAGGTTATGACGCCACGACCACAGCAGGACCGAACGACGGACGTCTCTACTGCTGCTCACTTCATTCTAAACATATTCAATATGCGACAAAAAAAAAACCTTAACAGTTCTACTCCTAATCCAATATCCTGCAGTAAGCTGCCGAATGTAGGCCTCGATGACAGAAGAAGAAAGAAAATTTAAAGTTTCGAAATACTGAACGAAGACAAGGCATTCTCCGTGAAAATAACAATTAATCTGCATAAGGCCGCTTCCCTGGAATAGACCTCTTAATTGAGACCACGAGTATATACTTTTAAATACCTTTTTTTTGGTTTTTATTTTCATCTTTAATTAATATATTAAATTTTAAACTTTAAAGAAACCTTGCGATTTTTTAGGTAAAATTAAAAAAGGAATAAAAATTCTTATTTTATTTTGTGCCTGACTTGATAGTTCATAGCACATTCCTCTGATTTATACCGAATACATGTGTTATGAATCCACTAAACCAATCTTACTTATTACCCAATCCCGGATTCATAACCCAAAACTAAACCCTAATTCTGCATTCATAATGCCTAACATCCTATCATCACTTTACCCCAAAATGCATTTCACAAGAATTCAAGAAATTCATTACAAACTCAAATTACGAATTCTTAAACACACCCAAGTGAATGCAACTAACAATAAATAAAAACCGACAGGTACCCGTAATTCTATCCCATTTGGCGCGTGCCTAAAATGATCATAATTTCTTCCACATGATAAAGGCAAAACAAAAAACGCAATACGATCTAGCGCCAGCATTATGATTCACTCACAAAGACGAACGAAGAAACAATTAAAGCCAAATACGTGACTACGTCACCGACCGATCTGAGACCGGCGAGTTTACCTAACAGGTGCCCCGTAGAATGGCTGCACTTCGTTGCATTGATAAGGTGACGTGAAATTTCATGAATTATGATGACCCTGAAAGTTGTTATGCATGAAATCAATCGTCGAAGCTTTTTTCAATTGTTATTCTGTTCGATTTCGGGAATTTTGTTATTTCCGCTCAAATTTCCTGATATTATTCAAAAATTGAGCGAAGGAAAATTGCTGAATATTAGATAATTTGTGGAAGGGAGTATCATCCCCATGTTAACCAATTTAGATAAATTTGGGGATATTTGGACTAGGAATTCAGAGAGTATTCTACAGCAAACTAGGAGAGTCCCCCTACCAGAGGTAAGGCCTCCTAAGTTACCTAAAAGTGTGAACTACAAGTACAGAAGTAAAAGTCTAAAACTAAAAAGTGTTAAAAGCTAGTGAAGAAGCTAAGACCTGTGGATAAATTAACCCAGACTTGGGAACTAAGGAAATAAAATAAATCTAATTCTAAAAAAAAGGTTATTTCAGGTTTTTTATTTTTTGTATATTCTGTTACCCTGAAGAGGAGTAGCAGTCATAACAAAATATTGGTGGCAGCGGTGCTGATTTTTTGCAAGGTTTGTAAGACCTGCAAAACAAAAACCGAAGAAGCAGCAAGAGTGCAGCAAAGTTTAAATCCTAATGTGCTGGCCCAGAGCAGAATCGCCCCTAAGAATAGAGGAGCCCCTCTTTATTGACGGCATATTGAACGACTTCGCCTATTTTTCTGAAGACAGCGAAGATTTCGACCGCTTAGAGAGCTACTTGGACGATTCCCTGGAGAGTTATTCTGACCCCCAGGAGCATCTGAGCTACATCAGCCCTCCGAACGACAACGCCACGGACGGAGACAACTTGGTGGACCTGCTAATTGACGTCCTCATCGAGAACACCGACCGGACGCCCGAAAGCATCTACAGCGAAATCCACAAAGACATCCTGGAGCGGGAAGAAGAAGATACCTGGGACTTCGACATTTTTAATAAAGTGTGGAACAAATACCACAACAATAGGAGTAACGTAAGTTAGATTAATTTTAATAAACATATATATATAAAATTTAAATTTTAATAAACATATAGTATTTAAGATCTAGACTAGATAATAAGTGATCAAAAGAAAAATTAAATATGTAGACAATGTAATATATATATATATATTCATATACTCTACTTCTTTGTCTCAGACCCAGCCATAATTTCTCTTCTCCTCTGGTTTAAATAGGTAAAGGTACTCTCTTCGGTGTTAGAAATTTTTTTTTACATCGACAAATTCTTATATAAATATTCTCTTGAAGAAAAACGAATAAATTCCCATCAAAGTGGAAGGTAGCAATAAGATTATAGTAACCAGATCGCAAAGAAGCGTTCGTGACACACTTCTATCAGGGTTAACTTCACACCGAAGGAAACCCTCTAAGAAAACAGCACAACCAGTAAGAAAGCGATCAGGGCATAGCAAAATGGCAGAGCCAGAAACCCTCACTCTTAATGACGCCAAGTCATTAATACCCGAATTCGACGGGAATTCTGAGAACTTGCATAGGTTTCTGAACCTATGCGAAATGTTTCAAAAGGTCTTAGCAGAAGCCTCAAAAGCTCTTTATCTACAGTGATAAAAGCTAAATTAGTTGGAAGGGCTTAAATATGCCGATATTAATAACTGGAAGGAGCTTCAAAAAGCCCTCCAATAACAATTTCTAGAATCACGTTCTCGTATCTCTATTCAGAACGAAATTATATCTCTAAAGCAAAATTCTAAAGAAGAGACTAAAGAATATGCTTTCAGAGCACAAAAATTATTGGCTCTTTATAACGATGCCACCTCTAGCCTCACAAACGAGCAAACATTAAAGAATCTCTTATTAGAAGAAAATAAGAAAATGGTACTTAGAGCTTTTGAAGACGGTTTAAAAGACGACTATATATCCGTCTCCTCACTAAAGCCAAAAGCCATACAGAGCTACAAGACTCTATGAAATTCGCTATAGAGCAAGCTGAAAGGAACAGCGCTTTCAGTGAACGCCTCAATAGCTGTTCTAAATGTCACAAGAAAGGGCACACCGCTGAAACTTGCTTTTCATTTAAACGAAGACCAGAGTGCCCCAGACTTGTTTGCTCATACTGCAAAACCCCCAATCATCACGTTCTCGAATGTAGAAAGCGTCTATTTCAACAACAACAATACAGGCAACCTGTAAACAATTTTGCGTCCAGATCACAACAATATCCCCAACAGAATAGAGCTTTTCTATATCAGCAGCCGACTAGAGCTCCCCCGCGACAATTTCCCTCCTATCCGCAAAACAATAGATCTCCACAGTTAACTACACCCCCTAACGCAAATAATCCTAATAGAAATCACAACATTAGGACCGCGAGCAAATGGAAAAATCCCAAAGAGCAAAGACCAACAAACTCCCGAAATATGGAGAAATCGAAAACGGTCTTCGGCGAGACTAGTTGGCGGAGTCTCAGTCTCGCCTAAATCAAATGACTATCTCAGCAGATATTCATTCCCAGCCAAGAAATCAACAACAGAATTAAATATCCCATTAAAAAGTGATCACCATTCGCTAGTAGTGACGATCGCAAATTCAATTACAGCTTTTAATACTAGCACTTTTCTTATTGATACAGGAGCTGAAATATCAGTCCACAAGGCTACAAGAGCTCTAGGTGATACCCTAGTAAATAAAAATGAAAGCATCACTGTTTCCTCACTAGCACTCAAATGGTAGCCAAAATAAAAATACCACAAAGAGGCAGTTTTCTTTGTGAAGATCAAGAGTTGAAGTCAGGATTGTTACTAGGGAGTACACTCATAGAACCTGATCAAACAGGTCATGTCAAAATCCTTCTACTCAACGCCAATCAGCAAGATGTTACAATTAATGAAAAAGAAATACGACCCTATTTGCACGAGTTAAGAAATTTTGAAATTATAAAATTAAACTCACAAAAGGATCCTATTCAAGAGAGACTCACTAAACTCGCATCTGAGTTAGACCTCTCCCATTGTAACGCTGAAGAAAATCAGTCCATTCTAAATATTTGTCGTAGGTATAACGACATATTTTACTTAGAAGGAGATTTTCTAACTTGTACTAGTGCAGTGAAGCACGAAATTCCCTTGCTACCAGGAAAACCCACCGTTAACGTCAGGCCATAACGAGATTAATAAACAGATAAATAAAATGCTTGAAGACGAAATAATTAGCCCTAGCTCTAGCCCATGGAACTCACCATTGTTGATAGTTCCCAAAAAACCAGATGCAGCTGGAAATAAAAAATGGAGAGTAGTGATAGATTTTAGGCGGCTCAACGACATTACCGTAGTAGACGCATTCCCCCTCCCCAATATAACTGACATTCTGGACCAACTAGGTAAAGCTAAGTACTTCAGTACCTTGGACCTAGCTAATGGTTTCCATCAGATTCCCATGGGCGGGATCGACAAGGAAAAGACTGCGTTTAGTACACCTTACGGGCACTACCATTATAATCGGATGCTCTTTGGCCTAAAACGAGCTCCAGCCACCTTTCAGAGGCTGATGAATAATGTATTGGTAGGATTACAAGGCATCGAGTGTTTTGTTTACATGGACGATATCATTGTCTATGGATATAATTTAACAGAACATAATTCTCGACTCCAGCACGTTTTCGAGCGGCTCAGAGAACATAATCTAAAGTTGCAGTCTGAGAATTGTCATTTTCTTAGCAGACAAGTAGCTTATCTTGGCCATTTAGTCACAGAAAACGGAGTTTGCCCAGACCCTTCTAAGCTCGAAGCAGTTGACCGTTATCCAGTACCTCGAAAAGAAAAGGACGTAAAGAAAGGAAAGAAAGGATTTCTAGGTTTTGTCGGTTACTATCGTCGGTTCATCCCAAACTGCCAAATTGGCCAAACCTCTCACTACTTTATTAAAAAAGGACGTTCCTTTCAAATGGGACGCATTTTGTGACGAAGCGTTCAAATTATTAAAAGAAAAACTAACTAATTCCCCCATTTTACAATTTCCTCGTTTCGATGAAGAATTTATCGTAACTTCACATGTAAGTGAATTTGCAATCGGCGCAGTACTTTCACAAGGAAAAATTGGTACCGATAAACCTATATGCTTCGCCAGCAGGACCCTAAACCCTGCTGAGACCCGATACTCGACAATTGAGAAAGAGTTATTAGGAATAGTGTTTGCGGTTGAACAATTTCGTCCTTATTTATATGGTCGCAGGTTTACTATAGTCACCGACCATAAGCCCCTCACGTGGCTCATGAATCTAAAAGATCCCACTTCCCGATTGATGAGGTGGAGAATCAAATTAGAAGAATACGATTGCCAAATCATTTATAAACCGGGTAAAGCAAATTCAAATGCCGACGCACTCAATCGTGCAATACCGGAAACAAAAGCTATACAAGCTATAACAAGAAGTCAACAAAAGACTCAAGATATTAAACAAAATACCAATTCTACTCCAATTATCATTGAGGAAAACCCTCAGAGCTTATTACTGTCTACAGGTATAAAATATAAATATTTTATTCTACCCATAAATAACACAACTCAAGAAAATTTGCTAAAAACATATCTGCCTAAAGATCTTATAATACCAGGCGGAGATATAATAGAACATAGAACTAAGAAAGATTTCTTTATAATCGGACGTGTACCTATTCCCATTAGGACCGCAACCGATAGAGATCAAGTCAGGAATGTTCTCAAAAAATTTAAAGAACACATTTCCATTGACAAAAATGTTCGCATTTCAATACCTATAATCAACGCATCGAGTTATCTCGAATTCAAATTATTATGCGCTGAGGAATTCCAAAATTCCAATAAGAAACCTATCTTCTTTTTCGACAAAATAATTCAATTGGAAGACCCTAAAATTATTAAACAAGTTATTTCAGATTATCATATCACTCCCTTAGGTGGTCATCAAGGAGAAGCAAAAACCATCAGTAAATTAAAGAAAATTTATTATTGGCAAGGCATGGCTAAAGAGATTAGGGAATTTATAAAAAAATGCCCATCATGTCAAGTGAACAAATTAAGACCTAACAAGAAGGTACCAATGAAAATTACTACAACTAGTAGCAAACCCTTTGAGAAAATTTTCTTGGAAATTGTCGGTCCCTTACCCTCTAGTTACCAAAATAATAAGTATTTGCTCACGTTCCAAGATGATTTAACAAAATATTCGGAAGCCATTCCATTAAATAACGCGGAAGCAAATACGGTAGCGGAAGCATTCGTTAAACACATTATTTCTAGACACGGACTACCTGAAGCTATCCTAACCGACCAAGGTTCCAACTTTTTGAGCTCAGTGTTTATCGAAACCTGTAAATAATTAAAAATCCACACGTTACAGACAACTCCTTACCACCCGCAAACAAATGGAGCGCTAGAAAGAAGTCATCGCACTCTAGCCGAATATCTTCGACACTACGTGTCAAATGATCCTCTAACCTGGAACACTTGGATCCCCTATGCCATGTTTACCTATAATAATTCTACCCATTCAAGCACTGGTTATACGCCACACGAACTTGTATACGGATTTCTTGTAGAAATCCCTTCTTCCATACAAAAGGACCCCGAACTCACATATAACTATGATAACTACGTAAATCAGTTAAAAGGTCGACTTTAATATTCCCACAAGATGGCAAGAGAAAGGCTCATTAAAAATAAGGAAAATTCTAAGTCTTATTATGACAAAGCAACTATGCAAAAAACAATCGTAATTGGTGACAAAGTATTAATCAAAAACCATACTAGAAAAAATAAGTTAGTGCCCCTATGGGAAGGCCCATACGAAGTGATAGATACCACTTCTGCAGAAAATTCTAGTGTGAGAATCAAAAATAAAAATAAGAGAATTCACAATAATAACCTAAAATTATTCTTAGACTAACTTCAAAAACATTCACTTCGTCCCCTCAGATCAAAATGAGTCCACTCATCAACTCATTCGCTAATGGATTCATTATGCTATTGGTTTTATGCACCAGACTAACTAGTGGATCACAAGTCACACCCTTCTCAGCCAAACCCGGAATCTACTTCGAGGAATTCGGAAATGCACAGCTCTACAGTAATACATGGAAATTAGTTACGTATTATAATTTAGATAATTTCTATTTCGAATTAGAGTTATTAAAAATGCAAGTCGGGCAAGCTGAAGATTTATGTCATAATGTTACGAAATTCTCAGGCAAAAATCATTGTGTGAATCAAATAAACACCCAAAAATTGATCTTGAATGAAATAGATCAAATCAGCGAGATTTTGGAACCAACAAATTTGAGAAGCAAACGAGCCCTTTTGAACGTCATTGGTAGTATAAGCAAATCTTTATTTGGGACGCTGGATGAAGAAGACGCTAAACACTATGACGAACAAATACAAATACTAAGAGCTAACGAAGATCATCTCTTAGAATTGTTGAAATCTCAAACCCTGATTATCGACAAAACTGTCAACATATTTAACAAGACATCAATAGGAATCCAAAATGAAATCAAGGTGATCAAAGACAAAATTGAGAAAGTCACCGAGGCATTCAATCAACTCGCGACTGAAGTTAACGAAAATTTCGCAATATTAGACCTTGAGAACGTTTTATCTATCACTATATTGTCTCTAATGAGATACCAAAATGCACAAAAAGCCATTTTAGAAATGTTATTAGACATAAAGCACGGAACTCCCAATCCGCTCATAATAACTCCTTATCAACTTGAGCACCTTCTATCCACTATTCGAAAGAACCTTCCATCAGGTACAACCTTACCTGTTGGTACTACACAAAACCAATTGCTAGATCTATATAGAGTAAGCCGTACAAGTACAAATAAAATTAATAATTTAATTATCATAGAAATTAAAATACCCCTGCCTTTAAATACAGAGTTTCAAATGTATAAAATAATTCCATTACCTACTCCTATTAACGATTCTTTCATTTACATAAAACCCACTACCGAATACTTGTTAGTCACCTTAAACAGGGAAAAGCGCTATCCCTCTAGTAGTGAAGACATCGCAAAATGTTTGGAAAAGACCCCCACAATTACATTTGTCAAATTGCACACCCAATCCATAATATAAATGCAAAAGACAATCAATGTGAAATGGAGTTATTGAGGCATATCCAAATGCCTCCCCCCTCATGCGGAATGAACCTTTTAAACATATCTTCTTTATGGATACAACTATCCAACCCTAATAAATGGTTGTTCAGTCTAAAAAACCCCCGTACGATAGACAATATTTGTGGAAATAATATCGAACCTATCACGATAAAAGCAACCGGCATACTAGAAATATCCCCTAACTGCTATATTAGAAGCGATTATCAAACGCTCTATGGACATTCCGAAAAAATTTCGATCACCGAAAAATTCTATTTACCATCTATCAACCTTATGAGTATCACCCTCGAGCATCATAAAATTAAGTATAATCCTCCAAATACAATTACTATAAAAAATAACGAACACCAAGCTCTTTTCGAACTAAGCCAAGATATAAAGACCCTAGAAAAATCAGAAAACGAAAAACTAATTAACGTGACAGCACACGATATTCACCACTATTCCATTATCTATATAACGATAATGATTATTATAATCATATGCGCTATAAAAATAGCCCTACCTTTATCTAAAAGCTAAAAGGCTTAGAACTGCGGAGAACCCGCCTACATCTATTCAAGAGAGTGATAACGAAAATGAAAGTACTAAAGAAACCACTAAAACTAATAAATTTCCTCTAACCAGAGTATTACCTTAAGGAAAACGAAGATAAGAGAGGAAGAGAAATACAAAGAAAAATTTTTATTACACAATGAGTATATATACATATAATACAATCCTAATAGAGGAAAAACAACGTTTAGACAAAATACTAATTGTCTTCTCAAAAGACGTTGTAAAACTAGAAATACATATATAATAAGAAATAATACTGTAATAAACACTAAGACTAAGATATTGTTAACAAACATTTTTACTTTTATTACTCAAAATATCATTAATTTGAAAATTAATAAATATATTACTCAGCTTACTATAAACTAATGTACTAAAAGTAAACCCAATATAGGAAATATTTAGAAATAGATAGAATTAAACTCTACACTAAGAAAGTACATATATCTAAAATCAAATTGTATCTAAGGGCATATCAATCTACCTATCTAAAAATATATATAAATTATAGATAAAACCTATAAGTAATCAATTACCAACCTAAGTAGCAAAAATTACCATGTAAACTACGAATACCTAGTTCAAACACCATAACCTACGTGCAATTTCGATTCTCCTCAAGAATACGAAATTCCTCATTAGGGGGAAGGTGTTATGAATCCACTAAACCAATCTTACTTATTACCCAATCCCGGATTCATAACCCAAAACTAAACCCTAATTCTGCATTCATAATGCCTAACATCCTATCATCACTTTACCCCAAAATGCATTTCACAAGAATTCAAGAAATTCATTACAAACTCAAATTAGGAATTCTTAAACACACCCAAGTGAATGCAACTAACAATAAATAAAAACCGACAGGTACCCGTAATTCTATCCCATTTGGCGCGTGCCTAAAATGATCATAATTTCTTCCACATGATAAAGGCAAAACAAACAAGTGGAAAAGCTAGAATTGGTCTAAGACCAATTCTTATGATACCCTAGATGAATGCCCGTATGAAATTTCGTATGGGTACCCATTTGAGCAATTTTGATTTTTGCAGTGGTTTTTCGCATATATTTCTACAACGGTTCGTCGGGCAGAAAAAATGATTATAACCAATTTTATAGGATTTCATATTCTGAAGAAGTTTTTAGTACAATAAAAATATCTTGGACTGATCGTTTTCACAGTATACATAAAAAACCTAATTTTTTATATGGCAACACCAAGAATGGGTTGCCCGATTTAGTCCATTTTTGAAATTTTATTTGCTAGTACAATGAAAACACCATGTACCAAATTTCAGCTCTCTACGGCGACTCGTTCTCAGGCAGTGTTCAAATATATAACGGAAAACGAAATTTTTGTATGGCAACCCCACGAAGGAGTTGCCCGATTTGTCTCATTTTCGAACTTAATTTTACTTTTTTTTTTAAAGTCCGTGTACAAAATTTCAGCTCTCTAAGTGTACGCGTTCTCGAGTTATCGTGCGCACGGACGGACGGACGGACGGACATGCAAAAATCAAAATAACTTTTAATATTATGCGTGGGTGTCCAATCCATTTTGCTCTACCATCATTATTTCGAGGTGTTACAAACGGAATGACAAACTTAGTATACCCCTTTAGATTTCATCTAGGGTATAAAAACGCAATACGATCTAGCGCCAGCATTATGATTCACTCATAAAGACGAACGAAGAAACAATTAAAGCCAAATAGATGACTACGTCACCGACCGATCTGAGACCGGCGAGTTTACCTAACAAGTGCCCCGTAGAATGGCTGCACTTCGTTGCATTGATAAGGTGACGTGAAATTTCATGAATTATGATGACTCTGAAAGTTGTTATGCATGAAATCGATCGTCGAACCTTTTTTCAATTGTTATTCCGTTCGATTTCGTGAATTTTGTTATTTCCGCTCAAATTTCCTGATATTATTCAAAAATTGAGCGATCAGCAATTTTACTTCAGAAAATTGCTGAATATTAATTAGATAATTTGTGGAAGGGAGTATCATCCCCATGTTAACCAATTTATATAAATTTGGTGATATTTGGACTAGGAATGCAGAGAGTATTCTACAGAAAACTAGGAGAGTCCCCTACCAGAGGTAAGGCCTCCTAAGTTACCTAAAAGTGTGAACTACAAGTACAGAAGTAAAAGTCTAAAACTAAAAAGTGTTAAAAGTTAGTGAAGAAGTTAAGACCTGTGGACAAATTAACCCAGACTTGGGAACTAAGGAAAGAAAATAAATCTAATTCTAAAAAAAAGGTTATTTCAGGTTTTTTATTTTTTGTATATTCTGTTACTCTGAAGAGGAGTAGCAGTCATAACACATGTGCATATCCTCGCCAACTCTACTATGGGAATATATTAAAATTAATTCAACTTAATCAGTCCAGCTTATACATAGGAAATTATAAGCTCCCGCAGTGTACAGAAGCATAAGCCTACACACACTTATACATATCTATATATCTAGTCTAACTATCTATCGTACGGATTCCAATGCAGCCGCACTGCCCTATATATTCAACTAGACTGCTCACTGGACTAACGTATCTATATCCTCACCTTCACTTCCCTTCGCTTACTTAACAGAGCTTTATTCTACGCATTTTAGGGCACCCATTTGTGGGTTGCGGGACCAAAACAATTTTAATTATGAGTATATATAACTAATTGTAAATCTATAGACTGTAAATATAGATACAAATTGATTAATTATTGGTAGGATATATATATGGCGATCCTCCTTCTCAACCGTACACTAGACTACGTGTTACATTAATTCATTTCCATAACTAGTAAGGATACGGTTTCCAATTAGGCATGAATACGTAGATATTATATTCCATCCATCTCATCAGTGTTCTAATTCAATATTAATTTAAATTTGCTTAAGTTAATTAACCTAAACCTAGAGCACGCTTATGCCTAGACACGTAATTTGTTTTAAAAATATTTGTTTAAATTTGGTTTTCTCTTTGCTGATTTATCGAATAGTTCTATACTAACTTTAAGCTAATCAATAACTCAGGTAAGTTAAGAATTTTGTAAAATATATATGTACACATATAAATATAGTTTATAAAAATGAAATTTGAGGTACTCACCGGCGTATCCTCAAATGCGCATTTGTGATGACGCGGATGTTGCTGAGTTGGCGGAAATAATTTTTTTTTTCTTTTAGTGCAAAGAGAAAAAAAACCAAAACCCTACTTAAATTTTAGCCTATAAGCTAACTGGCTAGTCATCTAGCTTTAAGTGCTTATATATGGTAATCATTCGAATAGGCTGTGGAGTTCTTGATTTATAGGTAATTTGCACCAGGTAGTTCTCGTTGTTCCGGACTCTATTACTAGATTTTTTCTTTCTTCCTTGTCTGGGTATACATATTATGGCTGGCGGCACGTAATTCTAATCTTTCCCTTCTTGGTTCTTTCCGTTTCTTAAAAGGTCGGAGGCGAGCGTTCGCTTCCGGACTTGCGCCCCCGACTTACAGACTATTTAATAAAGAGAGTTGTACAGGTCAGCCTATGAACTTGCTTCTTGCCTCTATTTGAGCTAACTGCTCTTGCCTTGAGGAATTTTCCTCCCCTTTTTCTTGTGGTGCTACTCCTAGTTAGGACCAGTTTTGAACTACGGAAATTTGGTTTCTGCCCTCGGCACTGTAGCATGGGGGTTTTACTTAATGACCTATTATACCACTATTATTCCTCTTTCATTATGGGAAAAATCACAATTAACTCACCAATTTTTGTTTGAATTATCGCATAGAGTACTACCAGTAATAACATATTTTTCCCTTTCTTTTTATTTTAAAATCCTTTTTTTTCTTCTTTTCTTTTTTCGTTTGTTTTTAATTCCCCGATCACGCGTTTACTATAAATGAACTCTGCGCGCTAGCTACACCTTAGACCTAGGCTCCCTCTTGGCTGTCCACTTATAAAGAAGGAATTTGATGGCGACACATGATCTCCGTTAATTAATTTATGCTTTCTCGAAGTTTCCTATTGACTCTATCACTAAGTGCGCCGTAATGCGGTGTATAACGAGTTTCTCTCGCCGTTGCCGGATGGCTCACACTAAAATTCACCCTCACCACTAATTGACTTCTACTTTCTTCCCAAGTACCAAATCTACTAATTTCTACAATCTGTAATTATACTGTTCCCAGTTCGTATTAACATGATTTCCATCATGTTCTACTTGCAATTATCCACTTGCAATTGTTACAGGGCAGACTCGGAATACTTCCGAGGCTGAGGTTTAAGGTTTCACCAGACTATGTTAGGTATTTGACCATTTGACCCCTAGGATCCAACTAGCCAGTCGGCGTATTATAGTGAAGGAAGGTTGCTTGAAGGACTCCAGAGTACAATAGAAGTTCGATTTTATAGATGTGACTGCGAGGGTTTTGAGGACCGAGTGTTGAAGACTAATTAAACGCCAGCAGACTACGTAATTAACGCGACGTAAGCGCGCGATCTGCGGATTACTCAGTAAATCATTAAATTTTCCGGAGGCTGTTTCGCAATCAAAATTCCTACGATTGTTTCTAT